>CP092870.1:99940938-100375612 GCA_030710605.1 Cordylochernes scorpioides | reverse complement strand
TGTTATGTCATGTTCTTGGCGGTGGTGCTTATCCTAAGTGAGTCATGATCATCATGGTGGACAATAAGCAATGATTATATATATAATGATTATATATATAGATGGAAATTTTGCCGGGAGGATATTGATCAAAAGAGACAAAGGTCGTCTCTCCCGTCAAAATAGACGTCAAAACTAGACGCCATGTGCTGGTGTTGTAGCTTTGTCACCGACCCGAGGCCGCTAGTTTGCGGTGACGGTCAATAGATGGCGTCTAGTTTTGAAGTTTATTTTGACGGGAGAGGCGACCTTTGTCTCTTTATATATATATATATATATATATATATATATATATATATATATATATATAAATTGAATAGCATATTTTGGATCAAAAATAAAATAAACATTTTATTTAATATAAATGCCAATATTTCAATAGGCTATACGCCTAACTTCGTCAGGGCTTTTCTTGTTTTTGAATTGCTTTGGTTCATCACGTGATGCCTTCACGCGACGATATATAAATATTTGCAACTCTGTGGGGATAAAATTTAAAATATATACACACAAAAATATTAATAAGAATAGGCTATATATGTATATTTATAAAAATTAAAAATAATATATGATTCCTAATAAGTATAATAAAATAATTTTAAATCGATTTGAACTGTAGATATAACGGAGGTATGTCAATTTTTCTATTAATACTGTTGGTATCTTTCATTGAGGTCCAACTTTCTAAAAAGAGTCTTGAATGTTTATCTTGAACGTTGTTATATATAATTTCTGTTTTTTCAAAATTTGGTATATGGTCCTGTTTGAGTGCGTGATCTACTAAAAGTGATAATGGGCTATGGTTTTTAAAAGCTGTTTTGTGTTGATTTACTCTTTCTTCAAGAGTTTTACCTGTTTCTCCTATGTATGTTGCAGGGCATGATTTGCATGGAATGCGATATACTATGTTTGATTTAAATTGATGTTTGCTATTATGCTTAGTGTTGGGATGGCGTAAAATTTCTTTTAGATTAGCTGTGGTTTTGTATCGGGTTTTGATATTGTACTTTTTAAGTATTCTTGTTATTCTTTCAATGCCATAATTGAAATATATATATAATAATTACTGTAAGTGGACCACATATATACACATGTAGAAAGCAGTTTAACTTTTGCATTTACAAGTGTGCCAGAGCCCTGTTTGGTTACAGGCACTAACTAGTGGAGTTGGACTTTTGCAATAAAAGGGTACATTATTTATCACTTAAAGTAAGTTATGCACTAGGTTGATATGCAACAATGCTTTGTTTTAATACATTTTAAAGGGAGAGAGAGGTACATATTTAGCACATATATATTTGAATTTTCCACAAAAGATAGAAAAAATAATCACACAGAGAAAATTTAATGAAATAATTAAGAAGATTAGTGGAAAATTCAAAGCGAAATATCGGATTTAACGAGGACAAAAGAAGAGAAGCTAGGCTAAAACAGCGATCTGCAACACTGGGATCGATTCACAGAGTGTCCCAGAGGTAAATTTAGCATTCAGCAACCCTGGCCACCTGTAGCTACTCTCCGAATTTTAAAACACTGTGGCATATTTGAATTGGAAATCCGATGGAAATATAGACATATTCCTTCTGTGATATTGATTTCTCTGTGGAATATTTCTTGTTGTTAATTTGATGTTATGTATCGTTACGGATTCCCCTCTCGTGGAAACACAAGTTCAATAGAGGAAGAAAATAACTACAAGGAGACAAATCAGCATGTTCGGCTGATTTTATTTCCCTCTGTGATATTGATCACTCGGTGGTATTTTTATATTCCTTCATTCTTTTTTGTTTCTCTAATTTTGTCCAACCTTAGGAATATTAAGTAAGAAAAATAAAGAACGACTTAGATACATCCTTGTTAGGACGATATGCAAATTTTAGGTTTCTTCTGACTCTGTTTTATGTATTTCTAATTTTGATAATTGTATTTTATGGTAGATTAAACTGGCGAAGCTATATTTGGAAGGAATTTGCATATACCCCCATCACAACAGTCTGAAGGAGGACCCTTTCAAGGTGGAGGAGCCTCCCTTGCTGAATAAAAGTGTAAATATTACTGTGTATAGATGGAAATTTTACCGGGAGTATATAGATCTATAAAAACAAAGGTCACTTTTCCCGTCAAAATAAACGTCAAAACTAGACGTCATCTATTAACCGTCGCCGCAAACTAGCGGCTTCAGGTCGGTGACAAAGCCTCAACTTTGCCAGCTAAACACCCCGATGGCAGATTGTGAGGATTCCACGGGTAAGCACAATTTACAATTTATAAGATTGAAAAGGGGAAAAAAAAAAATGGGGTTATTGAGCGGGCTTCGATCTCAAATCTTTCTGTCAGAAATCTACACGGAGAGCCGCCATGTCATCACAATCTCTATATTCCTTGTTATATTAGGTTATCCAGCAAGTCTAATTAGTCAGCACACGCTAATCAATTAATAAACTCCCCAATCAATCAATTAAAACGTTTACCATTTCATCCAACAGTGCTAAAAACCAATATTGATAGAAGACTGGAGCATCATTCCATTGAGGAGAATGACAGCGAGTCACTGAAACCTTGGTAAATCAATAGAAAAATTGGTAGATATGTAGCCATATATTTTTCCAAGCAAACTTCAAAGTTACATAGAACCGTTACGGTTAGAGAAAGGCATAAAAACTTCATTTTCATAAATTATATAAACGCGCGATGATTCATAAAGGTGAAACATTTTTCGACTTTAACAAAAAGAGGTTTTCGGAAAATTAATTTACGGATGGAATATCGTCCGAGCGAAATAAAAACAAACGATAAGAGGAATGTGGCGGGAAATCACCATTCCATTATAGTGCAGAACTGCCGTTTATTAGATAATTGAAGGGGAAATTAATGGAGCGAGTGAATCTGGGAGATAATTTAATTTGCCTAATTGAGGGGCCAATCGTCGCCGCGGGAGCTGATGATTGGTGGAATCAGGGGGGGATCGTGTGGTGGTGGCTTTATTAACCAATTAGGATTGAGGTTTAAAAGGGCAGACGACGTCAGCGATAAATTTCCAACACATCCCCCCTTTCACACATTGATACAAAGGTGGAGGCAATGATTAGTGTTAATTATGGTCTCGCTCATTATCTCTGTGTAGTTTATTCTGTAATTGTGCAAATGACTAATGCCTTATAGGTGATGAAATAATACGAAAATGAATTTGTTCTGGGATCAGAGAGAGAGAGAGAGAGAGAGAGGGGACTATAGTAAGAAAAAAAACATTTCCTGATTATGCAACTGGAAGTTACTAATGGTTTTCACCATCTATCGGAATAAATATTAGCTGAACGTTGAATTTTTAAAAATATTATTCGAGAAAATTGGAGAATGAAATTACTAGAATAATTAAAAATAAACGATTAGCTTACATTCATTCCGGAAAACGGCGCAAGCCATCAGCAACTTTCAATTGAACAAACAGGGGATAACATTTGTTTAAATACATGAGCATTTTCTCAATGGCATGCAGAGAGAGAGTCGTGAAAAATATGATAAAAACAAAACACTATTTGATAAGTCTAAATATAATATAGCATATAAACATATCTATTCTTCGAATAAAAATCGAGTTTAAATGTTCGCACCATGAATCAATAACATATTTTTGGCAGCAGACACATTACTATAAATGTATATCTACTTATATATTTGCCTTATTCTGTCTGTCTGTCTGAAGCTCACGGATAGAAAGCGCGCCCATTGGCCGCCAGCAAACACGTGACCTCCCTGCCCGCCCCCTCTAGACAACCCTGTTATCAGCTGTGTGTGCCCGCCCCCCTCTAGACAACCTTGTTATCAGCTGTGTGTTACATCCACCTGTCTATACAGACCACCCTGTCTATAGCGGTCACCCTGGCAACCCTGTTATCAGCTGTGTGATGCATACACCTGTCTATACAGACCATCCTGTCTATAGCGACCACTCTAGACAACCCTGTTATCAGCAGTGTGTTACATCCACCTGTCTATACAGACCACCCTGTCTATAGCGACCACCCTAGACAACCCTGTTATCAGCTGTGTGATACATACACCTGTCTATACAGACCACCCTGTCTATAGCGACCACTCTAGACAACCCTGTTATCAACTGTGTGATACATCCACCTGGCTATACAGACCACCCTAGACAACCCTGTTATCAGCTGTGTGATACATCCACCTGTCTATACAGACCACCCTGTCTATAGCGACCATCCTAGACAACCCTGTTATCAGCTGTGTGATACATCCACCTGTCTATACAGACCACCCTGTCTATAGCGGTCACTCTAGGCAACCCTGTTAACAGCAGTGTGATACATACACCTGTCTATACAGACCACCCTGACTATAGCGACCACTCTAGACAACCCTGTTATCAGCTGCCTGTCTATACAGACCACCCTGTCTATAGCGGTCACCCTAGGCAACCCTGTTATCATCAGTGTGTTACATTCACCTGTCTATACAGACCACCCTGTCTATAGCGGTCACCTTAGGCAACCCTGTTATCAGCAGTGTGATACATCCACCTGTCTATACAGACCACCCTGTCTATAGCCATCACCCTAGACAACCCTGTTATCAGCTGTGTGATACATTCACCTGTCTATACAGACCACCCTGTCAATAGCGACCACCCAAGACAGCGTTTTTAAAATATATTCGCACTCGGGTAAACCCCGGGCGTTGCCCGGGCCTTTCGTCTAGTATATTGTATTCGATCACAACTAAAGTAGCAAATACAAAATTAATAAAAACAAAGTACCCATTACCTTAGAGAAGATGAAGAAAGAAGAGAAAAACATAGCAGGCGAAGATATCCCAGACAACAGGACCCTTGCGGCAATATGCAAATTTTCTTCCAAAAGATATCAATCGGGGGAAATAAAGCCCACAGATTAATTGTTCTGCGCCAAACGAATATTGTTTAACATTTTTATTGAATTGTTTATCCATTCTCCTCCGCTTTTTTGTGATCGCTATTCGGAAAATAAATGATATTATCATTGAATGATTGGTACATCACATTTTATTGTAATAAAGTAAAATATAATTTGTATTCATAGATAGAATTTCATATTCATATGTAATTTATGAGGCGCGATATTGAAATATATTTGCATTGGATGTACACGTGTGCATACTGTAATCTATTTACACTTAAGCATCTGAAATGAAATATTTTAAAATTGAATTTAGCTCACAATCCAGATATTATAAAGAATACGATACGTGATCATTATACGTTGATAATTATCTGACAAACTAGTATTAAGGAAGTGAAAAGTCTTTGATGTCGACGGTCTTTCTTTTTTAAGGAGATAGGGGGGCAATTTTGTTCACACTTGGTTATCTCGTGTGTCTTCATTAAAGGTCACTGTGTATCAAATATCTTTCAGAGTTATTGTCTGAATCCAGATATACATGCTAAAAGGTACAACTTCCTTAAGTTTTTTTCCATGAGTTTATATATGGTCTTTTTTTGTAACTGAAAGGCGTTTAAAAACTGTATGAATAGAGGCAAAAAAAAAAAAGAAAAAACGCGTATCTTATATATAAAAATAAAACTATTTTACCCCAATTTTATTTCTGAATAAAACAAACATTCTTATATGCCATTTTTGCGATGAAAAAATATTGTGAGGGCTTGAGTTTGGTGAACCCTCCTAACACTTTCGTTCGTTTAATCTACCATATTTCTAAGCGCCCTACCAATATTTTTAATCACAGTAAGAACAGTAGAAATAATGTATTTTATGCGAAAAATAAAAATTAGTGACTATAATAGTTTTATTTCTCTTATGTAACTATTTGTAAATGTGTAAATTTGGAAGGTAATTGATTCACGCCCTCTCCCTTATTCATTTATTTTATTTATTTAACAGTTGGGAGAGACACGCCATATCCACAATTTGGATAATTGCGTGTATATTTTAAATTATATACAATTAATACAATTGAACATTGGAAATCATTAAAATTAAACGTTCGATATCAAATTTTACATATAGCAATTATAAGTAGTAGCTTGAAATATGTACAGTCAACACTTTCGCCTCAAAATATACATCCTGCAGAATCTATTAAACTTGATGTATTGGTCTTTATTGCAAGCAGCTTGTTTTGTATTAGTCAGGTAAAGTTGGTTTTCTTCCCTTAGATCAGAAGTTAATGGACAGTTTATCAGAAGGTGTTCAGGGGTTTGTTGTTCGTTTCCACAAGTGCATGCAGGTGAACCAATTTTGCCAATTCTAAACAAATATGTGTTGAAGTCACCATGTCCAGTAAAAAATTGAACGTTATAGAAGTTGGGTTGAACATAGTTAGGAATTCTTGAAGTATCAAAGAATCCCTTGAAATTATCATTGGCACCTCCTTAGTATTCCTCAAATTTCTGGATTATAAAATTAGATATCATTTTTCTTTTAGTTGGATCTGATTTTTTGTATCCAATATTCATTTTTAATATATTTGTTTCAATAAAATCCGTGAGCTTTGGTGTCTAGCAACAATATGAGTAGAGTTTGAAGATGTTGAATTATAAACCTGTGTACTGTGCTTCAAAATTTTGTACTGCAGAGAGTTTAATTTATCTTTGAAATTTTTTGGGTATAAAGTTGTACCAGATCGTGGAACCATAAGTTAGTGAACTTCGAAACAGTGTCTTGTAGAGTTCTATTCTTCTTTTACTGTCCAGTCCCCATGCTTTCCCGGTTAATCCAATTAGGTATCCACTAGCTCTATTTGTCTTAGTAATAATCTCATCAATATAGGGCACAAAATCCAATTTGTTTTTATTTCTATGATTTTTAAAAGTTATTCCCATAATCTTCAGTTTTTCTACCCGATTAGCAGTGATAGTGTTAGGAATTTTTGCAGCTATTTTGCTATTAAACAAGTATAAGATTTTCGTTTTCTCTTCAGAGATACGGTCAACTTATTGTTCCCACACCAGTCTAATATTCTCCCCATGACCTTTCCTGTTGTATTCCGAAGTTCTGTCAAGTTGTTTCCCCAACATATCACAGTTAAATCATCCGCATAAGCAATGATTTCACTGTTTGATTCTGAATAGTTATTCAATAAATCGTTTAGAATAATATTCCATATTGTAGGGGATATAGGCCCACCCTGTGGACATCCCTTGCTTAATTTTTTGTGGGTTTCATTTGATGAGTATCTAAATCTCACTCTTCTATTATTAAGAAAAGACTGTAGTAGTTTTATTATTAAAGCTTGAACGTTGTCCTCATCTAGTCTTTGTACCTTCAGACTAAATCATGGAGGTTGTGTTATTCAAAACAGCTGATTATTTCTTTCAATAATGAACGGAAATTTCTAACTGAGGCCGCCATGTTGTCCAACTTTTCCTTCTCTGAGCAAACAATATCGTTACATATGCCCGCAAGCCAGAACCTGACCTCTACTCCTCGCATGCAGACACTTCTACTCTATCTCTTCACTCACACCACATATTTTTTTGTTTTCACATTCTCCTCTGTATACTTTTGCTTTATGTCGAACCGACCTTATTCCAGACACTATCTCATACAATAATATATTTGGTACATTGAATAATGATTTTAGGTAACAATACCTTTTACTCTCTCTCTCTCATATTCAATTGTATATAAATTGAAATTTCTGGATAACCCTAAATAATAAATATTATTAATAATTATTATTAATTATAGAAGCGATGTAATATTGAGAATAAACGTTTTAATTAGTAACACGATATGTGTATACGATAATTTAATTGGTTTAGAGACCTGCCCCAGGGCGAGTCCTGACACACAGTTGCTCGGTTAAACCCGACCTTCAGTGTAAACAGAGAGATGGCGCCTAAAATAAACACACAGTTGCTAGGTTCGATAAATTGACATTTTTTAAAATAACATCAACTGGTCGTTGAGACAAGCTGATGGCAAAGTTGGGAAAGTTATTCTTATAAAAACATGATGATATATTCCTCATATAGTTTTGTAACGCTTTTTTTCCCTGAAATTTTTATTCTTGTATTGTATAGTAAACTTTACAAATTCTGTGAAAAATTGTACAAAATTGTACATGGATCAGGTGGATAAATTAAGAAAAAAAAAAAAGACATCTCCTGAACGGTCAAATAAAAGTTACTGATGGGTTGCGCCATCTGTCGGAATAAATATCAACAAATCGTTAAATTTCCGAACTTCAGCACACACCAACACTATATATATGTATATTTTATATTTACATAACCTTTATTTTCTCTAATGTAAAATATACATATTTACGGCATTTTTCTTCTTAGAAAAAACAAAAAAACAAACCCGAGAACAAATCAGCATGTGGAATTACTACAATATTAAACTATATCTTCCTCATTTTTTCCTTTATTAAACTATATATTTCTCTGAATTTAAACTATTTTTGATGGTTAATATATATCTGTTTGTGTTTTGTGAACAAACGATCTTTATGAATCTTTCTTTAAAAATCTTTTTTTTTAATACGTTTTAGCCTCTTTTGTATTTGAAAATTCGAAAATCTATTATAGACGCGTATGATTCTTTTAAAAATTATACAATTTCTACTGTCCTTACTGCAATATATATGGTAGATTAAACTGGCGAAACCGCTGGGAGAGTTCACCACAGATGAGCCAGGCTCTCCTATTAATTTTTCCATTGCAATAAGGACAGTAGAAATTGTATAATTTTAAAAAGAATCATACGCGTCTATAATAGTTTCGAATTTTCATAACAGATGGTACGCTAATGCATCATAATATTTTGTATTTATTTGAAAACATAATTTATTTTGAACAATTAATAATAAGTACGTATTTTATATGAAAATTATATAGACATTTTAATAGAGTAGCATATTAATTTAAATGTAACCTTTTGAATATCACTATTTTATAGAATTTTAAAGTTTTTGACCATTATATAAGTCAACAGTGTTGCGAAATTTTAAATTATTTCGTCATTTTAGGCGCAAGGGAATTTGTGAATAGATGATTAAAATGAACGGTATAAAAGTTTTTCACTCTAATAACGAACTGTGAATTGATAATTTTAAAATTTCTTTTCAAAGCCAACTAAATTTGTGCATTGAATATTTCATCAAAATCTAGCTTCTATTGAGGAGCAAAACATTTTATTAAAATAAATTGAAATGTATTATGAAATTTCTAATTAAAATTGTAAAAGAAATGTGTATACATTTTCAACAAATATTTCTAAAAATCTCTTAAATTATTCGAAATTACACTTTATAGCAAATAATTTATTCTATGAATTCTTTATTGAAGGACGCTACCTTTTTAAAACATTTTCAATCCTTCAAGTATATATATTATATTATAATATAATATTTAAAATAATAATATTAATTATAAATTTATAAATGACAAATAAAATATAAAAATTATGCATAATGTGTTTTATCAATTCAACCTTTAACCAATAATTTATATAGAATTAAACAGATATCACACTTTGAATCAATAGTGTTTATGTTGAAAACCATTTTTTTTTTTTGAAATGGCTGATTTTCCATTTTATTTTGGGATTCATAACTCATGTTAACTGCCACTGATCTACGAAAGTAAATTTTAAAATCAAACATCATGGCAACAATATATAAATTGAGAAAAGGGCATTTTCTGATCGTGCAACTAAAAGTAGCTGATGGCTCTCTCTCTGGGTCAACTGTAGGTTTGCTTTATTATTCCTGGAAGAGTATATATTATGACATATATATACTGTTTTTCATGTATATGTGTTTACAAAAAATGTAATGCCTTGTGATTAACAAAAATGTAATGCCTCGATAAAGGTTGGCGTTCAGTCAGCCGAAATATTGGCAAATAAATCATTTATTCAATCCAATATTAAAGTGCAAGTGTCCCTAGGGAGACATAGCGCTCTAAGTTGAAATACAGAATAAAGAATATATTCCTTTTTACTATCTAATATATATATATTAAGCAAAAGCCATCTCCTTATCGTGCAACTCGCAGAACCTCCGTGCGGCCATTCTGTTACTTCGAAATATATTTTCTATCAAATATTTCGTGCATATATGACTTCATATAAGCGGTTAAACTCTATCTCTCTACGATAAAATAATTTAATCAATAAATATTTATATGATATTTTTGCATTATGCAAATTATCATCAATATATATAAAGACAATCTCTCTATTCACTATAGAAGAAGGAATTCAAGTCAGGAAGAAGAGATTCTTTATATAAGAGGATAATTGTACAAGTTTTCGGGCAAGACGTCTTTCTACAAGTAACTGTAGAAACTTGCCCGAAAGCTTGTACAATCATTCTCTTATAAAAGAAGCTCTTCTCCCCGATTTATTTTTGTTCTTCTATAATGAAAATATGTATGTCGTAAACCCGGGTAAGCCAACAAGTGAGTTGGAAGCAGTCGGGGTTGAGTGGCAAGGCGTGCAGAGTGGGAAGCCCGCACGGGACAGTAAGGACAAAGTTTGGGATCAAAAGACGCTCTTCTAGTACGTCTCACGTGGCACCAGAACCAGGGGAAAGTTGAGGATTAACAGAGGAAAACTCGGCGTCCTGCATGAAGCCGCGGAGGCAGGGAGGAACCAAAACGACGGCCACGAACCTAGTACTGAGCGGGCCTCTCCGAAAATATCCACTGTAACCTAACTAACTGTCAACATCCGGAGCAACGCCCTTTTTGTCCCTCTCTGGATTCTCCAGGTGTCTGGTGGCAAGCTGGTGTCACTTTGAGACGACTATAAAAGACGTCATACTTTATTACTTACATATCACATTGTTTAAATTACGATATGTATATATGCTATTATGTAAAATTGGTCTTAATTAAAATGATAATCACCGAATTACTCGAGTTTTTCTGAAGCCATGAACTATTTAAATATTTTATTGATGGAATTTCGTAATATAAAAGATTCATACCCTTCCCAACAAATATTTATATATTGGAAAAAATCTTTTTCGCGAAGAACAAAATAAAATTTTACCAAAAATCTGAAATTCTTTAAATGTGATAAATTTCCGCACAATATGTAATTTAATGAAATAAAATATTTCTTAAAATGCTTTTATGTGGAAAAAAGGATTTTTACAAACCTGTTAGAGAGAGATTAAATATAATTTTAATTTTAAGTATTTTAAAATGTTATATCTATTTGTAAATAAACATACAAAATGTACTTTATACTTTACCTGGAATTATAAAGTATTTTCCCAATATAGATATATATATTTTTAATTAAAAAGGCACATATTGAATCAAAATATCATTTATTTTACTAATATTTCAGTTGGCTGAACACCAACCTTTATCAAGGTGTTATAACATTTTAATGATTGTCAACAACACATATGGATTGCTCCATTTTCAAAACATTTATACATGAAAAAATATAGAAATACTATTTTTGCATAATAAAACAAACAATTTCTTAGAGTGGTACAAAATTATACAGGGTGTTCTAAAAGTCCAGAAAATTTTGATTTTTAATAAAAAATTAAAAGGGTTCGCGCGGGACCTATGAACCACCCTGTAGAATGGAATTTATATTAGATAAATATACAGAAGGTGTTCTATTCTTAAAAGAACAATTTTAGTGATTTATTAGAAATAATTTACAAATGTTTTTTTGTACAACGTATTCTTTTCTATGTGTAGGCGCTGACGTTTAGTAACAGCCTTGTATCGATGTTTTCAGGAAAAAAGACTTCGTGTCAGAATATTTTCATAAAGACCATCCCAACAGTCCTTAACAACTTTCCAGAGACCATGAAGCGTCTCCGGTTTACTAGATCTAAGATCAGTTTTCAGCAAGCCAAAAACACACAAATCCACAGGGGCCAAGTCTGGAGATTTTGCAGGGATGTGTTTAAAAAGGAAATACCGGTTTCATCCATCTTCCAGGTATTGACGTGTTGAACGTGATGTATGACTCGTGGCTTTATCTTGGTGCAGCCACACGGATCTTGAGTAACGTGGATGCAAAAATGGAACCTCATTGTCGAATAATGGGTCCAAGACAATTCTTTGGTAGATTTGTGAATTTATATTGACATTTAGGTCCACCTTCTTTATTGGAAGCTTCCGATTGTAGCAGAAATCTGCAACGATCTGAAGCCCTTTGAAAAACTTTCCTTACAATGCCTCCGAAAATTGAAAGGTGTTATTTGAGAGTAAGCGTAGTAAATGGCACGGGGTTGGTTTCTATCATTGAGGTAAACCCATGCATCGTCCTGTGTAACAACATTCTTCCATTTTTCAACTACCAGGTACTTTTTCATAAAGGGCCCTGCTGCAGGTCTTGCGCTTCTCAATATAGTGCGGCTTGAGGACAAGAACTTGCGCCTTTTTACGTATTTTTAAACAGATTTTTTTCTCCTCATAATATGGTTAACGGTAGACAGTGACGGTAGACATGTTTCTTTGAGAAGGTGGATTCTCTCTGACAATATCAAATTTTATTTGTTTTCCTTTAATAACTTGACTGAGTGGGAACTTAGTAATTTTGTTTTCTTTC
Source organism: Cordylochernes scorpioides (assembly GCA_030710605.1). Lineage (NCBI taxonomy): Eukaryota > Metazoa > Arthropoda > Arachnida > Pseudoscorpiones > Chernetidae > Cordylochernes > Cordylochernes scorpioides. Next base: position 100,363,022 of record CP092870.1, on the reverse strand, counting down.
ATGATTTTAATAATTTGGGTAAACGTGTATTTCTCCTCGGAAGGTCTGAAAACATAACCATTTATTAGATAATAAAAAGGCATATATTGGATTTAATAAAATATTTATTTTGCCAATGTTTCGGCTGGCTGAACGCCAACCTTTATCGAGGCATTACATAGTATTACAAAGTATACAAAGATGTAATGCCTCGATAAAGGTTGGCGTTCAGCCAGCCGAAATATTGGCAAAATAAATCTTTTATTAAATCCAATATATGCCTTTTTATTATCTAATGAATTAAATATGGATTGCTCTATTTTCAAAATAACCATTTATAAAATCATAATTTTAGAAATTTCGAAAATGAAAAAAAAAAATCGTTTTTCCATGAAATATAAATCAATGCTCGTTCTTTTCAATAATTAAAAATCATCACTCGAATAGCGCGTTTCTTTCGTGAGCTGCAGCGTTGAAAAATTGTTCTTTTAAAATTGGAACATCCTCTACATATTTCTTGTATACACATGTATGCATTATTTGATCTATAATTAACTTTTTAATGGAATAATAGAGCCTTTAATTGTTATTATAACACTTCAAGATATAAAATAAAATGTTATTTGTTTTTGTGTGCTTAATGTTAATCTGATTGAAGTAACAACCATTATTTATTTACAAAGGATTATTTTCTATTATCTATCTTTCGGACTCAATTACCTCTCTCTCTATACAATTAACGCCTATCTCCCAAAATGTAATATGCAAATTTTATTTTAAATGTAAGCACAAAATCCAGTACAACCCCTCTAAACAAACCTGGGACATAGAGAACCTTCCCTTATAACCAACCTGAAATAATCCCCATTTTATAATACAGTAAACTATGGTTATAGTAAACCATGGCTATAGTGAACTATAGGTTTAGTCAAACTCTCTATAGAGAGATTTCATACTGTGTATATATAATAAATTTATATTAAAAGTTTGATCTCATTTAAAAATAATATTTTTATAAAATTGGAGTAATTTTAATCGTAACCTAATGAATTTAAATGGGCATATTATAGATTAAAAATACTCTACCAGATATTTACGAAGATAAAAATTTCAATGAAAAGAGAATATAAAACATCACATTCACAATATAATAATAATAATAATAATAATAATTTAAAAGCAGACGAGAGAGTACTTCAGCGCCATTCAATAGAATCACCATATCGACGATTGGTCGTCTGAATGGGTTGATTTTCCTTTAATGGAACTTTCTAGAAATAGTTAGATAACTTTCTAGACATGTGCCAAAATATTGAATTTCAAACGATTGATTTTCGATTAGTATCAATATTGGGTTTTCCCGCCTAATCTTGCCGGAATCTATCTTTGATATCTTCGGCGCCGCTCATCATCATCATCTTATCTCTTCATCGTCTGCTCACATTTCTCTCCAAAAACATTTCTCCAATTTAATTTTTCATTTTTTTAATTTGACGATTTTCTTTCTCTTTTGATTCTAGCTATGACTTTTTGATGAATCATTAGGCTATGATATGCAGTTTGAAAAGCAATTAAATTTTTGTTTTCGGAGAGTGAAGAAAAGGATTGAATGTCATTTATATATTATCATAATACGTTTATATAAAATAATATGTATTGAGGAGAGAAAGGGGGAAGGATCAAAAACTTTATTTCTTACCAATATTTCAGAAATCCAAACTTTGCCAAGGTATAAAACACATGAAATAAATACCTTGTTATTTTTTTATTATAAAGTTTGGCGCTCACCCAACTGAAATATTGACAAATAAATTCCTTTTCAATCCAATATATGTATTTTATATTATTGATATGGATTTGTACTTGAAATATATTGTATTATCTGCATGTTGCACGCCTTTGCGGAGCCAGTGAGCTGATGAATCGTGACCACATGAAAACGCGCCTCCCAATTTCTGAATAAAGAAACTCCGCAAATATTTTAAAATTTATTTAATTCAATAATATGGAGTTTTCTATTTCAATATATGTTTATGTAATTTTCAGTTCAGAAAGAAGAGTGCTTTTTTTTTTGCATTTCAATTTCTCAATACAATATGTAAATATGTAGACTATTCGATAATTTTAATATTTGTTGAAAGGCTTAATATAAAATCCTTGTGGTGTTGTTGTGTTTGTGTAAATAGAAAAACATGAAAATTTCGAGATTAAATTTGAAATAGAATTCCAACATTTATAACCTAAATATCTTAAAGCACCAAATTATCAAAAGAAGAAAAATGACGTGAAGTGAAGAGTTTCTTTTAAAGGTTCTTTATTTGGCCGAGCTTCCGAGCATTTCTGTTCTTCTACAGGAGTCAAAATATAAATTTTGTTTATTAAATAATATAATGATCCAGTTAAATATTCAATTTGAGCTTAAAGTTTAATTACGATAAAACATATTTACATATATATATATATATATATAATTGGGTTGGCCAAATATCTCGGAGTAAGCTAAATAAACGTTTAGTTTATTTTTACTCCACTAGATGGCGCTCTGCCATCTAACAAGCACATGTGCTTGTGGTCAGGAGATGCCTTCTTTATTTTAAATATCAACACCTGACCCACTTATCTTTTATTTTTTTCTATTGTATTTTCATATATATATATAACTCTAATCCTTTCATTCTGAATGTTATATTGCTACGTGGAAAATTAGGAAAGACAAACTTCAGGATAACACAGCAATTTATTTAAGCCAAGAACAAATAATAAATGATAAACAAAAGATAAGCAATGAGGGAAGTTTACAGAGTAGCAAAATACTAACATCAAAAATGATACTTTATTGATAAAATAAAAAATACTTTTCTACATAGTTCCTTCCCTATGAGAGCTGTGACCCACAGCTAGCAATTATTGTAGATACTGACATGAATCTGACATGCTTCCTCCAAGGATTCCATCGAAGTCTTGGAACTTTGTCCCTTGTAGCTTTACGTCCTTTTTCTTGCGGCGTGAAGAGTGGCTTTGCGTCGTATCGTCTATAGGGACATCGTCATCTTGGAAGAAAGTCTTAGCTTTGGCACCACGGTGGAATCCTGGAGCCAGTCTCCGAAAATGTAGATCACAGCACCCATGGCCTCAAGGTTTTCTCGGCGATCTTCAGTTTGTCTTCTCTAATTTACCCAGCATCTCCACCAAAATGTTACGTGGAAAATTAGGAAAGACGAACTTCAGGAAGACACGGCATTTTATTTAAGGCCACCGAACAAATTATAAATGATAAACAAAAGATAAGCAATGAGGGAAGTTTACAGAGTAGCAAAATACTAACATCAAAAATGATACCCTGTTGATAAAATAAAAAATACTTTAAAACAATATTTGCATTAATTAATATATAATAAATTGGTAAAAAAGGGGAAGACATTGATTCGAATATAACTTCACGATCGAATTATAAAAATAAAAATAGGTAAAAAATATATAAAATTATACTATTCTGAGATTAATAGGTTTCAGAAAAGAGAATATGTAAAAAGGGGAAATTAGGGACGTTTAGAAGTCTGAAATAAATTCCATTTTATACGAGGTTTCAGAATCCAAATTGGAGATAATATAGCCTCAAATTAAATCAACTCACCTATCTCTCAATCAATTTATAAAATAAACGTTATATAAAGTGCAGATGGGAAAATACTTGGAGGTTTCTTCAAATTTTCTACAATACTTTTATCATATTTTTTATACAACATAGGGAGGATGCTATTCATGTACCTCTCTCTTTAATTATGTATGTTTATAAAATTACAAATAATTTCTCACAATGATTTTCTTTTTATTAAAAACGTTTGTTTTTGTAAATATTTCTGGTAGGATATAGTCGATGTTTTATTAAACCCGTTGAATATCGATTATCAATTGAAAGATAGCGTTTTGTAATAAAAATAAACTCATTGTGAGAAAATATTTTGTAATTTTAAAACTTTCTCACAATTTTATCATGAATAGAGATGCATGTTTATACATTATGTTTATCCCCCCTAGTAAAAACCTCTACGGTGATGATAAAGAATGAGCAACAAAACCAGTTTTGGAAAATTCAGACAAAAGCCAACAACCTGTATACCATGGTTTCGGACTATGGCCTTTATCAGTACAGGGACGGTTTCTATTTCATAACATCCTACCGATCGAAATTACCAAAAAAAGGTGTTTAAACTGATGAAGTAACAAGTGCCGATTTCAAAGTTAGATATATTATAAAATTACGGAAGGATGATATTAGTTTACCTAAAAAGGCACCTCTCCCTTTAATTATAGGTACATGAATATCATCTTGCCATAATTTTATGTTGTATTTTTGCCTGCAAAATAGGAACTTACCACTTCACCAGCTTAAACACTTTTTTTTTCGGTGAATTCGACTGATAGAATATTATGAAATCGAAACCGTCCCTGTACTGATAAAGGACATAGCTAGACACCATGGTATACAGGTTGTTGGCTTTTGTCTGAATTTTCCAGAACTGGTGTTGTGGCTCATTCTTTATCGACACAGTAAAGTCTTTTTACCAGGGTAATGAACATATCGCATCGTTCTGACACCTAATTAAAGGGATAGATGTATCTTTAAGTACATGAATATCATCCTCCCACAACTTTATGTTTTATACAAATGTATTAAAAAATTTGGACTGAAATATGTAAATAACAATTTATATAAAAATAGTATCTATTATTAATATGTTTATTCATGATTAAAATTGTGAAAAAAAAATTAAAATTACAAAATATTTTCTCACAATGAGTTTCTTTTTATTACAAAACGCTAGCTTTTAAGTGATAATCGCTATTCAACGGACTTAATAAAAATCGACTTTATCCTAATAGAAATATTGCTGCGCGCGTTTGTATTTGTAAATATTTCTTGTTAGATATAGTCGATATTTTATTAAGCCCGTTGAAGAGCGATTATCGCTTTGAAGCTAGCGTTTTTTAATGAAAAGAAACTCATTGTGAGAAAATATTTTGTAATTAATATGTTTATGCGATATTCCTGTTGAAGGACTGACAAGTCTGAAAGCTTGAAAATAAAAGTTACATAAGAAACTTAGCCCTGGAAGCTTTATTTATTTTATTATAAAATAATTCTTGCTTGCCGAAATAAAGGGAATATTTCGTGGTGCTATCCAAGATTTAAAAAATGCATTAAATGTATATTTTACAATATTGTGAATTAATATACAATAAAAATTAAATTTCATTTAAACATTTTACGTACAATAAAGGAATATATATTAAAATAAAGACAATTCTATTAAATGAAAATACTTTAAACATCAAAATCTCTATCAAGCCTAAATTGAGGTGAAAGAATCGTCCAGGAAAATATATTCGAGCCATTTTGAGACAGACATTTAGAGCGGATTGATATGACGAACTATGGCATCTTTATATTTCCTCACACGTTAGATAGGGGAAAAAAAGAGAATAAAAAAGTTGAAAAAAGGTTTCACATATTTTATGTATGGCACAGAATATATATTCAGGATTTTTACATTTTTTAAAGCATTGAAATACATATATTCAGGCCGTTGTTTTAAACGTTATATAAAATTTCATATTTTCTGTATTTATTGAAGACATAAATTGATGCTCATTTAGAATTTATTGTATCGAAAAATAATATTTGAAATTTATAATCAAAATATTATATGCTATATTATTTTTATATTTACAGTAAAACTCTTCATAGCAAAACTCTCAATGGGACTGAACCTCTGGTTCACTATACCCATGGTTCATTATAACCCAGAGCAGCAGTTTTACACACCCAAGATAGTGGACATTGCGACTGCTGTGATAGAGATGTACTGAGACATCTGAGGTTCTTCATTTGACACGATAACAGCAACATTATAGCCATAGTTCACTAATATAAAATGGGGATTATTATATGTTCATTATAAGGGAAGGTTCGCTATATCCCTGGTTCGTTTTAGCTAGATTTTACTGTATTATATAATATAAAAATGGAGCAGGTAAGCTCATAGAACGTAAAACATTCTTTTTCCACACTTCGGTAAAGATAATTTGAAATAATTAAAAAATAAGATCGTTTCTGGTTTCAGAAGACACCGGTTAATCAGAGGGCGAGCAACCACCTGCTGACGGTGACATCCACTCTTAGACAAAACTTAAGGAAGTGGAAAGTATTTGATACCGCCGGTCGTCTATTATTATTATTATTTTTTAAAGAGACAGCGGAAATATTGTTCACACTTGGTTATCTCGTATGTCTTCAATAAAAGTCACTGTAATATCTTCTAGAGTTATTGTCTGAATCCCGATATACATGCTAAAAGGTACAACTTCCTTAAGTTTTGTCCATGAGTATAGAGCCGTGGCGTGAGCTTGGACAAACGGTCATTCTTTTTTATTCACCTTCTGGAGTCGTTTGTAAAATGTAAATGAATTGACCCAGAGTTCCATCTGACGTTCCCACGTGTTCCCGCGGCATACCTGATGAACGAATAGAACTATATTCTACGTCTTCATGAAACCATTGATGATTAGCTAAGGCTCGTAAGCTGGGCTGATGAATCAATAGAACTATAATCTACGTCTTCATGAAACCATTGATGATTAGCTAAGGCTCGTAAGCTGGGCTGATGAATCAATAGAACTATAATCTACGTCTTCATGAAACCATTGATGATTAGCTAAGGCTCGTAAGCTGGGCTGATGAATCAATAGAACTATAATCTACGTCTTCATGGAACCATTGATGATTAGCTAAGGCTCGTAAGCTGGGCTGATGAATCAATAGAACTATAATCTACGTCTTCATGAAACCATTGATGATTAGCTAAGGCTCGCGTAAGCTGGGCTGATGAATCAATAGAACTATAATTTACGTCTTCATGAAACCATTGATGATTAGCTAAGGCTCGCGTAAGCTGGGCTGATGAATCAATAGAACTATAATCTACGTCTTCATGAAACCATTGAGGATTAGCTAAGGCTCGTAAGCTGGGCTGATGAATCAATAGAACTATAATCTACGTCTTCATGAAACCATTGAGGATTAGCTAAGGCTCGTAAGCTGGGCTGATGAATCAATAGAACTATAATCTACGTCTTCATGAAACCATTGAGGATTAGCTAAGGCTCGTAAATCCATGGAACCATTGAGGATTAGTTAAGGTTCGTAAGCTGGCCATGAATTCTTCGAGAATAATTCTAATGATTTATCATAAAATTTAATATGTAAACTGATAACTACCACATCGTATTTAAGATAAGCTATTTTTGGTTCCCAGCCTAGGTTTTAAATACATACCAACTAGTAAATGCGTTATATTTACATGGGAAAGAAAAACAAAAGTGAAATTGTACGAGATAATGTGACAGCATGATAATCATTTAGATAAACGATCTCTATGCTTAGGTGAAGGATTTCTTTTAATAAGACATAACAGTGTGTGTGTGCAAGCTTTCGCGCGGAATTATACCTAGTCAGGTACTTCTTAACTGCAAAACAAAAAAAAAATATGGCTTATATACTCAGGAAGAATATTTGCACATATATAAATTATTTAAAATACAATATAACGCGGCTGATGATTGTAAAACGAAAATTAAAATTATACCGCGAATGTTTCTTTTAAAAATCGAAATTTATTTTTAAAGAGAAATAGCGACATTTCTAACTTTTGAGATGAGGTATGGAAAGGTGAAACATGAAGGGTGTGGGTTCGATTCCCGCCCCTGGACACTTTTTATTTTTCCGTTCTCCATTACTCTTCATGTTTCACCTTTCCATACCTCATCTCAAAAGTTAGAAATGTCGCTATTTCTCTTTAAAAATAAATTTCGATTTTTAAAAGAAACATTCGCGGTATAATTTTAATTTTCGTTTTATATAAATTATTTGTTGTATATATACCTTAAGGATTTGCATATATACAGAAGAATAAATTCGCCTCTATATATACAGAATAAGTTCGTGTTTGCATGTATACTGAAGGAAAATGAATATATAGAGAAGAATAAATTTTCATTTATATATACAAAAGGTATTGGCATACATGCAGAAAGAAAGAGTTTGTCAAATTTAAAATAAGGCATCTCCAGATCGCGTAACTGAAAGTTTCTGGTTGATGGCTTGCGCCATCTATCGGAATAAAGATTAAATCGTTTAATAAAACTTCCAGAATAAAGCCTGGTTGGTTTTTCTTGATTACTTTTATAAAGAAATAGGTATTTAGACAATATATAAATAAATAAAAGCCTAATAAGAGTTGATATGCTTTTCCGACATTAGGCGCAAACCATCAGGAACTTTCAGTTACCCCATTAGTTTTTCTAAATGATACAATTAAAATTAACTACTATAAACCATCAACCAATCAATTAATAAACTAGAGAAGCTCACTACGCTAACGACTATTGAAAACCCATCAATAATTTGGGTTAAAGAAATAGTTAAAGCCCATCTGTTCAATCCGTGTGTGTAGATTGACAGATATATATTTATAATATTTAGAAAACGTTTTTCTTTTAAAAAAGCTTAAAAAAAAACAAACATCAATGTACCCAATCTGCCTCCACTAAATTAAAACAGAAACCTCCCAAAGGAAATCGATAGAGTAATCTTCAGAAAACTTCGCTAATGCCTCAGCTTTTTACTTAAGGTTAACCCCTTAAATATCAGGGCGCTCAAGCCTTTTACTCTACGAACTAAATAATCGTTTTTATTTGGGAGAAATTCTCATGGGCAAACCATAGGTCAATTTAATAGATCTTGTGCGTGATTTAATATATCGACAGATGTCTTTTGGCAATTTTTGAAAGAAAGAAAAAAGTATTTTTGTTTTGATTTTTATTTGAAATGGGGTGGAGGGGGACTGTAACGCTTAAAATCATTTGTCAAATATGGCAGAATAATTTAGAACTTTTTTTTTTTGGCGTTGCGTCGATAACTTTATCAGTTTATTAAAGAATATGTATATTGTATTTTTATAGTTTCGGAAGATATATGCAACTTTATTAGATTTTCTTTCAGAAAGGGTATAGTTTTGATCGTTAACGGTTAAACAATAAAAGTTTGAGGCAATAATTAAACTTGCGTTATATATATTCGGCAGATAAATGTTAATCAAAGAGAATCTATCCAGAATATTTTCAATTTTCATATTGTGAATTTTTGAGATTTAATTTGACTACTATTTACATATATTTACATATTATTAACATGATTCGTTAGGGCGCCATCTGTTATAAGAAATTTAAACTATTTTTGGGGGGATTGTTTCTTTTCAAATAAAATAATTTGGGTAGGAACAATGCTTGAAGCATGTTATATACATTGTAGCAAAATATCTATTATTTTATTAACAGTTTATCCATTTTGAAATTTACATTTTGTTACTCTCTGTAAACTTTCCTCATTGCCTCTCTGGTATTTATAGAGTTTGATTTGTTTTGAATCATAGCTACTGCACTGAACCAACTTGTCCCAGATATAAATGACCACACACAGATGTGAACTAACTTGTCCCAGATATAAACGGACCACACACAGATGTGAACTAACTTGACCCAGATATAAACGGACCACACACATCTGTAAACCAACTTGTCCCAGATATAAATGGACCACACACATCTGTTAACCAACTTTTCCCAGATATAAATGGACCACACACAGCTGTGAACCAACTTGTCCCAGATATAAATGGACCACACACATCTGTGAACCAACTTGTCCCAGATATAAATGGACCACACACATCTGTGAACCAACTTGTCCCAGATATAAATGGACCACACACATCTGTAAACCAACTTGCTCCAGATATAAACGGATCACACACAGCTGTGAACCAACTTGTCCCAGATATAAATGGACCACACACATCTGTGAACCAACTTGCCTTAGATATAAATGGACCACACACATCTGTGAACCAACTTGTCCCAGATATAAATGGACCACACATAGCTGTGAACCAACTTGTCACAGATATAAATGGACCACACACATCTGTGAACCAACTTGCCTTAGATATAAATGGACCACACACATCTGTGAACCAACTTGTCCCACATATAAACGGACCACACACAAATGTGAACCAACTTGTCCCAGACATAAATGGACCCCACACAGCTATGTGAACCAACTTGTCCCAGATATAAATGGACCACACACATCTGTGAACCAACTTGTCCCAGATATAAATTGACCACATATAGCTGTGAACCAACTTGTCCCAGATATAAATGGACCACACACATCTGTGAACCAACTTGTCCCAGATATAAACGGACCACACACAGCTGTGAACCAACTTGTCCCAGATATAAATGGACCACACACATCTGTGAACCAACTTGCCTTAGATATAAATGGACCACACACATCTGTGAACCAACTTGTCCCAGATATAAATGGACCACACATAGCTGTGAACCAACTTGTCCCAGATATAAATGGACCACACACATCTGTGAACCAACTTGCCTTAGATATAAATGGACCACACACATCTGTGAACCAACTTGTCCCACATATAAACGGACCACACACAAATGTGAACCAACTTGTCCCAGACATAAATGGACCCCACACAGCTATGTGAACCAACTTGTCCCAGATATAAATGGACCACACACATCTGTGAACCAACTTGTCCCAGATATAAATTGACCACATATAGCTGTGAACCAACTTGTCCCAGATATAAATGGACCACACACATCTGTGAACCAACTTGTCCCAGATATAAACGGACCACACAGAGCTGTGAACCAACTTGTCCCAGATATAAATGGACCACACACATCTGTGAACCAACTTGTCCCAGATATAAATGGACCACACACATATGTGAACCAACTTGTCCCAGATATAAACGGACCACACACATATGTGAACCAACTTGTCCCAGATATAAATGGACCACATATAGCTGTGAACCAACTTGTCCCAGATATAAACGGACCACACACATCTGTGAACCAACTTGTCCCAGATATAAATGGACCACACATAGCTGTGAACCAACTTGTCCCAGATATAAACGGACCACACACATCTGTGAACCAACTTGTCCCAGATATAAACGGACCACACACATCTGTGAACCAACTTGCCTTAGATATAAATGGACCACACACATCTGTGAACCAACTTGTCCCACATATAAATGGACCACACACATCTGTGAACCAACTTGTCCCAGATATGAATGGACCACACACTGATGTGAAACAACTTGTCCCAGATATAAACGGACCACACACATCTGTGAACCAACTTGCCTTAGATATAAATGGACCACACACATCTGTGAACCAACTTGTCCCAGATATAAACGGACCACACACATCTGTGAACCAACTTGCCTTAGATATAAATGGACCACACACATATGTGAACCAACTTGTCCCAGATATAAATGGGCCACACACTGATGTGAAACAACTTGTCCCAGATATAAATGGACCACACACATCTGTGAACCAACTTGCCTTAGATATAAATGGACCACACACATATGTGAACCAACTTGTCCCAGATATAAATGGACCACACACATCTGTGAACCAACTTGTCCCAGATATAAATGGACCACACACATCTGTGAACCAACTTGCCTTAGATATAAATGGACCACACACATCTGTGAACCAACTTGTCCCACATATAAATGGACCACACACACATATGTGAACCAACTTGTCCCAGATATAAATGGACCACACACATCTGTGAACCAACTTGCCTTAGATATAAATGGACCACACACATCTGTGAACCAACTTGCCTTAAATATAAATGGACCACACACATCTGTGAACCAACTTGTCCCAGATATAAACGGATCACACATAATGCTTGAACCAATTTTATTCGAATATCAATCAACAACACACCAATGTACGAGCACACTTGCCCCAATATAAATAAATGAGTCCCAGACCGCTGTCAACCAACATGTCCCAGATACGGCAAGTAATGAATTACGCGCCATGTCGTGCAGGGAGCTAGCGTGCCGTGTGGCCAAACATGGCTATTTACCCCCTTCTACACACGGCCTGTACATTCCCTCCTGTACTCACACCGGTACATCGCTCAAATATCTCGCCCCGGTGCGCTGCTTAAATTACGGTTTCCTATAAAACCTTATATTAGTCGATATAGACAATCTTCAGGTATAGACATCATATACAGAGAGGACAGTTCTCATCGCTACAATAGCTATTCTTGACAATTCATTTCTATCTTGTAAGGAAACATCTCTGTCGATAAAGGACATATTAACTCTGCTACTTGGTGTTGCCCTTTCTCAACTGTAAACTGGGCTGTATTTGTAGACCCTGTGATACTCTACCTAGCGCTTGAATACTATGGTAAACTGGGTCTCATTTGAAGGTGTGATCTCTCATCAGAGGATCTATTTTGTTTGGAAGAGACTTGGCCTGACATGATATACTCTGATAAGAGACTATCTCCAGGAGAGACCGAGTTTAACTATGTCTTCAGGCTATGGTCTCTCATAGGAGACAAATGTAAAGCCAATCTATACCATATCCTAATGGGGCTGAACTCTTGGTTCACTATAACCATGGCTTACTCTATGGTAGTACCAATATTGGGGATTATATTGTCAAGAAGCTAAGCGGCTCCAATCATGAGAGGCCCCATGGGACGTCTGTCAATCATCGCTGGACACCGGGTGTGAGGGGTTCTGGGGAATCTGGCCGGCGGGGGGGAGCTGACGTCCCTCATTAGGATTAACTTAAACTTGGGGTAAGTTGTACTTTATCCATCTCCCTATAAATACCCCTTATAATAAATTAGTTATCCCCAAACTTGCCCTTGCTTTATTTATCTTCGCGACAATATTGAAGGTTCGTTATAAGGGAATGTTGACTATATCCTCGGTTTGTTTTAGCAAGACTTTGCTGTATAGCTATTGTCACTTATACTAATAGTGGTGATGATAACAATAGAATAAATACATTTTGTGAGGCAATAACGCGCCATCTATATATAATAAATGGAAGCATCAAAAGCATGGATGTTTCTTTTACACATAAGAAAACACAAACTTCTACTGTCCTTACTGCAATCAAAATAATATTATGATATATTTCAATATTCCTACTACAGTATCAGATAAATAGTGCAGTATCGCCCAATGCAATACTAGAGCTCTAAAAATGGGAATGATAGATAAAACTGATAAAAGCTCTAGGAGGATTCACCACTGATGAATCTCCCAATATTTCACATCGAAGTAAGGGCAGTAGAAGTTTTTTTTAGGTGCAAAAGAAACATTAGTGTTTTAATTCTTTTATTTCTTATGCATTTTGTAAGTTGTCCACAGTTGTACCTGATAGTTTGGACAATCAATTCGAACCAACAAATTATGTTTAAATAAGATATACATTTTATTATACAGATAAAACTTTAATAAGGCCTATGGAACTTGCCAGTCGTTCATAATCCGTTCGTAGAACGAGAATTCGTTGATCTATACGTATAAAATTTGACTGAGGCGTTTAATGTAACGGTAGGGAAGAAGTGAGCCTACAATCGCCAACACGGGGTAACACAGCGGGAAAAATAAAACGAGAATAAAAAAGGCGCGGGGTCTAATGCAATCCATTTAAAAATGAATAATTCATCTAACGCCGGATTTATTCATAAAAGTGTTATTTAAAAGGAACGTAGGATTTCTATTATTGTATCGATTCCAATTGGCTGAGGATTACGTCATCGGCTTTTATCTGAGGCGTTTAATTAGAGCGGATTGGCTGGGAGGCGGGGCGAACATTGCCATATATGGTGGAATATATTATTTTTTAGTTTCTTTAGCGGGAAGGTTGAAAAGTGACATTTATAATGTATATCAGGATTCAGACAATAACTCTGGAATATATTACAACTACCTTTATTGATGACACACGAGATAACCAAGGGTGAATAAAATTGCCTCTGTCTCCTTAAAAAAAAAAAATAAACGACGGGCGACATAAAAAGCTCTACATTTCCTTGAGTTCTGTTTATGTGTGAGTATATATTATATCAAACAGATGTTGGCAGTTCCACGAGAAGATAACAAACGACAGAAAAAAACAAAGTTTTACCTTAAAAAAAAAAACGATTTTTCAAATATTTTAATTTTATTATCTCATCTCATTTTCGGCTTCAGACGGACACCGTATTAACGCCATTCTATAATACGATAAAGGTTTCTATAGAAGATTGTCATAAACGTGTAAAAATGAAAAATATATTTATAAAATACAAATATATAAAAAGATGTATCCTGCCTAATATGCATCCATGGTGGAATTATAAACAGTTTCGGCTGTTGAAGTTGAACAAGTAAATATATAAGTCACCATTCTTTTTCTTGTCAATCTCCAGAGAAGTTAAAAAATCATCTACTTCAGTCATTGGGACTGTGAGAACTCCTCAGTAGCAGGCCAACATGGCTTCAATATAACATGGCCGCCTCTGACATGAAGTGCCATGTGCAGATTCTCCTAAACTGTAGTACAGATTCATCCTCTGTGTCTCTTTCTGTAGATCTTCAGCTGTGGTATTATAAGCCGGGTCAGCTGAACCCAGGTTTTACTAGCGATCTTGTTACTGCTCCCCTCCTACTGTCCATCCAGGCCTGGGGCCAGCAAATAACGGAGAGAAGAGAGTTGGTATGAATAAAGTTAAACATGTTGAATTGCCGTGCATCGAATATTCTAAACCTTTTCTAAACTGAACCAGAAATATCGAAAACCTTCCATTTCATATCGAACCTAAAATATTAGTGACACTGAAATTTATAAACATATTTCAAAGCTATTTTTATTTTGCTATATGTCTAATTAAAATTATTTCTATAACTCTTATCTTACGATGATTAAAATTGAAAGAGAGGGTATGGCTCATCAGAAGTGAACCCTCCCAATGGTTTAATCTCTAGACCGCTTAATATTGTATTGGACTGAGTTCCTATATACCCTGAACTTGCTATTAAATACAGTAATATAATTATGAATATTCGTAATATTAGATAACAGGCTTCATTGTGATTTTTCGGAAGAACATTTCTCGATGCATTATATATTTAATTTAGATATACATTTCCACAAATCTAGAGGCATATGTCTATAGTTTGTTCAAAACACCATATTACTGTATTAAATAGCAAGTGCAGGATAAATAAGAACTCAATGTAATACAATGGTAAAGCGGTCTGGATATTGAAATGGCGAAACCGCTGGAAGGGTTCACCACTGATGAGCCATACCCTCCCTCTTCCAATATTTAATCATCGCAAGATAAAGTCTTTAGAAATAATTTTATAAATTAGAAATTTGAAAATAGCGTTAAAATATGTTTATAATTTTCATCGATAAGACGGCGCCAAGTTAACGATGCTATTTTAAACGGCAGAATAACACTGTTTGATATTAAATTCATTTATGCAATATCATCGCGGGGATTGAACGATTAAATTGGTAAAATCGCTGGGAGGGTTCACCAAATTATGAGCCAGGCCCTTACATTATAGTTCCATCGCACTAAAGACAGTTGGAAGATGGTTTATAAATACAAGAAAAAAAACCGGATTAAAGTGATTTAATTTCAGGCCTATGTTATATCAAAATAACAGTCCCATGGGGACTCTCTATAGCGGAAATTTACTCTGTATTTACATATTGTAAAAAAAATTCCAAACAATCAATTTGCATATACAGATTTTATCGTGTATTCTCTTGGATCGATAAACTCTCCCTCGCGCGCCTCATCAAACCATTCTAAAAATAGATCCAATCAATCAGGCTGGTAACCCTGCCGCCGAGAACCATTGATCCTTTCATCAAACGGTGTTAGGGCAATTATGCAAATTGGCCGGATGGAGGAGCACACATATCTTGAGGCGGAACTCTGGACAGCGATGGAAAACAAAACGTTTGGGAAGATTTCCCTATTTATCTGATGGCACCGAGAGTGCTGTTAATAATAGGATTCCTGTTTTCTTCGGGAAAATTCACATATTGACAATTTTATGACATCTTTATAACACTTCTTTATTCGCTTTATCTGCATGAAAATGGAATACATATATACTTATATATTTATTTATTCCATGGAGTCCTTTGTTTCCCTATTATATTTTATTTATTCATTTTTATTTGTCAAATATATATATTTTTGAAAACAAACCTCTTATGTTTTAAATAAGCTAATAAATATATAAAATATTAAAATTATCTTAATGGCATTATTTAATACAGAATTAGCCTACTTTTCTGACTTAATGTAAAACTTTATTCAATATTTAAAACCTGTGACTCACAATATATTATATTTTATATAATATAACTTCTTAAATAATTCTTATATATATTTTTACTATATATATATTAAAAAGGCATATATTCTGCCGAAAATAATTTATTTACTGATATTTCAGTTGGCTGAACGCCAATCTTTTTCAGGGTACTACACCATTTTTCGATCCAATATATGTCTTTTTAATTAAAGATATATTTATGGATTGCTCTATTTTCAAAAAAAAAAAAATATATATATATATAGAACATAATGAAGAGTAAGAGAAACAAAATGAGTTATAGAAGCTTATATTTTTATTTTATAGGTGTGCGGATATTCTGAATGTATCAATAAATAATATATAAAAAGAAGTGTGATTTGCATATTTCGACAAGAGTAGAGTACAGTGAAGGTCTTGTTTTATATTAATTTTTCATTTTTTTATTAAAGAATATCAGGTTGACAACACACATTACCCCATTTGGTTTTGTTTTTCGGACAAGCCCATGACGTGTCAAAGCCAACGAAGCCATGCTTGTAAATTGGCTTTGACACGTCATGGGCTTGTCCGAAAAACAAACACAAATGGGGTAATGTGTGTTGCCAACCTGATATTCCTCAATAAAAAAGTAATATATAAACGCAATAAAACAAGACCTTCACTGCACTCTACCTTTCTCGAAATATGCAAATCACATTTCTTTTTAATATACCTTTCAGCTAGTTCCCCTCAATCTATCTTTATACTTCTTCTGGATAGAATCCGAGTCTATACATTAATATAATCGATATTAGAACTCTTTTTGATATCAATACTATCACACAGATAATGGGAGACCTTTAAAAACTACAACAAAGTGGCCTAGATACCTTACTTCAACTGGGTAGATGTCCTCTACTGTCCTACCAACGGTGTAAGGATAGAGAAAGACCAACAGTCTACTACTGGCGACAATACATCATCTAGATCTCCCATCACCTACAGTTATCTACAAAAACAGAGAGAATTGGAAAGACATTCTTCATACGAACCAGATTATGCATCCTCCGTCACTCACAGTTATCTACAGGACAGAGCAAGTTGGAAGAACACATCATTCATGCTAACCAAATATTACATCTTCCATTACTAACAGTTATCTACAAAAAAGAGAAAGTTAAAATAACATTTTTCATGCAAACCATATCTTACATCTTCCACAGTTATCAACTAAACATAGAAAGTTGAAATAAAATCCTTCTTACCAACCAGATCTTAAGAAACCTATAGATATTTAGTAATCTACATAAGATTCGAATGCTCAAGAAACCATCTCCAGATACGAGTAGTACAACTGAAAATTGATTATGACTCTTTCTCTCTATTGCGATATCTGTTATTCCGATAGATGGTACATGCCATCATCTTAATTTAACTTCCTTATGCAAGTTTAATTTTGAACTAAATATATATTCTCGTCAAGTATATGCTTATAAATTGATATGTAGGCGTATAGAAATCCCAGCTATGTAAATAAGTCGGTAAATACCAACGCGCGCATTGTGGCTCCGAATCGCCCAGGAAATTCTTGCGTCCATTTCTACCAATCTCCTGCGCCAATCGACGTCCGAAGACTTTCCTCTCCGGAGGAGTAATTGGGAATTGATTAGGTTCGAAGCTAATTAGTATTATTGATCTAATTGGCCTAAAGTGGAGGTAAGGGATTAAAGAAGATTCTTCAGTCAGACGAGATATAGGTTTTCTCTCTTTGAGAGCAGGTTCCCCTTATACTTGTTTTTCAACCATCGACAACTCTTGATTCAAAGAAACTGTTTGACTAATTAGGCTTGTGGAGAAGTTGGTCTAGCTGACGGTATAGCTAAATTTACTGTCTCCAGATAGAATCCTGCCTACTCCACCCCAGTTCCTATTGCCAACTCCTGTTCAGACAATCCCGCCTAAGACATTGGCAATGCTAGATCAATGTATGGACACTAGACTGACCATCCAGTAAAAGGATAAGCTCAGAGATTGCTATATGGGTTAGAGACAATATGTATTTCTACAACATCACTATGTAATAACCATATATAATGCAATTTTCATAACATAAAAGAATGTTCATTCCCAAAAGATAGATATTGTATCTGGGATCATCCAAATGGGACCAACCTCAGTACCTTCCTGGAAAATTTTTAAAATGATCCAATCAATCCACAGCTGTAGAATTCTATTGCAATTAATTCTGACAATATAATGGCAAAAGAAGGGACTTTATAAACTTGAATATACCTTGTATATTTATAGACTTGAAATGTTAATTCGATGTGTTTTGTTCTTGTCTGCGCCAAAACGACTGTTTCTATCATTACGAAATTCCACTTTGGAGGTAGCTGAAAACATATAAACCGCATTAAGGCTATTATAAAAACTATAAAATTGTGGTAAATCCAATAAATAGAGAGAATAAATGTTCTATATTCCCTTTCTTTCATTGTCAACACACTGCTAGGACTAATACGTACCTTTGGGTACCATTATTCTGAATCTTTATGAAACCAAAATGATATAACTGATTAGACTCTCTAATAATGTGCCTGGAATGCATTCGGATTATACCCGGGCGAAGCCAAGTACATTCAGCTAGTAATACATTAGTTTGTATCTTATTTACATATCTATACCTTGTTTATTCGTATTTAACATTATACAGATAAAAGCGGATGATTATTTAAGTTTTAAGAAGTATTTAAGAAACTAAGAACCTACCAAAAACGCTATGTGGATAATAAAATACCGGCATATAGTTACAAAATAATGATGATAATAACGAGATTATGATAATAAAGGCGCCGTTTTTTGTAAAAGGAAGCCAATGACAGGCAGAAATTGCATTAGGGAGCTCAGGTTAAAAAGGTTTGACAGAAAATGGTAAATGTTTAATCCTGCGAAATTAAATTTGGATTAGAGCTTAAATGCCGCTGTTAATATTTGATGAGTTCTCGGGAATAAATATTTGACAGCGAGCGCTATAGATATTGGAGCTGCTGTTGCTGTGACATATATATATATATATATATATATATATATATATATATAACTCCTTCTGCCTGTATGTAAATATATTGAGAATATATGCAAATTACGGATATTATAAAATATAAGGTTTGAGAACACTTTGTCAGATGAAACATATATATGATGTCATTTCTCATACATTAGCGTACAAAGTCCACGTTACAAAGGTTTAAAGTTATCTAAATGAGACAGAGGTATATATATATTCAGAGAACTCCCACCACCCCCAGTACAATGTTTACATTCTCAGGTCGTGGAACTCCCAGTTTACAGAAAGTATTGTACAACCCACCATATATCCTATGTAATCTTGTACTTTCCTCTCATTGATCCTCTTAGTCATTAGAATTGTATAATTTCTAGCTATAAAGTTGGCCATAAAGGGCCCTGCTACAGGTCTTGCGTTTCTCGATATGGTGCGGCTTTAGAACATGGACTAAAGCCGATTTTTCCCATATAATACGGTTAACGGTAGAAATTGGTACTTTAGTTATTGTGGAAATGTTCCTTTGAGAAGGTAGATTCTCTCTGACAACCATTTCCTTTTTATCTTTCTTTTAGTTGGATTTAAGGAATCTTCAGGCAACATTTTTAAGGAGAATATTTTCGCTTAATTTCATAGATATCAAAATTGTATTTTTTATTTTATTATTTGACTGATTTTGCACTTAGAAATAGCAATATTCATTTTTTTCATAATGTTACTAATTCGACTAATATTAAAAATAGTATTTATCTTTGGAAAGTCTGAAAACGTAACCTTTTACAGAATCACTTATAAATTTTTTTTTTTTGCTTATCCCTAGTACACGTGGTACAGGCCATGATAATCATGGTGGGTGGTTAGCGACTGCTTTTACTGTAAGCGCACCACATATCTACACATGTGAAAAGCAGTTCGACTTTTTTTGCACTTACAACTTATAAATTTAAAATTTTCAAATATTTAAAAATTGTTTATTCGTGAAATATAAATCAATGCTTGTTCTTTCGAATAAATAAAACATCACTCGAATCGCGTTTTTCTTTCGCGATCTAAAAAGTTTTAAAAACGTTTTTCTTAAGAATGGAACACCCTCTCTTTTACAAATAGAAATAATTTTGATATATAAATAAAGTAATATAAAATATGGCGGGGAGAAGTCCGACCACACCTCCCTGCGGTCCCCCCTGGACCCTTGGAATATTCGACCAAATCCTGGTTCGTTTCCTAGGTAACTAACGTGGCAACGGCACCCATTTTCCAATGAAGAGCAAGATAGAGGACATTGCTGCTGCTGCGATGGAGATGAATGGGGACATCTGAGGCTCTTCTATGGACACGACAACAACAACAATATAAAATATAATTGATACATATTTAAGTCTCCATCTATACTTCCTTCCTGTGGTGAATCTGTATAAGACCGGTGGTCTTAATAAAGCCCTATGTGTGTGTAATTAGTTAAGCTGCAGATAGCAGTTTAGGAAATATTTTCTTCATCGAAAAATAGTCTTCCTTCAATATATGAGGGGTCTTCATGTCTAGACTCAAACAATAATATAGATTTATATACGTATATATTTTACAACACAAGCCGCATTATATTATATTGTATTATAAATTACTTTATGTATTATTTACGAACGGAAAATATGTCCAGGGTAGCCTAGTGGACATGGCATCTGCTCGGTAAGCGGAACAGTGTGGGTTCGATTCCCATCCCTGGACACTTTTACTTTTCCGTTTATCATTACTCTTCACAATTCATCCTTTCATACCTCATCCCTAAGGTTAGAAATAATCATTATTTCTCCTTAAAATAAATTTTGATTTTTCGTTCAAAAGAAAAACATGCGGGATAATTTTCAAATGTCGTTTTACAATCACAAGCCGCATTATATTCTATTGTATTATAAATAATACAGAAACAAAGGTAAACAACATTATGAAGTCAGCGTCGCCCTACAATATGTAAAAAGATGGCTTCCTTATCAACTAGACGTAGAGATGAGAAGCCTCATTTACACTATTCCTCTAGTCTAAGCTGAGAAGTAAGAACAAAAAAAGGTAAAATATGTAAATCTCATGCAAATTGTTCATTTATTGAGGGGTTAACATTTCCAAATTATTACTTTCCTATGCAAATGGATCTAAATTGTCTGCCATTTGTTTTCTCAAATTGCATAACTAATTGGCTTTTAATTAGCGTGTGAATTGTAATCTATACGGTGAGCAAATTCAACCACCCCATACCTCACTATTGAAGTGTCTTGTTTTAACCATGACTTTTTACTATTTTTTTTCTCTATACTTATTTAAATTGTTGTTAATCTATCTTGTAATCAATTATTTAATGAAAATATTCTCTAGTTATAAATAAATTTTCATTAAATAGTTTTAAAATATTTTAATGGAATTTCATTTTAATAATATTTTATAAAAATATCATACTTCTATATCTAAAAACCTATCTTTAAATATTTACATATAAAATATTTAAATAACAACATTCCAACTGATATGTTTTGTTAACGTGGCCTTTCAAATGTTTTCAACAAATAATTTACATATATATATGCAACTATGTATACATGTATTTCAATTTGCATATATTAATGAAGTCCTCACCCTTCCATGCTACTTATTGAACCAAAAATAAATATATTCAACAATTTCGATTAATAAATCAGGATTTTTAAAATTTTGAATAATTACATTATTGAATTATATATAATGATAGAAACGAACCTATTAGGGGCACGAATGTCTTTTTTACACATAAAACAAACTTTTTTAAATTAAAAAGGCATATCAAATTATCATTTATTTTACCAATTTTTCAGTGTTTCAGAATGTGGCGCTAATTTTGTTGTTGACACACATTAAAATGTTATAGCTCCTTGATAAAGGTTGACGTACAGCCAACTGAAATATTGGTAAAATAAATGATATTTTATCCAATACATGCCTTTTTAATTAAATATTTATTTTTGGATGGCTCTATTTTAAAAAACAAACTTTCTACTGCCTTACCGCAATGAAATAATATTGGGAGGGTTTCGCTCATCAGTGGTGAACCCTCCCAGCAATTTCGCCAATTTAATGTACCAGACCGCTTTTTAGATCTCTAATACTGTATTGGACTATTCTGCTTTTTTATTCATTGAAGGATATATGAGTATCTTAGTTATGATATTAAAATAACAAAATAATATATATAGTATATGTAAAAAGATTTTCTGCTGATATTGGTTATCTTGAGGATTATGCTATGGAATTATATGCTGGTTCTTTTTAGTACTAAATGGTATTGGTGATGCAATCCTGGTTAAAATCTTGAAAGTATAATAATAAAAATAGTTTTGATCCGTAATTGCTTTAATTAAGCTAAAGGAATATATAAAAAACATAATTTGATAAAAGCACTGCCTGACTTGAGGCGTATAAGAATAAAAAAATAAACTTATTTACATAATTTACAAAAAAACGGTTTGAGCCGGCCAACGGGAAACAACAACAACAATAGGTTATATAAAGGGAAGTCGCGAAATCTGGTGGTATACTTAACAGAATATTTGAACTATGAAATATAATTTTAAATAGAGTAATATTTTTATATGAAATATATATATATGCACAATATATATATATGAGAGATCACCTCTACCATTTTCCTTCTGTAACAAAGGGAAATGGATACATAATTTTTTAGGTGGTAATTTAAATAATTTTGTATCAAAATAACAATAAATTTACCTCAATATATCTTGTAAACACGGAAACTTCACGCCTTTTCTTAATTTTCTTTAAATTAGGGCATTTTATATTTTAAAAATAGTGGTAATAAAAGTAAGATATAAAATTGACAAAACTATTTAGAGCCTATAATAAATGACTAAAGTGTTTTGTTAAATCAAAAATTAATCAGGAAATTAAATTGAAAAAAAAAACACACCAACAGGGAGCGCTATATTTTACCGAAACAAAATGGCGGTTGTAAAGCAGCCGATATCCGCCGTATATTTCGCAGACGACTTTTCATGGCCCAATAAATCGGCACCGTCGGGCCCTTGGTTTTAATTAAGTTTCCATTAAAGTTTTCCAATCATCCCCACAGTTTTGCCTTGGAGAAAATCTTCTTATTCAGGGAAAACCTGGCTAAATGGCTCATTGGAAAGTCTAAAGTTTGAAGGCGGGGAAATAACATTGGAATAAGAAACTTCAAATTAGCGTTTAGAAACGGCTATAAAATGGCTGACAGAAAGTCAGTCTGTCTGGGTTTCAGAATTAATTTTATTTACTTTTCGTCACATTATTCTATGACCCTATTATCCTGTTTATAGAGCTGTATAAATATTAAGAGACTCTTTATATAGGTACTTATCAAATTAAGAAGTATTTTGCGGAATTCGAAATTTCTTTTTAAATAAATACTCGTTCGAAAGAGAAAACATGGATTTATATATATATATATATATATATATTATATTCAATTAAAAAGGCATATATTGAATCAAAATATAATTTATTTTACCAATATTTCAGTTGGCTGAACTCCAAACTTTATCAAGGTGTTATAACATATTTAAATATTGGTAAAATAAATTATATTTTGATCCAATATATGCCTTTTTAATTAAAGATTTATTTATGGATTGCTCTATATTTTCAAAAGAATTTGATTATATATAATATTCAATATAATATATTTTAGAAAGTGTAATTTTTAAATATTCGAAGTTTATGAATTTATATATGAGTGATTCTGTAAATGGTTACGTTCTCAGACTTTCCGAAGAAAAATCCAAGTTTAACCAAATTATTAAAACAAGGAACAAAAAGAATATTGCTATTTTTAAGTGAAAAATCAGTCGAATAATAAAGGTAAACAAAATAAATTTTGATAGCTATGAATTTAAGCGAAAATATTCATTTGAGAAAAAAAAGATGCCTGAAGAAACTTTAGATTCGAAATCAAAGAAAGATAAAGGAAATGTTTGTCAGAGAATCCCATACATTCCTTTTCAAACACATCCCTACCAAATCCCCAGACTTGACATTTATGGATTTCTGTGTTTTTGGCTTGCTGAAAACTCCTCTTTGATCTAGTAAACCGAAGGCGCTAAGTGGTCTCTGGAAAGTTGTTAAGGATTTTTGGAATGGCCTTGATCAAGATATTCTAAGACGAAGCCTTATTTCCTGGAAACATCGGGCTATTACTAAACGTCAAGACTTACAAATAGAAAACAAAGTGTTGTACAAACATTTTCAAATTATTTTTAATGAAGCACTAAAATTGTATTATACCTTTGGCGTTCGCAGGCACTACTGGCCTTAACTACCCTTTTCATGATTTTTCAGGATGCCTAAATGACCAGTACTTTGGTCGTTAAAGTACAGTTTGTACCACGCTGATGAGGGCCAACAGCCCGAAACGCGTACGTAAATTTTCTTTATTAAATAAGAATAGATATTTGGCCAATTCTGAAATAATTTGAAAATAATAATTAAAAAGGCATATATTGGATCAAAATATCATTTATTTTACCAATATTCCAGTTGGCTAAGCGCCAACCTTTTTCAAGTTGTTATACCATATTTAATGTGTGTATAATATTAAAAAATAAACGAATAGTTGATATTTATTCCGACAGATGGCGCAAGCCATCAACAGCTTTCAGTTTCACGATCAGGATATGCTTTTTTTACTAATATATTTTATAGTTATCGATGAACAAAATTAGAAAGAGCAAATTCCAACCGTTTAATCAATGGACAATTCCAGAGGGGACGGAATATAGAGATCGTTATTAGAGGTGCTCCCAATTACAATCTCCTCAGAGAAGGTCAATTAGCGCAATAATTAATTACTTAATAATTGCTAATCACTGTCATTAAGTACTAACCATTAAAATTTATATGAGAAAACATAAATCACGTAAATGAACAGTCCCTACATTATAGGAACCGTCCAAATAATGGGTTTATCCCTTGGACATTGTCTATCAGATATATCGGTGGTATAGGTGCAACTCTGTAGCTTTTCCAAATATCATAAATTGTATAATTATTATAACTATTACACAGTAGAACGTCACTATAGCGAACCTCAATGTGACTGATATTTGCTTTACAATAGCTATATAATTCCACAATATAGCCATATAGGTTCACTTGGTTCACTTTATTATGAATTTTAAAATAGAGATTATTTTAGGAATGTTATAATGGAAGATTTTTTCAGCTTCTGAGTTCGTTCGTATTGCTGCATTCTGTTATAGGAAATTTAAGCTATTTTGATGCGTGTGATTCTTTTTGATCTAAAACAATTTTCTACTTCCCTTACTGCAATGATTAAATAATAGGAGGGCAGTAAATGGTAGTTGAAACTTGTTTTAGATCAAAAATAATCATTGCTTATCCCTAGTACACGTGGTACAGACCATGATAATCATGGTGGGTAGAAGTAGGCGACTGCTTTTACTGTAAGTACACCACATGTCTACATTTGTATGTCTTCACATATCATTCACTGTTTCAATTATCATGAACTAGGTTGCTCTTGCTGAGCGGTACCTATTAATGTTATTTTGAACCAGCTACACATGTTAAAAGCAGTTCGACTTTGCACTTACAAATGTGCCAGAGCCCCGTTTTGGTTACTTGCACTCGCTGGTGGGGTTGGACTTTTGCAAGAATCGGGGGCCATTGGAGCATTTTTTTAATCAGAAAAAAGTGCCCAATGCGGGAATCGAACCCGGGTCGTAGCGGTCGAAAACCAAAGGTTTAGACCATCCTTCCAAAAAATAACCATACGCGTCAAAAATTGTTTTAAAATAAATATCGTTTTTATATTAGGTTTCATCTTTATCATTTAGGTTAGAGGTTTGGATAGATTCAGTCATGTCAGAAATAGATATTAGCGATAAGCAAAGAGATGCTTGAAATCTTCGTATTAATTATTTAGACAATTGTAAAATTAAATATTATACTCATTATTTCATTTTGGATCACCATAACAACAAAAACACATGTAAGGCTATCCATTGATGGTGAATTTTTGAGGTTTTGAGAGTTTTTGGAGATAACCAATTATGTTCCTGCTTACTTTGTCTCTAAGTTCCCCTGTGGGTAAACTCTCAAATAAAATGTCTTTATCATCATTAAATAAACAACTTTATCAGTTGAATTAAAATTGGCAAATTTGCCGAGGAATCTTCGATAGTTTAAAAGTTATCGACGAATTGAACGGTAAAAAAAATTCAATTAATTCGATAATTTCATTTCCCAAACTTATATTCCACTCGGCGGAAATGAATAAAAATTCTTCTTCCATCCATAATTAGCTTTTAGAGGCATTCCTTTTTCTGGCTCGGAACTTTTCAATTTAATTTTATGCGACTTTAAATAAATTCATTTTTTTCCTTCCTCAAGGAGAAATATTTTAAAAAGATATTTTTAAAATTGAAAAAAACTTTCGTGGTCATTGCTAAATTCTCTAGGAAATTATCAATTTATCATATATATATTTTTGTCTTGTCATAAAGTCTTACATGTACCGTGGGGATAATTCGTGAGGATAAAAGGTTGCGTGATGAATTCTGATTTGTTATGCAAATTTATACTTCCTATATGCATATTGAGCTTTTGAGAATGATTTCTATCCTACAGTGTCTCTCACAAATAAATATAATGTGTAGTTAATTCATGAATATTAAAAACTTAGATGATTTGATACCTATTGCATATGCAAATTCATACTTCCTATATACATACTGACCTTATATAGAGCGGCTTGTTATAACCTTGACTCGAATAGATTTGTTCGGGAACAAGCTTGAATAATAATGAAAATAGATATGTAATTCAATACTTGATACTATGAGCCTACTATGTACACTAATGTATTAATAATTTGCATATATATTAATTCCAAACGTAGTTTAATGGGGAGTAAATAGGTGGAGGTAAATTATATTGTTGATACCTAGTGGTATATGCAAATTAAAACATCCATTTTACATATTGATTTTTCATCCCAAAAAGTTTATTGGAGTTGATAATTTGCAGAGATATGTGATTGGTTAATGGGACTGAGATGGGATTGGTCAGTTGTCCGAGGACTGTATTGATCGAGGAGGGGAGGCATTGAATTGGATTCGTTTATAATTCAGCAGCCGCAGGCGTGGGCAGCCCGGGTGACAAAGGACCGCTTAGAAGTAGCGTAATGAAATGTCCACTCTGCTAGCTTTCTTATCTTCACGGCCGGACGGCTCCTGTCAACTTCTGTCGGTCACTTCTTGTGTATGGATGTTTCATTGCCAAGTTCTCGCTGGAGTTGCACCATTATTCTCCACAGTTTTATGTACGGTGTACGTCCGGCATTTCATCTATCATTTGAACTTGCCTCTGTCAATTGCATCATTCAATTTGTGACATTCTTTAAATAGAGGCGTATCTTCTCTGTAACGATTCCTCTTTTTATGAAAACTTCACACCTTCTACTGCCATTAGCTGTTGTTATCATCCATCTAGTCCTTTCTGGCGACTATATTTCTGGTGACAAATAGTCTCCAATATGATCTTTTAATGACCATCAATCTCATCTAGTGACCTTCTGGTAGTTTCCTAGACCCCTTCCAGCCAGCTCATTTGGAGATCTTACTGTCTTTCCTCAATGTTTCCAAATATCTCTCAGGAATGGAGGAAGTTTTTCCCAATAATATTTGAATATCATCAAACAGAAAAGATATTCGCATGGGAAACATATGGTAAAAGCGAATGTATATATATAGATGAGATGTATAATATATAAATCTATACAAATATTATTAACAAATTTAAACTTTTTTCGACGCACTTGATTCTTGGAGAACCTAATAATAGGAGAATTCACCACTGTTGAGCCAGGCCCTCCCATTATTTTATAATTGCAGTAAGAGCAGTAGCAAAATATTTTATTTTAAAAAGACTCATAAGCGTCATAATTAGTTCAAATTTCTTTTAACAGATGGCGCGCTAATGCATCATATACAATGTATATGTAGATGTATGTAGATGATAAAGGTTTTGGGGGTTGAAATGAAGGGAAATATATCAATAAAGAGAGAAAGAAGTGGGAAACAATAGAATGGGTGGGAAGCTATGAAGAAATAAAGAACTCAAAATAGAGAAGTATGACGTCACTGGAGACCACTACCCACTCAAGAGCAGAGAAACTGAAGAATAGGACTGATAGACTGGATGGGAAGTTATCAAGAAATAAAGAGAAGAACTCAAGATAGAGAAGTATGACGTCACTGGTAACCTGGACAAGAACAGAGAAACTGAAGAAATGGACTGATGAACTGGATGGGATGTTATCAAGAAATAAAGAGAATAACTCAAGATAGAGAAGTATGACGTCACTTGTGACCAGGACCTACTCAAGAACAGAGAAACTGAAGAATTGGACTGATGAACTGGATGGGAAGTTATCAAGAAATAGAGAGAAGAACTCAAGATAGAGAAGTATGGTGTCACTTGTGACCAGGACCTACTCAAGAACAGAGAAACTGAAGAATTGGACTGATGGACTGGATGGGAAGGTATCAAGAAATAAAGAGAAGAACTCAAGATAGAGAAGTATGGTGTCACTTGTGACCAGGACCTACTCAAGAACAGAGAACCTGAAGAATTGGACTGATGGAC
The DNA here is from genome assembly GCA_030710605.1 of Cordylochernes scorpioides. NCBI lineage: Eukaryota > Metazoa > Arthropoda > Arachnida > Pseudoscorpiones > Chernetidae > Cordylochernes > Cordylochernes scorpioides. The sequence goes on along the minus strand of CP092870.1, from coordinate 100,333,958 downwards.
TGGATGGGAAGTTATCAAGAAATAGAGAGAAGAACTCAAGATAAAGAAGTATGGTGTCACTTGTGACCAGGACCTACTCAAGAACAGAGAACCTGAAGAATTGGACTGATGGACTGGATGGGAAGTTATCAAGAAATAGAGAGAAGAACTCAAGATAGAGAAGTATGGTGTCACTTGTGACCAGGACCTACTCAAGAACAGAGAACCTGAAGAATTGGACTGATGGACTGGATGGGAAGGTATCAAGAAATAAAGAGAAGAACTCAAGATAGAGAAGTATGGTGTCACTTGTGACCAGGACCTACTCAAGAACAGAGAAACTGAAGAATTGGACTGATGGACTGGATGGGAAGGTATCAAGAAATAAAGAGAAGAACTCAAGATAGAGAAGTATGGTGTCACTTGTGACCAGGACCTACTCAAGAACAGAGAACCTGAAGAATTGGACTGATGGACTGGATGGGAAGGTATCAAGAAATAAAGAGAAGAACTCAAGATAGAGAAGTATGGTGTCACTTGTGACCAGGACCTACTCAAGAACAGAGAAACTGAAGAATTGGACTGATGGACTGGATGGGAAGTTATCAAGAAATAAAGAGAAGAACTCAAGATAGAGAAGTATGGTGTCACTTGTGACCAGGACCTACTCAAGAACAGAGAAACTGAAGAATTGGACTGATGGACTGGATGGGAAGTTATCAAGAAATAAAGAGAAGAACTCAAGATAGAGAAGTATGGTGTCACTTGTGACCAGGACCTACTCAAGAACAGAGAAACTGAAGAATTGGACTGATGGACTGGATGGGAAGGTATCAAGAAATAAAGAGAAGAACTCAAGATAGAGAAGTATGGTGTCACTTGTGACCAGGACCTACTCAAGAACAGAGAAACTGAAGAATTGGACTGATGGACTGGATGGGAAGGTATCAATAAATAAAGAGAAGAACTCAAGATAGAGAAGTATGGTGTCACTTGTGACCAGGACCTACTCAAGAACAGAGAAACTGAAGAATTGGACTGATGGACTGGATGGGAAGGTATCAAGAAATAAAGAGAAGAACTCAAGATAGAGAAGTATGGTGTCACTTGTGACCAGGACCTACTCAAGAACAGAGAAACTGAAGAATTGGACTGATGGACTGGATGGGAAGGTATCAAGAAATAAAGAGAAGAACTCAAGATAGAGAAGTATGGTGTCACTTGTGACCAGGACCTACTCAAGAACAGAGAAACTGAAGAATAGGACTGATGAACTGGATGGGAAGTTATAAAGAAATAGAGAGAAGAACTCAAGATAGAGAAATATGACGTCACTGGTAACCAGGACAAGAACAGAGAAACTGAAGAATAGGACTGATGGACTGGATGGGAAGTTATTAAGAAATAAAGAGAAGAACTCAAGATAGAGAAGTATGACGTCACTGGGGACCTGGACAAGAACAGAGAAACTGAAGAATTGGACTGATGGACTGGATGGGAAGGTATCAAGAAATAAAGAGAAGAACTCAAGATAGAGAATTATGGTGTCACTTGTGACCAGGACCTACTCAAGAACAGAGAAACTGAAGAATTGGACTGATGGACTGGATGGGAAGTTATCAAGAAATAAAGAGAAGAACTCAAGATAGAGAAATATGACGTCACTGGTAACCTGGACAAGAGCAGAGAAACTGAAGAATAGGACTGATGGACTGGATGGGAAGGTATCAAGAAATAAAGAGAAGAACTCAAGATAGAGAAGTATGACGTCAATGGAGACCTGGACCTGCTCGAATTCAGAGAAACGAAAGAACCCAAACGACACCGCGCGCAGTGCTTATATCCCAGTAATTAACAAACCAACTATATTGGACTACTAATTAATTCCCAGGAATCTTCTCGAGCTACTCCTCATTTAATAAGGTTAATTAGTCTTAATTTGAAATTGAAGAGAGATATCTCTGGGAAGACTTCTGAGAAATTATTTTTATAAAGAACTGAGGTTCGAGTTGCTTTTTCACGATGGATAAGCTCATCCTCCTTTAGTCAGGGAGGTTGAGCACCAGAATAGATTCTGTGAAGCTCTATTGATGTATTTAGGATTGAAAATTTGAAATATTTTTACCGCTAATTTATTTTGTATTCGGATTGTCTACGATAGATACTTTAAATGAATACAAATTGAAAGAGTGAAGACGTGATTCATCAATGCTGAACCTTTCCAGCGGTTTCTCCAGTTTAATCTCCACACCGCTGATGAGCCATGCCCTCTCCTTTTCAATTTCTATACATTATTTTAGTATAAGGTCTGTTGTATAAAAATATTTTATTTGACACTTATAGATAAAACTTGAGGAAGTTGTACCTTTCAGAATGTATATCGGGATCCAGACAATAACTCTGAAATATATTGCAGTGACCTTTATTGAAGACACACGAGATATTTGTTACGACTTTTACTTCCTCTAAATGGCCAAGTTTGATCATCTTCCCGGCTCAAATAACAGCCGAAACTGATCAATGAACCAGTCCGAAGACCTCACTAAACTATTCAATCGGTAGTAGAGACGGGCGGTGTGCACAAAGGGCAGGGACGTAATCAACGCGAGCTGATGACTCGCGCTTACTGGGAATTCCTCGTTCGAGGGGAACAATCCCCTATCCCCATCACTAAGGAGGTTCAGAGGGTTACCCGGTCCTTTCGGACAAGGGTAGACACATGCTGATTCCTTCAGTGTAGCGCGCGTGCGATACTTTTTTATTTTTGTCTGAAGATTGTTGATATTAGTGTCCATCAAGTCTACCTTTGGTAACTATATGGTGATAAATATTTTCCAATTTAATCTGTTAGTTGTATCACTCGAAGCTCATCCAGTAACCTTCTGGTTGTTTCTTGGAAATTTCTCACCAGCTCATTGGGGAAATCTTCCTTTCTTTCTTCTTCCTTCAATTTTTCTCAGCATGAACATTTTTTTTTAAACCCATTTGTTTTCATTAAATATCCGAAGTAGTTCAATCAGTATTTACATACTTGGGATTCTAATTCAAATCAAACATTATAAACTATGCTCTCCATCTATTGATCAATCAATAAATTAGTTCAGCGTTATTAAAACACGATGATGAGTTCTAATTATCATTATATTGAAATACGTCTTTATATCGACTTTAAAGGGATAATCAATATGAACTTTGTTAAACATGTTGTGTTGGAGGTTTTATTATATTAATAGCTCCTTGTATATTTTCTATATATTTGACTATGAATATCTGGTTACGTATGTAAATTTACTGTATATATATTGTGCTTGAAAATAAAGTTAGTTAAGTTGTATATAAGACCAGTTCCTAAAGGATGGTTGTTTAGATCCTGGGGTTCCGCTACATCCATAGGGAAGATGCCAATTCTATCTCAAGTTTAAAGAGTGAATAACTGAAACCAGCCAAGTTTACCGAACATGTTGGACATATGTAAATGTAGCACTGTCTTATTCAAGTAGTCGATAAACAATCAATATATTTGTAAGCCGAATTGAACTACTGTTCTTGGAATATTACTTCTACCTATATTTTAAATTGTTGGTTCCACCATTGAAAATTCCTCCCAAATCTTTTCCGTCTCAAGTTAATCCATTGTTGAAATTCGGTCTGTACACAGCCTTCAATAATTCCAACCTAAACATGCAAAATACACTAGGCGTATTGATTACTTATATTGCATTAATTGCATTTTTTTTATATTTGTTTTCTTTTAGAGGGAAGAGCTGTGATGAAACTGAAATATTTGTGAAGTTTATACAATAACAGAAATATATTTACATAGTTTCAACAACAATCCACATTACCAAGAATAAACTTTCAACTACAGTTACTATATATATGTATGTGTGGAATTAGAAAAAAAAGGTCAAGTGTTGATATTAAAAATAGAAGAGGAGAATCCTGAACCGCTCACATGAGCATTTTAGATGGCATAGCACCATCTAGTGATACAAAAATCAACTAAACGTTTATTTAATTTAATCCATAATATTTACCCAACTCATGATATCTGTTCCACTAGATGGCAATCAGCCATAGGAATGCTCATGTACACACACAGGATAAGCCTCTTTTTTTTTCAAAATAAATACACACACATATATGTCATAATTTGTATATAATTGTATGCACCCCCGACCCACTATGCATGTACAATGTATGATTTTCAAAGATTTAATAAAGAATAAGGTAACTGGAGGACAGAAAGTAGCAGCAAGACATAGGAAGTAGGCTTAAAGCGGGCACAATTATTAATAACTTGTACAGTCAATACTTCCTGACAGGGCCGGACGTATCTGGTGACCGCAGAAGTTATAAAAGTTGAGAGACGCCCAATATTTCCGGGGCAGGACCGGACGTATCTGATAACCGCGGAAGTTATAAGAGTCGAGCTAACACCCAATACTTCCTGACCAGGCCGGATATATCTTCCGACAAAAGCAGCACCAAAGAAAGCCGCAGGGCCAATTAGAAGACAATACCTAAATAGGTCAACCAATAGCCAACGGCCACGTGACATAGTCCCGCCAATTAGAAAGTATCGCCTAAATAGGTCAACCAATAGAAAAAGATCATGTGACATCTTTCGACCAATGGGAAAGAAGATAAGTCTTGGTGTTAAATCGAGAAGCAAGAATGGTCAGTTGTGCTTTCGCTCCCATCGGAACAACACCTAAAGTAGTGATTTCGCTCCTATCGGAACAACACCAACAGTTGCTCCTTCGCTCCCAACGAGGTAACATCTGCTCTCGAGACCTCCCCGCTCATCCCATAGCTAAGTCAATCACCGCCATGTGATCAGATAATTAATAAGTCAAAATCGCTCCGCTCTTCTCAAGCTTTCTTTCCTCCAAACCAGTTGCCTTTTATTTCAAAACCCATCAAGTGTCCTGGCTTATTTCCCTTGTGTGTAATCCTTTCTTACTCAGCCATCACGACTGCGTCACCACTCCAACAATCTTCAACTCAAGAGTAAGGTTTCCCAGCATAGCATATTACCACAGCTATATTGAAAGTCGATATCGCATAATATCACAGCTATATTGAAAGTCGACAGGATATAATACCACATATTTTGAAAGTCGACAGGATATATTACCACAGATATATTTGAGAGTCGACAGGATAAGGATGGAAATTAGCCCAGACGCCAGCAAAACAAACGGCAATGACAAACCCAGAGGGAAGAAACTGGCAACGAGCGGAAAGAAGCTGGCAACGAACGAAGCGACAAAACACACCCTGGCGACAATAATTTTGCAGATGACCGTGGCCCTCCGACGAGTCAACGCCCCGCAAGGTGAGACGGAGTTCCGGAGCGCCATCCCCCGGGGAGGACGACGGACACAACCCCCGCCAACCCCAGGCGAGTGTCACCGAGGCCGGACACCGACCACCGAGGAGTCATCCACCGCCATGCCGTACACCGCCCCCGAAACCAATCCGCGCGACCCGGGACAGTACAAACGGTCCCAAAACGATATTCCAGTACCGGACTTCACTTCAATTTCGCGGACGGTGCGAGCAAGCCCGAGCCCCAAGCCAACCATCCCAAGCCAAGACGTCCCAGAGGAGACCTGTTGAACTGAGGTAGGCACCCACCCTATGGCGTCAAGAAATTGACTTTGGACTTCTATCTAACCTACATACCCCTTTAATCATGTATCTAACTTTGTACTCAATGAATGCACGCACGGGCTAGGCCAAACCTGTCCGAAAGGACTTGCACTGCAACCAAATTTGTCACACAGGACAACCCTTGCCTGCATTCATTGACCCCACCACCATGTTTATCACTCAACCCAATTACCAGTACTATATGCCCTCAAATACAAGCCACAACGGCTTCAACCATCACCATGCCCAAAAAAACGTGTCAGTACAGCTCACACACTTACCACACAAAATCCATACATGACCATACGTCGCCACGCCATAATCAAGCAAATGTACCTCACAACAATCACACAAACGTATTTAGCAACAACCACGACATTCGCAACAACAATACACCGACAACATCCATCCAAAGGACGGTTTTCACGCTAACAACACACGCTCCCATACGTCATCACGCAACAAACACGCACAACCCGCACAACAAACGCAACACGCGCGCCAAAAGACGACAACAACCAACAAACGCATGCACAACCGTTAAATAATACAATCACCTCGTCTACCCAAAACACTAAAAATTTTCACATTAAAACATGCCATATGCACTAACAATAAAAATTTCGATATATGTTCGTACAACCAACACCCATGACTTTAATAAATTTGTTGTTCACAGTGAGAACAGGTTAGATTTTGTACAAACAAGGACTTCGCGTGACACCTTTTCATTCACAATTTTTTTTTCGATTCGTGTCACAGGTCACCCCACAAAACTTTTCATTTCAGGCCACAGACGCCTTTCACCACGCCTGTGACACGTCTCCACTCAAAGCGTGTTCCCGTCGTAAGCCTCATTTTCACTCAATTCCACTCTAATATCACTGAATAGCATTTTTTACTAAAGTCACAACGACCATTCGATTTAATAAATGGATACAACGTCCGGATTTTCAAAATACAAATAACGTCGAAACTACACCCACTCATCTCTTCACAATGTTATGAGCAGAACATAACACACGACAATACAAAAACAGGTAAAAACCTGTCCCACCTGCCGATTATCTACAAATATCGATGAATCCAACCAACAATACGTGAAAACACCGACCCAACCCACAAATAAAACAATTCGTACACAAAATATGTCGCACACAAAATCAATTAGGCGGACAGGAAAACAGGACGTAGTCCCGCGAGGTCATAAAATTCGAGTAAGACAGCAAATACAAAAAAGGGAGCGTACTTCCTCGGCACGCCCCAGTCCGGATCCAATTACCACCCCTCATTTCCGGCCAACACATCAAAATAGGACACCGCTTTTCCCCTGCCTCAAATTTCTCCATATCATCCCACTTCTTCATGCCACCGATTTTGGATTCCAATTCGAGCCTGCGTATCGACTTTTACAAAATGTAGTCAAATCGACTGTCACTCGAAAACCAAACAAACTACACGTACACACTTATAAATGAGTTCATATTCCTATTATAACTAATCATAATTACTTTACAAACTTCCAAAAACGTTACATATTCCACTTACACTGAGATCTCAAAACAACAATACACACAAAGACAAAAAATTTATAGGGCATAATTGAGCAATTAAAACATTTAGATCAGGGCATGTAGATACAACGGGTTCAAACCAATACACCTTATTGTTCATATTAATCATTTTTATTATTTTCTCTCAATTAAAATTTAAATATTTAATCAATTTAGCAATTTATTCAACTTATTATCACTTTTAATCATTAATTATCATTATATTTACCACTTAGTTTATATTATCATAGTTTCAAATCAACGAAAACTCATTGGTTTTCTTTTAAAATTGGATATTATATTTTATTTTGATTTACAAAAACATTCTTTTTTTTCTAATTTTTTTTTCTTCACCATGCAACCAAGCATTTACTTTGATTTCTTCCAACTTTTTATTTTTATTTTTATTTTTTGATTTCTCAAAAGACCTAATAAAAATTCCCTCGATTTCCATTTCCAATTTCGAGTAGAATATGGTTAGGCATTTTTCCTTTTTTTTTTTCACCATGCATCAAGCATTCACTTTGATTTCTTCCAACTTTTTATTTTTATTTTTATTTTTTGATTTCTCAAAAGACCTAATAAAAATCCCTCGATTTCCATTCCCAATTTCGAGTAAAATATAATTAGGCATTTCTTTTTTACCATGCAACAAGCACTTTTCTTTTTTTTTCACCATGCAACAAAGCATTTTTTTTTCTCACCATGCAACCAAGCATTTACTTTGATTTCTTCCAACTTTTTATTTTTATTTTTTGATTTCTCAAAAGCCCTAATAGAACTCCCTCGTTTTTATTTCCAATTTCGAGTAGAAATTAGTTAGGCGCATTTTCTTTTCTTTTTAATCCACTATGTACCATAGCATTCATTTTGATTTCTTACAATTAAATTTTTTTTGATTTCTATTAATTATACTCAACCTATATCATCAACACCATTCTATTTTACTTCTTATATCACCACCAATGCTTGTATATAACCTCTCAATACCCACAACTAATTTTCCCACAAAATTATTTTTTACTTTACAGAATTCTCTCAGGCTAACCCCTTCTTGAATTCTTCACATGTAGGGGGCGCATCTGTCATAATTTGTATATAATTGTATGCACCCCCGACCCACTATGCATGTACAATGTATGATTTTCAAAGATTTAATAAAGAATAAGGTAACTGGAGGACAGAAAGTAGCAGCAAGACATAGGAAGTAGGCTTAAAGCGGGCACAATTATTAATAACTTGTACAGTCAATACTTCCTGACAGGGCCGGACGTATCTGGTGACCGCAGAAGTTATAAAAGTTGAGAGACGCCCAATATTTCCGGGGCAGGACCGGACGTATCTGATAACCGCGGAAGTTATAAGAGTCGAGCTAACACCCAATACTTCCTGACCAGGCCGGATATATCTTCCGACAAAAGCAGCACCAAAGAAAGCCGCAGGGCCAATTAGAAGACAATACCTAAATAGGTCAACCAATAGCCAACGGCCACGTGACATAGTCCCGCCAATTAGAAAGTATCGCCTAAATAGGTCAACCAATAGAAAAAGATCATGTGACATCTTTCGACCAATGGGAAAGAAGATAAGTCTTGGTGTTAAATCGAGAAGCAAGAATGGTCAGTTGTGCTTTCGCTCCCATCGGAACAACACCTAAAGTAGTGATTTCGCTCCTATCGGAACAACACCAACAGTTGCTCCTTCGCTCCCAACGAGGTAACATCTGCTCTCGAGACCTCCCCGCTCATCCCATAGCTAAGTCAATCACCGCCATGTGATCAGATAATTAATAAGTCAAAATCGCTCCGCTCTTCTCAAGCTTTCTTTCCTCCAAACCAGTTGCCTTTTATTTCAAAACCCATCAAGTGTCCTGGCTTATTTCCCTTGTGTGTAATCCTTTCTTACTCAGCCATCACGACTGCGTCACCACTCCAACAATCTTCAACTCAAGAGTGAGGTTTCCCAGCATAGCATATTACCACAGCTATATTTAAAGTCGATATCGCATAATATCACAGCTATATTGAAAGTCGACAGGATATAATACCACATATTTTGAAAGTCGACAGGATATATTACCACATATATATATATATATATATATATAAGCCTTAATAGAATCAGGACCTCTACTGGTAGATGCAACTACCTACTAAATAAGTGGAACATGAGTCCAGACCAGAACTGCGACTGTGGACAAATACAAACAATGCACCATATCCTAAGGGACTGTCCTCGAAGATTCTTCCAGGGAACACTTGGGGATATCCACCGGTGCACAGAGGAGGCCCTGGAGTGGATTCGTCACCTCGACATTCCACTCTAGAGAAACTTGCCAACATTGTTGTATTGTGCTGTAAAAAACAATATCATACGCAATAAATAAATAAATATATATAAGCAAAATGAACAATACAACATTTGTTGCGATCGGGTGGATTAAATTGGTGAAACTTCTGGGAAGGCTCACCACTGATGATCCAAGATTTGCCAATCCTTTTTCATCACTAAATTCACTGATTGTAGAAATTCACCCTTTCTCTGGTAAGTGTGGCGCAATGTCACAAAATCACGGGATCGATACTGCACACGTCTCTCTAAAGATTAAATAATATTGAGGTGAAAACATCAGACTTCCAGGGATAAGTTTCTTTTTTAAACATTTCAATTATAATATCTCTAGCTTTCGGGAATGGAAGATCTTCTACAGGAGAAATATGATGCCATAAATCGCCAATAGGACATGGGTTGTAATATAATCCAATACTCTTTTACATAATTTCAAACAAATGTACGAAAGCTTTTTTATTCACTTAGTGAGGTCAAAAGATGAGAAAATATATTAATCACAATTATTATTTCAGCTCTATGCTTTTAATGAAATATATATTACCAACTATTATACATCTACAGACCTTACTGCAATGATAGAAGTTATCAGACGAGAGAGGGCTTGGCTCATCAGTAATGAATCCTCTTAGCGGGTTGGTCAAATAATTCTTATTAAATTGCCGAGATAATATTGAGATCCTACACATAATATTGACAGAAGATAATGATTCCAAATTCTATCGATAGATGGAGCTATTAAAATTACAATTGTAATAATGATAATAATAGGATCATCATAATAAATAGAATTTGTTTAAAACACATTCGTTTGGCAAACATTTACTGAGCGAGAATCCGTGCGAATATTCACACATCAAATTCATTAATTAATTAAATCTTCACACACCTATCCTATTCCTATATCACATTTTAAAATATATATTTACATATATAATATATTTTACATAATTCCATATAAGATGTATTCTCTTTGCATAAAAATATAGCCATTATTATAACAATATCTTTTCCATTATAATATTCCATTATATAATCTCTTTTCCATTATAGAATTAATTAATAGTTAGAATAGTTAGAGAAAATGTTGCGAGATTGAATAACTTCTATAAAATATGAAATCGCGGGGTAATAAATTTAAAAGTTAATTAATAAAGATTTTTAAAATGCAATTTTATTACTAATACTAATTAGATCATTAGGAAAATCCGGGAGAAATGGCTCTCTCATTACTAATTGCCATTTAAAAAAGTAAGTTAATTTCCTTAATTGATAGTTATAGTTAAGGAAATTAAAGTTAGCGTTCTCATATTAAGCAAATTATTAAAACTATTCTCCAGCTCGGGGATTCTCTTATTTCAATTACTAAAAATAAAGGAAAATGATAAATGGCTTTGTTAGGCCTAAGTAGTTCGTTTGATTCAATGTCACGCTTCCAATTTTGGCGGGAAATTTGAAAATAACTCGTAGAAGTATTTTAATAAGTATTTCTAAGTACAAATTTGAATAGTTATTATTGTTTTTACAAATATTTATTATCGAAAATAACTGTTGTTATAGAGAGAACGTATCTTGTCAATGGTAGCATTTCTACAATCGTTCGACAGCTAAAAATAAAAAATACACACATTTCGTCTGCCTCAGTTTGACAACGAGTTAAGCTCTTTTTAGAAGGTTTGCTCACGGTGAAGTCAGTGAGAGGTTATTATATTTTACAATAAAACAATTATTTGATAAATTTATCGCCATTTTAGTTTACAAAATAAAATATTATTATTTTATTCTTGTATATTACGCAATATTTTGTTCGTCTTAATTCTAAATTGTACGTCTATTTTCCCAATAAAACTCTCTTTATGCAAATTATAGTCTATATTAGGGTTAAGAAGAACGTTATAATAGTTTTTAGGTTTTATGTAAAAAAAACAATGGTTGCCTGTAAAGTCGGTTTTACGGGCAAAGATTTTACGTGACAACGGTAGAATATTTATTGATATGAATATAATTAAATTGCACAATAGGAACAAGGAATTGAATGAAAATAAGAATTGCACAAATTTTAACTATAGAAATATATTTTGTTTACTAAAACATTGTACATGTAAACTAAAACTTAACTAATCCCTATTTGAGTGATTTTGTTGAGGATAGGACGATGATAGGAGAAATATGAAATGAAAGGAAGTGTTTCTGCTGTAATGTGTCTTGCGAAAGTCAAGTCGATAGTTGTTCCTTTTAACGTAGTTGACTTAGAAACGTTTGATACGCAATCAAGATTATACGTATTTTTCATGAATTTAAGAAACGAGTTGTCAGGCTTTACGTTTTTGTTAAAATCACCACACAGAAGAATCGGTATACTAGAATCAACTTGCACGAACGGTGGCACGTACTGGCTGTTGTGAATGTACGGACCGAGTCCTTGCCATAGTAACATTCCAATATCCTGCATACTAGCTCCTGGATGAATATATACAGCACCGAGTATAAACTTGAAGCTAGTATTAGCGGCGAAGCAAGTAACTTCAGTCATGCACATGTCACCCTTGGTTTTAATGACACGAGTTACGTCTGTAATCGCAACTTGGAACACTTCCGCCGTAGATGTCGATGATAATTTACGATAGATCGCCACTCCACCAGCCGCGTTGGTATTTGAAAATCAAAACACTTATTCAGATCGAAGGTTCAAATTTTTGCTAAATAAATTTGAAATTAAATAAAATTTGTAATTGTAAATGATGAAGTTGAAAATTAAAACATTTACTTAAATTAGATGTTAAAATTCTTGCTCAACACAGTTTAAATAAAGTTTTCTTATATCTGCCACTTTTTCTTAATATTTGTAATTTTAAAGAATCAATTCGAAAATCAAAACATTTATTCAGATCGAAGGTTCAAATTTTTGCTAAATAAATTTGAAACTATTTAAAATTTGTAAAATAATAATTAATTAATTAATTAATTAATTTTAAACTAATAATTTACTTAACACTATCAACATTTATCAATAGTATGACATAACCTATAAACTCAGTTTCTCAACTTTTGTGTCAATCTAACAATTAATCAATCAATCATAGTTTACGATAATGAAATATCAGTGTACAATTATTTACCTTTATTGTTGTAGTTGTTGTAAATGACGAATCTAAGCACTCCACATTTTCACTACAGACACAGCTGACGATACTTTAACCACACGTGTGAACTTGTATTATGACGCATTCTTGTTTTTCCAACGCCAAGAACGTTCGAGAAAGACAAAGACAGAGACAAGCATGCGCCGATTCAATGCGCCTAATTCTCTAGCGCTGCGCGCGCAGCACTCTCGTTCGGTGACTCATCGTAACGTTACCGGGCGTTACACTTTTTCATAAGTGACTCCCAGCCGCAACCTAATTTAAGACGTTGTCACGTCAAAAAATTGTTAACGCGATGATTTTTTATTATTATTGAAATCAAGCAAACTTACTTGCAAATTTCGCTTTTTACCTGGAATATTCCATAATTATAGAAAAAAATACTCTTAGTAACAAAATTGTTCAATTGAGTCGTGAATTATTTACATCTACCTTTTTTTACTACTTCTTTTTTACTTCCAAAATATTTCGACCACCTTCTGCGTCGTCCTTTTTCAAGGAATTGACACAGTAGCTGAATGGTTCCTTGAAAAAGGACGACACAGGGTCATCGAAAGGTTGGAAGTAAAGTGGTAAACAAAGGTCGATATGTAAATAATTTACGACTCAATTATAAAAACCATCCTTCAAAATGGCGTTTCTCAAAATCTTTGCGTTGTTATCACATAGTAATATTTCTCTCTTATACGGGATTATTTCGCAAGTTTAGAAAGTAAAAGACTAGAGTTGTTAACATTTTATATTTGCATATTTACTCTTTATTATTTAAAATTGTGGAATAAAAAAGATATGCCCGTGAATGGGCGAAATTTACTCGGAATCTAGCTTAATATCAATAAAAGCAATATCCTTGCGTAAGTTAAAAAAAAAGTTTTACCTTCATATATCTCTATTTTCAATATTTATAATGGGAGGTCTGCGGACGGGTGGTCTAAACTGTTGTTTTTTTAATGTTACGACCCGGGATTGAATCCCGCATTGGGCACTTTTTATAATTAGAAAATTACTCCAATGGCTCTCGATTCTTAGGAAAATCTTACCCCACCAGCGAGTGCAAGTAACCAAACGGAGCTCTGGCACACTTGTAAGTGCAAAAGTCGAACTGATTTTCACATGTGTAGATATGTGGTGCACTTTATAATAAAAGCAATCGCCAAATTCTACCCACCATGATTATCATGGCCTGTATCATGTGTACTACAATTAATTAAATATATATACACAACCAACACACACAGTGTAAAAACCCTCTAAAACAAACAAGAATATAGCAAACCTTCCCTTATAATAAAACTGAAAAATCCCCATTTCATAATACAGGGGAAAGATGGGTGAGGTTCCCGGAAATGTTTGTTCTTAGAAGGCTGGACATATGGAAGAAGGTAAAACACCAGATAGAAAAATAGTATAAATTAAAGTTTTTTTAAAAATTAATCCTAGTACACGTGGTACAGACCATGATAATCATGGCGGGAAGAAATAGTGACTGCTCTTACTGTAAGTGTAGCACATGTCTACACATTTGAAAATCATTTGACCTTTTCACTTAAAAATATGCCAGAGCCCCGTTTGGTTACTTGTACTCGTTGGTGGGGTTGGACCTTTCCAAGAATCGGGGGCCATTGGAGTATTTTTTTTAATGAGAAAAAAGTTTCCAATGCGGTCGGTATTCGATTCCGGGTCGTAGGGGTCGAAAACCAACGGTTTAGACCATCCTTCCACCCTATAATTAAAGGTATTAATAGAAAAGACAACAAAGCAGCTGAAGAAAAAAGAATGGAAAAAAGAATAGAGGCGAAAATATGTTGAAGAAGAAGTTTGGAAGAAGAAGAAGAAGACATGGAGTGAAGAAGGATCTCCCAATAATTGACAGAAGAGAAGTGCTCATAACGTCTGTCCAGTAAATCTCGGCGGTATAATAAAGTCGTCTGCGGCCATTTGCTACAATTCCTGCAACTTTCTTCTGCAACTTTTACCTAAATATTCATTCTTCTTAAAGGCCTGGCTTTATATTTCCAAATTTGATCCTTTATTTACCACATATATATATATTTAGATAATAAAAAGGCATATATAGGATTGAATAAAAATATTTATTTGCAAATATTTCTGTTGAAAAATCAATATTTTTTTACAAAACATTATATGCCTATTATTATCTAAAGATTTTAAAATCTGGATTGCTTTTTTTTTCAGAACACACAAACAAATAAATAATAAAAATTTAAAAAAGGCATATCCTGACTACAAGCATATGAGCTTTTGGAACAGAAATCAACTAAGCGTTGATTTAGCTTATATATATTTATGTGCACCAAAAAAGAGACACTTATTCCCCTCTAATTATATAATTATTGGGAAATATTCCTCTTTAGGTACATGGATTGTATCTTTCCGTAACTTAATGTTTAATATATATGTAATATATCACAAATGTTTACTTCAATTTGAATAATAATTACCAGAACAAACTACTCTGTAAAGTCGACCGTCAGATGTCGCGATTTCAGACTATATAAACCCATTGTTGTTGTTTCCGTTGGCCGGCTCAAATACTTTTGTAAATATGTAAATACATAATCTTTTATAAGGCGATAACGTGCTATCTATGCATAAGAAATGGAAACCTTAGAGCATGAATTTTCTTTTAAACATAAAACAAACTTCTACTGTCCTTGCTGAGATGAAAAAATATTGGGAGGGCTTGGCTCATCAGTGGTGAACCCTCCCAGCGGTTTCGCCAATTTAATCTACCAGACCGCTTCTTAGAGCTCTAATACTGTATTGGACGATTCTGCTTATATTTGTTTGCTTGAAAACCATTTCTAAGATTCCACCCTTCACATATACTATTATTGTGCCTTCTACAAGCTTCGGTAAGCTTTTTAAGGCATAACTCATAGTTAGGTGTCTCCGAGCAACCCGCCGCAGAGGAGGGCCAAGGAGAGGGCTGGAGAGGCGACGGCGAGGCCGTGGGCGCCCCGGGGGAGAAGAGGGCTAGTGCACGCCGTTTTGAGGGAACCAAGGCAGCGCCAAGCGATTCCACCCTTCACATTGAAGCTTACATATGCTGAAATCATCACGTGATATTTATCCAACATCTGGTTGGTTGATGGTGTATCAAGATTTGGTGATCAAGAAGCTTGTTCTGTCCAGCTAACAAGGGGATTGTAGCCCTCATCAGTACAGGGGCGACACCAGAGTTAACATTTGAGATTGATACAAGAGTTGGTTTCCACTGGTGTAATTGAAATGTCTTATGTACGATTGTCAGAGAGGGTGATCATAAGAATTCTTACCTTCAACATATTGGTATAAAATTTTAAAATAGAGTTTGTAATATTGTCTTCTTTGTATTTCTTCTTCCTTCCTTCTAAATTTGCGCTAGTATTTTATTGATATCAATAAATATTATATCAAAATCTTTATCACAATTCCTCATATATATTTTTTTATTTTTGAAGGAGGATTTTCATATCATATCATGAGCTTATTTTATTTCTCATTTTGTCGTAAACAAAGCAAAGAGAATTAATTTCTTTTTATATGTTGCTATTGCCAATTGAACCTTTTCTCATGGTCAAATTTCAATAAAATATCGCGATATATCAAAGAATAATTTTTCTTCAAATTACTATGATATGGAATAGGATTTTTAAAAATCAATTGTGTTTCATTTACTGAGTAAAGACTTGGAATATTATTTTTCCTTGTAATTTATATTAAATGAGAGAATTTAAAAATATATATTTATAGAGAAATATATAATTATGGAGGAATGGGGGTATCATAACTATAAATTAATTTACTCCATTGTTATACTCATATTGTTTCATCAGAAATTTAGATGTAAAAATTTTATTTAAAATTTTATTATTTTAATATTAAAAACAATGGAATTATTTCTCAAAGGAATAGCTATGCTTTGAAAATTTCTACCATTTATATATTCACCTTCTTAATATGTCTGAAAAAATTATTTTAAAAACGATTTTTTAAATTTCTTCATGTATTATAAATAACAATATAAAACTTATATACGATTGCTGTGATGATCTAATTTTTTTAAAGGAAGGGGGATATGTTCTAATAATATTTTGTTAAGAAGGAAGCTCAAGTAAACATATCTTTTAGAAGAATATCTTCATCTCATTTCAAACCGCTGTCATTTGATCGTACTGTGAATTGTGAATATGTGAATATTTACAGTTATAAGTATTTTTAGATATTGCTAGTTATCTGTTTTATTACAGATATGAATATTATATGAAATATCCCTATTTTAACTAAAAAGTTTTAACAAGTTTTATTATAAAATATTAAAAATTAACACCATATTTGAAATTTTTCAAATGTTCTATTTGAAAGCCTTTTTGTTTATTTACAGAACGGCACCTGATTTTCCACGATAGCAGACACTTTCTGATCATGGTCATACTCAAAAGATCCCATTCTTCCTTTACCACTTTCCAAAGCTAATCTTACCTATTTGGACATAATTAAAATATGCAAACAAGATGATATCAACATTTCTAAAAAAGGTATTTATAATATCATTCACGACAAAAATATCAAGTTTTTATTCAAAGCACCTACGGAGATATGGACAAAAGATTATCACCCTATATCTGTGAGGACTCCTGCAACTGTCAAAAAAGTGAAAAAATATATTACAAATGAAAATCCTATGCCACAAAGAGATATAGCCAAATTAATAGGAACATCAGTGTCAACAATAAATAAAATAATAAATAAATATTTAGGCCTAAAAGCTACAAAAAAAAAAAAAACATGCGGTTCACAAATTGTTTCAGAGCCATATTCGTCAGCGACACACTATCAGCAGATATTTTTATGAAAATTTCTTGGCTGCTGATAGATGTAAATTTATTGTTACATATGACGAAGCATGGGTATATTCAACCGATTTCGACAGAAAAAGAGCTATATACTATCAAAAAAGGGTGGAAAATCTAGGCCAATTTGGGTGAAGGAATGTGCCGAAAGTTACCCCAAAGGATTTATGGTGGCATGCGGTATATCATATGAAGGAAAATTAAAAATAAGAAAAGTTGAAAGAAATGCCAAAATAAACTCGGAGTACTATCAAAACAACATTTTAGAACCTATATTTTTAAATGATATTCCCTCTATCTATGGAAAACAGAGCAAAAAAGTCTGGTTTCACCATGATAACGCCACTAGTCATACCTCATCTTCAACCCAAGCTTATTTGGAAGATCTAAGGCAAAGAACAGGAATCAACACTATTCCAAAGAACAGAACCCCTCTAAAATCTCCTGATTTAGCCCCGATGGATTTTTGCATTTTTGGATGCCTTAAAAGAGCACTTGGAAAGAGACACCCTAGGACAATTGAAGGTCTCTGGAAAGTGGTAAAGGAAGAATGCGATCTTTTGAGTATGACCATGATCAGAAAGTGTCTGCTATCGTGGAAAATCATGTGCCGTTCTGTAAATAAACAAAAAGGCTTTCAAATACAACATTTGAAAATTTTCAAATATGGTGTTAATTTTTAATATTGTATAATAAAACTTGTTTCCTATAAGTGTGAACACCCTCCGTATATATTCATATATAAAAAAACCTATTAGAAAACGCAACAAATCTATATATATCTTACAGAAGAAGAACTGATATCTCTACATATAAAAGTTAAACTCAGAATGTTATATAGTAGGGGATCCGATTTATAAGATATAAATGTTATGTTCTACAGGTAAACTCCGTATAAATTAGTATAAAAGTACAACAAATCTAAAGTTCTGCGGAGGAGCCTCTTTTATTATACATTTGCAAGCTTTCGAACCTTTCGGTTCTTCCACAGGCGTGGCTAGTATGACTACACTAACAGGGTATAAGCGCGCTTGAGCCATTATATACAACATATAAATTTACATGCGGAGTGATATTTCAAACGTAATAAAATAGAAATAGGAACTATGACTATAAAAATAAAACTATGTAAATGAACTTATAGATTTTTAAAATTTAGATGAAATTATGGAAAAAACTTTTAAATGCGATAAAAGTTAAGTAAAATAATGATATTCACTGTATGTAAGCCGTGTGACACTTTAAAATTTCGTAACACTTAAAACCAGTAAAATTTTAAAACATCTCAACACAGAAAAACCAAGCTGGGGTCCACTCCTCCCGACCACACACCCGAGTGTATCACGGTGTAACTATTGAGATATTATATGATATATTTCCGGTAGATCTATTTTCCTATTTATGCTGTTTGTTTGTGTTGATATGATGGATTCCAGTACCAATCTGTGCTGCTTATTGTTTATGTGCTGATATAGGATTTTAGGATGATCTAAGTTGAAGTTATGGCCTGTGTTTGAAATATGTTGGTATATAAGTGATTTCGGGTCTCTATTGTTTATGTTTCGTTTGTGTTCGGTGATTCTGATATACGCGGTTCTGCCAGTCTCCCCCACATAGGAGGCTGGGCAATCTATAAGTTCATTTACATAGTTTTATTTTTATAGTCATAGTTCCTATTTCTATTTTATTACGTTTGAAATATCACTCCGCATGTAAATTTATATGTTGTATATAATGGCTCAAGCGCGCTTATACCCTGTTAAGTGTAGTCATACTAGCCACGCCTGTGGAAGAACCGAAAGGTTCGAAAGCTTGCAAATGTATAATAAAAGAGGCTCCTCCGCAGAACTTTAGATTTGTTGTACTTTTATAAATGTTATGTGGTGAGCCAAATGAAACTTGATAAATTACCTAGAAGTTGGATTAAGGCAGTTCAAGTTAGGTTTGATGTTTGGCTGGCACATCTATCTAGTGTGTTCACCGAGTGTTTACATTTAATGATGGAATGTAAAACTGTGGCCATGTGTCTGGTATGTGAGATGTTGACGTTGTTACTCACATGGTCCATATGGAAGGTGGTCCGACAGTTCGTGTTCCATCTAGACAGGCCTGTAGTTGTCCAGTGGTGTAGAATGAGACAATCCTGCAGGTTCTCAGTATCTGGAGGTCCTAGATGTGAGGATCCATACATCCTAGATAAGTCCTCAGTCCAGCGGAATTGAACGAGTTTTTCTGTCGTCAGATCCAGGTCGGGGATCGTCGAGGGCAATAATGGCTGTAGGCACACACACAGACTACATTGTTGTAGCTATCAACAATCTCTAGTGATGTCTCTACACAATCTAACACAACAGTATAGGAAGTGTTAGACTTGCAGACTATATTCAGGATGTGTCACTCTAAGTGGATGAAACACTGTTGATTTAACCCTTAATAATTTATTACAAAGCACACACACACACACAGTTTTCTGCCATGATGTTTGTTTCTTTGATATTTGAATGCGTATTTTTCCACTTGGATTTATCTAAGCCTACTTTGAATGCGATAGATTTCCTGAATGAAGGGAAATATGATTTATCGATAAGGAAGGAAATGGTTCTTATTCAGATGAATCCTGTTTAGATTCTGCCTGGTTTCTTTTGTAATTTCTATTTGAAAAGAGAAAGATGGTGTTGTGTGTAAGATAGAGCGGATGGTGTTGTGTGTAAAATCGAAGCCGTTCCTGTACTGATGAGGGTCATAGCTCAGAACTATGGTATACCGGTTGGTTTTTCTGGAATTTTCCAATAAAAAGGTGTTGTGGTGCATTCTGTATTACCACCACTACGTTTGCTACATGGATGATAAACAAAATATATTGTTTTAATGTATTCTTTAATAGGAAAAGTGTCTACTTTAGTACATATAAGGCTATCACATACCATTATTCTCTACAATCTGTATCAATATACGAAGGTGATTACCAGAAGAGAGATATTGTAATTCCATTATGCAAATACGGAAATGCAGACGATTTCTAGCAGAAGATAAGGCCGGACTTGGCGCCAACTTGGGAGATAAGCGACATCTCTGGTAGAAGTTCCCCCTAACACACTAATTGAAGTACAACTTTACAGCATTGTAATCTGGAACTATTGTGAATCATTACACCGATGTTAGCGCCTTATTATTGGTCGAATTGTTTCATCTTTGATTCTGTCTCTAGTGTAATAGAATATCTAGATTGTGTGAGTGTGTTTATCCTTAATAATATAAATATAAAGTCTACACATCTCTCTATTTGCACATCAATATTATAACAATTTACCTATTTGAAATATGTAGGTGTGCTCTTTCCTTATGTATTTCCACGGTATTAATATCATGAAACGTTTGTCAGAAATAAAAATCTACATGTTGGAGATTTCACTATTTCATTTATAATATTGAACGAATCCCCTCCTTGTACGTTATAAACACCTTAAAATTCTATCTTAAATTTAAAAAATAATCAACAAAAATAAGAAAACACAAATGTCTTTAGTCTATGCTCATAGATAATTAATAATATCTTCTTATAGTAATTAGAAACAACTATGTAACACCCAGGTAACTCCGGGAACATATCCATGAATCGCTAACAACCCGGGCTGTCCTGTAGTTTTGGTGATGGTAGCCTTAGTGAACCAGTTCACCAAATGTTTCTAGGCCGGTTGGTTTCTTGGTAGATCCAATAGGGCAGTGTCATTGAATGAGAGCAGTCCAAGGAGTGTATCCGTCTGGAATCTCTGTAGTTGGAATGTTGGGAAATGTTCCATGGTTTGGTCTTGGCAGTGTGGACATGTTGGATCAGGGACTTATTTTATTCTGGCCATGTCGGCTTGAACATATCCATGTCCTGTTAGTAGAGTCGTGGTTAAAGGTCACAGGTTTCTTTTATAAGATTTCAGTCAGATGGCCTGGAGTGGGTGAAATATTTCTCAGCAGTCGTTGATGTATATTTCTCTGTCCATAATTATTAGATATTTCTTATAAATCTAGAAAATCCTCATATAACATATTTTTATTTTGAATATTAATTATATATCATTATCATTATTACGTGAATATATAGCTATATTTACAAATTTAAAAAAAAAAGTTATATATATTATACAATATAATAATTGCCACATACCTATCCTATTTTCTTCCATTGAAAATTTCAACAAATCGAAAGGTTTGGCCAAATATATTAAAATCCGTATATATTTGATTTAACCCTATATATTCACAGAATACAGCACTATATATGTTGTTAAACAATCTTCAAACTACCATTTAATTTTCTAAATAGAATTTCTTTCGAATATTATTTCAAGGTACGAGGTATATATATATGTGGTTCATAGATATATATATGTAGTACGTATATAGATATCTTGGAATATTTAAATAATAATATTGAGAGAGAGAGAGAGCGATATAGGGGGGAGGGGGATATATCATATATCTATTCTAAAAAATATTATCTTGAACGTTTTTATTTTTTATTTTTGCGGCCTATACTTTCACTTTAATTTTAAAATACGCCGCAAGCGCATTCTCCTTTTTCTCCTCAACTATTGATTCAGATAGTGGTGAGGGAGGTTATTGGAGACCTCCATAGACTCAGCTTGTGTGAAACGCTTCATTCCCAGCATGTACGTCCAGATACTTCCAGTTGTATGTGTGGAAATGTACATAAAATACAAAGTGAAAAAATAGTACAAATGTGATATTGTGCTGGGAAAAGGTTCATAAATTAAGAAAAAAAAAGAATCTCCTTATCGTGTGACTGAAACTTGCTGATGGCTTGCGCCATCTATCGGAATAAATATAAACTATTATTTATTCCGATAGATGGCGCAAGCCATCAGCAAGTTTCAGTCACACGATAAGGAGATTCCATTTTTCTTTTCATGAAATATAAATTTCAAAATAATTAACTATACTTTGAGCGCGGGAACGCTTCTTATAAAATAAACAATTTCTTACTATCCGCCTGCTGGAATGAGGAAAATACTGAGAGGGCCTGGCTCATCAAAGGTGAGCTCTCCCATAAGGGTTCACAACTGATGAGCCAGACATTCCCATTATGTTTATAATTTCAGATAAGACAGTATAAAAATCGTTCTAATTAAAAGATTCATACGCGTCATAAATAGGTTAAATTTTCTAAAACAGATGGCGCGTTAATGCATAATGTTTATATATATGTGCATATTGGATTCTTTATTCTTGATATATATATATAATATCGGTTTTATCGTATTGATAAATAGCGTTTAATACTTTTCACAATGACATAAACTAATATTCTAGTTAAATATTATGATTTAAAACCATTTAATAAACATTTTGACGAAAGGCTTATTTTGACAAACGCAATCAAGCATTAAGGCAAGGTTCCACGGATTGGTCAAAAATATTTGAGAATTGAAACGAACTATTTACATTAGATGATTCAAGATAATGATGATAGCAATATTATTTTGGCCGTTTATCATCACCATTAATATTCCTTCCCAGTTTATACATTGATAGATCCTCTCCCCTTATTATATATATAAATATTTGAATAGATAGAGTGAACGCGGGCTTGATGAATATTGTAAATGAAAATGTATAGAAAATTCCCATATATTGTCTAAATCATCTAACATAGCTACATACTTATCTACTTACATATCTGCATAATGTCATACATATTTACATAACTTTGATTGGAATATATTTGTGCATACATATTTCATATGAAGTATAATTATATATATCATTAATCGGGGCTAAATTCGCATATATATAAATGAGCAAAGAACGCCATGGCGTCTAATCTTGGCATCTATTTTAACGGGAGAGGAGACATTTGCTGTTATAGATCAATTTACATTTATATTTTGGTTATATATTTACCCTAGCCAATTTGCCAGCTAAACGCCTCTTTGGCAGATTGTGAAGATTCCGTTAGATCCCCGAAGGATATAATGGAATAATGTACGCCTTGGCCTGAAGAATGGCATTAGCCCAAAACCATGGTCACCAGGTGAACGTTTCTCAGTTTGTCAAAGCTGCTTTTTGTGGCTTTGTCACCGACCCGAGGCCGCTAGCTTGCAACGACGATCAATAGATGGCTTCTAGCCTTGACGTTTATTTTGACCGAAAAGGGGCGACCTTTTATTTTATAGATAAATTTCCTCGTGGTAAAATTTCCACACCTATATGAATGGAAATGTGTGTGTATATATGAAGGGAGAGAGAGCTCACCTCTCACGTCAAAATAAGCGCTGAAGCCCTGCGCCATTTCTTAGTCCTACCTGAACATTATCAGAATCGGGTCGTTGAAACAGCCACAACATCATCTATACTTAAGAGGGCCGTAGTCATGATCTTCAGGTAGGCGTTCTGAATTTAGCAAAGCTGGTGTTGCGTCGCCTACATGATAGTTTACAGAAACAGGAAAGATATATCTCATGGTTCTAGCACATGGTTTAATTTGATGAAAGACGTGAGCTACATACGTACGCCATACATATATACATATTTACATATTTACGCCATGCATATATACATATTCACCTTCTCGATATACATATTTACATACTTACGCCATACATATATACATATTTACCTTCTCGATATACATATTTACATACTTACGCCATACATATATACATATTTACCTTCTCGATATACATATTTACAAACTTGCAGCATTCCTAAGGTATCTATGGAACGATATAAATTCCAATGGCGTTAATCCAATCTAGCCTAACCAGCCTGAGATTTCTAAGAAGGCTTTCTTAATTAGCATTTCGCCAATTAGAATGTGTGCGATTAATTAGATTTTAACTATTATAATTGAATGTCTAATCCCCAGTCGTCTCAGATAGTTAGATAGAACCTGGAATCTCTTTTATTAGCGACACTTTAATTATTCCGCGATAGCCAGATAAAGTTTATATCTCTTTCTACATATATAACTTAGAAATTTGCATAGATAGATTACATATATATGTTTATATGCAAATATATAAAGGATGTATGCAACTACACACTCATGGACAAAACTTAAGGAAGTTTCATATTTTGAGTATCAATCACTCTTTATTTGCTTATATAACGGCAGATTTCCCCATATCTGAAAACTCGAACGTTCTCCTAAAAAAATAAAAGGATAAAATATAATAATAAAAAATATATACATGCTAAAAGGTACAATTTCCTTAAGTTTTGTCCATGAGGGTAGTTTGACATCGAACACACACAATCTCTCTAATTGATTCTTTATAAAACAAAGGTATTAATTGTGTAACGTAGTCTTTATTTATCAATATTTTATTTACCTATATATTAAGGTACCAATATATTATACCGTATCGATGTTTAAATTCACCAACATTTCCATTGGCAGAAGGTCAACCTTTAAAAACACCTACGAATGTATTTGTTGTAAATAACTCAGCTGCCACATAGCATTAAACACAAAATTTCAGTTGTAAGTTGTTTATAATACAATATAATACGGCTTATGATTATAGAACGACATTTGAAAATTATCCCGATGTGTTTCTTTTGAACGAAAAATCGAAATTTATTTTAAGGAGAAATAACGATTTTTTCCGTTTATCATTACTCTTTACAATTCATCCTTTCATACTTCATCCCTAAGGTTTGAAATAATCGTTATTTCTCCTTAAAATAAATTTCGATTTTTCGTTAAAAAAAAAACACATGCGGGATAATTTTCAAATGTCGTTCTGTAAGTTATTTGTTAAAAATTGTCCATATTTACATATATAGGGCTGTATTTCTGAAGAATAAGTAATAATGATATGCAATATAGGGTAAAATTAAAACCCTGGGCAGTTATTTATTCTAGCTTTCACATTGTCCACACGCCACTAACCTATACAGCACTACACTCCGAATCTTCATCTCAGTCTCCTCTTTATATTTTATTATTAAACTTTAATCTTCATAGAAACTCGTTTCTTCTATAAAAAATACTCTTTCCCAGCTTGCCAGTCTGTAAAGGGCATCATATAAAAACACCAAAATTTGATCAAAATTTCTATTTAATTTGTATGTGATTACTCGAGGGGCGCATCTTCTCTTTTTATCTTATATTAAAATATAATTTTGAATCAAAATATAAAAACTTTTTTCTTAAAAGTTCCTTCTGATATCATTATATTAAATTTTATAGAATGCTGAATATATACATACACTCTGTATTAAACGGATATCAAATTCAATAGATACTTTCTCAATATAAAATATTAAAAATTCAATTTAAACAGGTCTTAAAAGCTTTTAAAATTGCAATTCGCGATTGAAAATTTCTATATATTCAAAGACATGTTTAAAAATGTTCGCTTCAAATATAATAAAGATTTTTATATAGGCCCGTCATATAAAACTAGATATAGAATATATTTAATAAATGATAGTGTATTTAACAAAAAGTAGGTTTAATTAGATTTCTAAAGGGCGAGACTTTTTTATTATTATTATATATATTAACAAAATCATTATAGGTACATTTATATATATGCCTACGCCTATGCCTAACGCCACCTTTATAAAGGCATTACACTTTTGTAAAAACTTTAGTTTATACACAAAAAAATGTAATGCCTTGATAAAAGTTGGTGTTCAGCCAGCCGAAATATTGGCAAATAAATCTTTTATTCAATTCATTATATGCCTTTTTACTATCTAATGATTTAAATATGGATTGCTCTATATTCAGAATATATATTTATATATGTGTGTGTGTGAAAAATAATAATAAATAGAAAAACACCAGTTTTGACAAAAATTCAGACAAAAACCAACAACCTGTATACCATGGTTTCTGGCTCTGTCCTTCATCAGTACAGGGGCGGCTTCGATTTCATAACATCCTACGGGAGGGGTTATGAAATCGGTCGAATTTACCAAACATGTGTATATATATATATGTGACAATATAATAAGGTGGAAAGAGAAATAATCACACCACAAGTTGGTAGAGGAACCCAGGCAACCAGAGAGAGAGAGGGAGGGCGCCGGACCCGGCAAAGTCGGGCGGCCGTTCGTGTCGCATACAATCCCCAACTGTCTTAAAAGTCCCAAGGTCTTAACGGACGGGCCCCATTTGCCGCCCCTTGGAATGTCGCTGTTGTCTCAAGTGACCGGACTTTACATCCCGTCTCTCTTTGGGCTGGCTCTAGGTTTGCTTTATTATTCCTGGAAGAGTATATATTATGATATATATGTATAAAAATGTATATAGAATGTTTTTGTTAATCATGTGAGCGCGATCAGGATATGCATTTTTTTGTGTTTATCATTGTTTTTGTTATTTTTACTGCATGCTCTACTTAAATATAAGTTAATTTTAATCTATAGTATATATTTAAATAGGAAAAATATATCTTAGGTTAATTCAATTGAAATAATATATTGTGTCCACTTCCATTTTACACTAGAATATGGCATTAGTATAGTATTGACTTAAAAATTCACATAAAGGACTTTTTTTAATTATTAAAATTTCATCATCTTTCTTCAAGAGAGAAGATAGGGAAAATACTCTTCTTTCTATTAAAGAATTTAAAAAATATATTTTTCTTTATTCTATTCTTATTTCCTTCTCAATTGTTGGAAAATTATTACCATGGTTCTGTCTTTGCTCTTTTCTACAAAACTATCTCTTCGCTTATTCCCTTTTCTACCCAGCCTATGACGTGTAACTGTCGAAGCTATGCTGGAGTTTCATTTTTCCCTAATCTATTTATACTTATTAAATATATATTGAAAACATAACTTTTATGTTTCGAATTATCTAACAAATATATATATATTTGAACTTATCTTAATGTGGTGTGTATATAGGACTATAAAATTAAAGTTTTGGTAAGAGCCTGGATAAATTGTTTCCAAAAAGAAGATGGCGGGGTAATTGTTTATTTCCTGTGTTGTTCGAGAGAGCCACAAATATTTATTTAATTGCGGGATAATTAATAAAGACTAATTAGCTGGAGGTTCATTGTTAGCCGGGGAGACCATTGTTGCAACAATGGGGTCGAAACTTTGCCATCAGGGGATAATAACTTGAAGTCATTGTTGGGTCTCTTCATTGTTAGCTGAGAGCTTTTTGGTGGTTTTGTGGCTTTTACATTTATTGCCAATCCCTATGTATTTAGCCCAGATATAACAATGCATATTCATATTTTCTTTTAATTGTGCTCATTAATAAATTAATCATATTTCTAAACTATTCATATTTCAACCTTTAAATATATAAAAATATATTACATTCACAGAGACAAAACACAAGGAAATTGTACCTTCTATCATGTATATCGGGATTCAGACAATAACTCTGAAATATATTTGATACACAGTGACCTTTTTTGAAGATACACGAGATAACCAAGTGTGATAAAAATTCCTTATACGATAATAACAAGGCGAAGGAAGACGAGTATCTTTATTGGTGCATAAGAGCGAGCTTTCGGGCAAAAGCCCTTCGACTGGCAAGATATCTTGCCAGTCGAAGGGCTTTTGCCCGAAAGCTCGCTCTTATGCACCAATAAAGATACTCGTCTTCCTTCGCCTTGTTATTATCGTATAAGTTCATTCCAGGAAGAATTACTCTACTATTATTCTAAAAATTCCTTAGTCTCCTTTAAAAAAAAAAATGAAAAAAAGAGACGACCGCCGATATCAAAGACTTTCCACTACCTTAGGTTTTGTCCATGAGTGTACATTCGTTCTCAGAATATCCTCTATATATCTTCTATAATATACGAGTCTACCACGTACGTCTACCAAAATAGGCGCTATTTTAAAATGCACTTATCACCCCAGCACAGAACAGTGGCGATGTGCCACAGTTTTGACAATTTATATCAAAAGATAATCTGTAGTTATACCATGGTTTCAAACTATGGTCTTCATCAGTATAAGGACGGTTTCGATTTTATAACATTCTATGAGACGGGATTACGAAATCGATCGAATAGAGTGGTGATGATGAATGAAGAGGTTGAATTGTTGTCTGAATTTACCAAATTTGGTGTTGGAGCTCATTCATTAACACAAGCCTTAGGTTTACCACTGAAGTGAAAAACTAAATTCATTTTTAAAGGGAGAGGTGCCACATTTTTGGTACATATATTTATTGAGAGCAAGAGTAATGCTAAACTACCTGTGGATTGAAGATACATCGAATATTAGAATCTAAATCCTTTCATAAAAATAAAAATATATATTTCAATTCTTCAGATTTTTAATAAGCTTTTGAGGACTGTTTTTTATTAAGGAAAAACTTACAGGTGCAATAATAATATTTTATGTCAATTTTTAAATGAATATTTCTATCATCGATGAATTTAACTCTGTGTAGTTTATATTTTTACGGTATAGTTGTATTGATATTTGTAGAAAAATAATATAGGTAACTTTTATTATTTCATAAACAGAATAATTTGTAAAATACTCTTTTACATAACTCTTTTTTTTTTTGTGCAAATAAAATTTTCTTAATGATAAAAAACGACTTTCGAGGATAAGTTTCTTGCTTTTTTTCAAATATTCTCTCAAGCCTTTGGGTATTGTAAACCCTTCAACAGGAGTACATGACACTCACACAAACCTACGTAGAAATAAAACGTACATAATGGCTTATATCGAAGCAACGACAGGGTGACCAGGATAAATTAGACAATCTCACTGATCCTATCACTCTGTGTTCGTCCAAATGGCCCACAATAACTCAGCAACCCTGCTGGTGGGCGGCGTGAAAAATTATCTCGGTCATTGGTCAAATCTATTTAATTAATCTCACTGATTCTTATGTCGCTATGACTCTATATTCTGGAAACCCCCCTTTTTTAGCGCTACTCTTCTCAATATATATATTTAATAAACTATTTCTGCATATTCTTCATTTTGTTATTTTAACATCAAAGCTCTATATCCCGCAAGGGCCACTGGTCTCTAGTAGAAAACAAGTTACAAAGTTTCATTTACAGTATCTACTATAAATTAAGAATATAAACCGTAGCAATGTATTTCTTTATTCGTTCAAACTGCAAGCTTTCGGATCTTTATATTCCTTCTACAGGATTTATAGAAAATTTCTCTTCTAATGTTATCTACTTTATCAAAGTTATGAGTAATTATTTTATCTCCATTTTTGTCAATGGAAATTAATATAAGAAAGTATTGAAATATGTACAAGGGAGACAATGAATACACAGTGTAGAGTTAGATAAACACTTTTATATAAACATTAGATTGAGGGCTAACAGAGAAGTGATAGCTGATATTTGTAGGAATTTCAGAATAGGTTTACAAAGTAATGTGTTTAACCTTATCTAAAGAAGTCGTTACTGTAGATAAGTCTGCTAAGGTCACAGATTATATTATTCCAGTTTGTGAAACGTTGGACAAGAGCCCAGTCACAGATGTCTTAAAGTTTGGTCTTCAAAGCCACATCTTGAATCCTCCACTACTTGGATTCTTTAGAAAAAAATAAAAACTGTGCAATAAATTGATAAAGAAGAAGAAATCTCTCGAAATATTTTGAGAAAAAAAATGTTTTTTTTTTCTTTTTACAGATTCAGGTACGTCCTTTTTTGAATAAAAAACTTAAAGTTTCCCTGATTTGTAATAAGCTGT
This sequence comes from Cordylochernes scorpioides, assembly GCA_030710605.1. Classification (NCBI taxonomy): domain Eukaryota; kingdom Metazoa; phylum Arthropoda; class Arachnida; order Pseudoscorpiones; family Chernetidae; genus Cordylochernes; species Cordylochernes scorpioides. The sequence goes on along the minus strand of CP092870.1, from coordinate 100,303,745 downwards.
GAGTTATAAACATTAGGTTGAAAATATTCTGGAATATTTTCTGGAGAAGAAATTTAGAATGTGTCATTTGTGTTATTTTTTATTATGACCATTCTAGAGTTGATGTATGAATCACAATTGTGTAAAGAATATTTTGATCAAATTTCTGCAATAAATAAAAATGGGAGAGAGTATGGTGTATATAAGTGGTGAACCCTCCCAGCGGTTTCGCCAGTTTAATATCCAGGCAGTTCTAATATTATATTAGACTGGTTGCCTTATATGAGGTTGACCCTACTTTTGCTATATAATACATTAAATAAATGTTTTAAGTTATGTTGAGAAAATAATTTCTTATATTTTTTATTTATGCTTATGAGGTGATACAGCAACGTCTTTACAATAAGAGAGGAGACAAAATGAATCAAATCTAGAAAAAAGAAGTGAGGACTTCTCGGTCATTAAAGTCTGAGAGGCAAGGCCTTCAGCCAGTTCAGGGCTTCCGGGGTGACAGAGTGGAGATTGGAGATTCCTCCATTGAATTTGTACAGCGGGCAGTCATCTAGTATATGGGACATTGATTGTGGAACGTTGCAGGCACAATTTGGATCTTTGGTGTAGCCCCATAACTTCATCAGCTCTGCACACCTTCCCTGTCCTGTCCTAAAGCGGTTTAGAAGCACCCATTCTCGTCGAGGGAGGGAAAAACCTGGGATCTTGACACTTGGGCTTGTGATGAGGTTCTTGTTTGGGATATCGGAGCTGATCCAGGAATTTGTCCATGCTTCTGAGATATTAAAATTTTGGGAGAGAAGTTGGTTTCCTCTGGACCATATCGGATTCCTTGATTTTAGTCTATGTTTTGCGGGAGACTGTAGGATTGGGTTAATTTCGAGGTCGGGTGAATCCAAGAGTTTTTGGTACATTTTCTTGGTGGCTTCCTTTCTGCGTAGCTCAGGCGGAGAGATGTGAGCAAGAACTGGAAGCCAGTCGATTCTTGTAGGTTGGCAAACCCCTGTTATAATTCGTAAGGTAGAATTTAGTTGTGTGTCTATTAGCTTCGTGTGGCAGCTCCCCTCCCATACTGGAGCACAATACTCAGCCGTGGAGAAGATCAATGCCAAGGCAGAAGTACGCAGGGTGTTGGCATCACTGCCCCAGGAAGAGCCGGCCAGCTTATGGAGGATATTGTTACGTGATGATAGTTTCCCCTTTAACTTGGTGAGATGAGTTTTGAAGGTGAGAGTGCGGTCAAGATGAATGCCTAGGTATTTGGGATGTTCGCTATGAGTTATCTGAGAGTTATTAATAAATAGTTTGAGTTTTCTTTCAGCTCTGTGATTGTTAAGATGGAAACAGCAATGTACAGATTTTGCAGGATTCAGCCTCAGAGACCAGTTTTCAAAGTAATTATGTAGAGTTTCAAGATCTTTATTCAGTTGAATTTCCAGTTCCTCGAAAGTCTTTGCTTGGTCTAGAATGGCTGTATCATCTGCGTAAATAAATTTCTTTGAAGTTGTTTGGGGAATATCATGGGTGTACCAGTTATAAAGAAGTGGAGACAAGACTGATCCCTGTGGGAGGCCATTATATATAGTATATTCCTTGCTAGATTTAGAGTTAAGGTATACTGTGAATTTCCTGGGTGAGAGAAGAGAAGACAAAAGATTGAGGGTCTGTTTGCATTTTAGCACTTTAGCAAGTTTATAAATCAAGCCATCAATCCACACTGTGTCATATGCACTCGAAAGATCCAGGAGCACAACTGCAGATTTCATTCCCAGTTGGAAGCCATTTTCGATGAAGGATGTCAAGGATGCAACCCGATCGCAACAACTCCTGTTGCCTCTGAAACCCGCCTGTTCCACCGGGATTTCTGGGTCCAGAATGGGAGTAAGTCTGGCTAGAATGATTCTTTCCAGAAGCTTGTGGGTTGTACAGAGAAGCGCAATTGGACGAAAATTTGCTGAGCAGGTAGGTTCTTTGCCTGGTTTTAGGACGGCAAGGATTTTTGATTGTCCCCATTCTTTTGGGATATTGCCGGTTTCCATTATTATTGTGAAAAATCGAGCCAGCCATGATTTAGCCCTTTTTCCCAGCTCAATAAGGAATTCCGCTGGTATTTCGTCATTGCCTGCAGCTTTGTATTTTTTGGTTAATTTGATTGCAGTTTCTATTTCCGTTATGTTGACTTGACTTGAGGCATATTATGATACATTAGCGCGCCATCTGTTATCAAAATTGGAAACTATTATAGACGCGTATGATTCTTTTTAATTAAATAATTCCAAGAGTCTAGCACCAGTATCACTATAAAAGGAAGATCGAAAAATGCAATATAACAGCGGTATGGTATATTAAACTGGCGAAACCGCTGGGAGGGTTCATCACTGATGAGCCAGGCCCTCCCGTTAATTTTTCCATTGTAGTAAGGGCAGTAGAAATTGTTTATTTTTAAAAAGAATCATAAGCGTCTATAATAGTTTCCAATTTTGATATAAGGCATATCCTGGGCGCTCAAATGAACATTTTAAATGGCAGAGCGCCATCTCGTGGCATAAAAATCAAATAAACGTTGATTTAAGCTTTTTCCATAATATTTAGCTAATAAATTTTCTTTTATAAATCAAGAATAGCTAACCACGAACGCATTTCGGGCTGTTGGCCCTCATCAGCATGGTGCAGGCTGTACCTCAACAACTAAAATATGATCCAAGAGGCTTCCCGAGAAATCAAGAAATGGATATTTAGACCATTAGGGTATTTATGTAAAAACGCTGAACACCTGAGAAAAAAGTTGTTATGTATTCTATTATATATATATATATAATACAAAGTATATACATTTCAGAATAATATAAAAAGTTACAAACTAATAAATTATACCAGGATATTATTTAATAATGTTTAAATAATCAATAAACTCCCGAAAGTAATAAATAAGTTGTTCGATAAAGTTGCTTCCTAATTAGCGAATTAATTTCATTAAAAAAGTAATGTATCGGAAGGAGAGTTATAAATATGGAAATAAATTTTAGAGTTTCGCTCAAAGTTTAGAAATTATTTAATAAATTGGTAAATAATATTGTAGGTGTGAGAATGGTTACTTAATCTCTACTTCCATTTTACATACTGGCTAGTGCGTAGCCTTTTTTTTATTTACACGAACTCTCTTTTGTTTCCTGAATTTTTAATAATAAAGTTGAGTGAGGAGAATATTTTTGTATGAATTTTTAAATACGATTTATTTTGTTTTGTTTATTCCTAGTACACATGGTACAGGCCATGATAATCATAGTGGGTAGAAGTAGGCGACTGATTTTACTGTAAGTGCAGCACATGTCTACACATGTAAATAAGAATTTGGTTATGATATACTTCACGCAAACTCCAGGTTCTTGGAGCGGACTTGTGTCGCCACCTATCCGATCTTTGAGGAGACCTTTTATTTATCCCTATGCCGCAATACAAAACAAAATAAGGCGAATAAAAGTTATAGAATTATATTCGTTTTTCTATTTACTTAATGGATCCGCTTAAATTTGGATTTATTCTGCCTCTCTCTCTCGTTTGATCTTATTTCGTTTTTTGAAACCTGAAAAAGAAAGTGATTGAAAGCTCGCCATTTTAAAAAGAAGGAGGGGTATCATTTTGAATTTATTTTGACACAGTTTTTTTATAACGATGTTTTGACACAAAGTCACGCTCCTCTTTATTGAAAAACTATTCGATAGTGTGACAAGGCTGTTGGATATACGTATACGTATAGGGAGATGTGCAACTTTTGGTACATATACATATATGGTAACTTACTGTGAGAGTGAAATGCAAATATGTACAGTATGCAATTTTTCTTATAGACGGTCAATTAGGCAAATCAAGATACATACATACTATACATATCTACATACTCGCTACTCATAAACCACTTGTCAAGAGAAACATGCCGCTTGTCGAATTATCGCGATAAAAATCGTCTAGAATACAAAAGGAAATGGGAGTATATCTTCTATAGACTACACTATTTACAAAAATAATTATTTATATTTATTTTACATAAATAAAGAAGTTATTTCGATATATCCAAGCTATTTATGTTTCGTGGTAGTAATTTCAGTTATGCAACATGGCGTTCACATTCATTCAGTAAGGTCTTTTTTTTTTTACTTTTATAACTGGAAATCCACCACACTCATTGTTGGTCTGTAACTGCTTGTTAGACATTCACGTCTCACTACCATCGTAGCTGATGTTTATTTCCTTATATGACTTCGTCAGGTAGGATTCAGCATTCCTCCAGAACCCTAGATGTGGGGAGGACAAGTGGCAAATCAACATCTGCCAAAGTTCTTCTACGCGCTAGGCTACTTTATATCTAGTATTTACGGAACTTGTTTATCGTTAGACTTGTACACGGAATGTCTCTCTGCGTATAGGATATCTACAGAACTATTGCTTGCTGCGATCGAAGACAGAAAAAATCCCAGAATTCACCGAACCGATAGAAATTCCTGGCGCCAGATGTTCTACACACCAAAGGAGAAAAAAAAACCTTCTACGCAAACCCTTCCGCAAAATTTGCCATTAGCCCAAATTAAACATTTTTTTTAATAAGAAAGTTTTTATACAGAGAGTATCGGTTCAAATCCGCACACATGGTGTTGAAAAAATAATTTCAACAGTTTTTAAAATGCAATTAGCCACCTATCTATCATCAATTAACGCCCAGTGAGATGTCAGATTGATTTCACTCCGTCAAAATTAACGTTTGAAAAACACTTTTTTTGCAACTTGGTTGAAGGGGGAGATGTTACGTTTTAATCACTTTAAAATTGAGACTGAAAATCTTAAATATTTCTACCTGCGTGAATGTATAGGACAAGATACACTTTCAGCCAATTCTAGTTTCTATTGGAACCATACTTCTCTATCTTGATTTCTTTATTAGTTCATAGACTACTCATCCAGTCCATGAGTCCAATTCTTCATAATTTCCCATCCAGTCCATCAGTCCAATTCTTCATAAATTCTCATCCAGTCCATGAGTCCAATTCTTCATAACTTCCCATCCAGTCCATCAGTCCAATTCTTCATAACTTCCCATCCAGTCCATCAGTCCAATTCTTCATAAATTCTCATCCAGACCATGAGTCCAATTCTTCATAACTTCCCATCCAGTCCATCAGTCCAATTCTTCATAAATTCTCATCCAGTCCATGAGTCCAATTCTTCATAACTTCCCTTCCAGTCCATCAGTCCAATTCTTCATAAATTCTCATCCAGTCCATCAGTCCAATTCTTCATAACTTCCCATCCAATCCATCAGTCCAATTCTTCATAACTTCCCATCCAGTCCATCAGTCCAATTCTTCATAACTTCCCATCCAATCCATCAGTCCAATTCTTCATAACTTCCCATCCAGTCCATCAGTCCAATTCTTCATAACTTCCCATCCAGTCCATCAGTCCAATTCTTCATAACTTCCCATCCAGTCCATCAGTCCAATTCTTCATAACTTCCCATCCAATCCATCAGTCCAATTCTTCATTAATTCTCATCCAGTCCATGAGTCCAATTCTTCATAACTTCCCATCCAGTCCATCAGTCCAATTCTTCATAAATTCTCATCCAGTCCATCAGTCCAATTCTTCATAACTTCCCATCCAGTCCATCAGTCCAATTCATCATAACTTCCCATCCAGTCCATCAGTCCAATTCTTCATAAATTCTCATCCAGTCCATGAGTCCAATTCTTCATAACTTCCCATCCAGTCCATCAGTCCAATTCTTCATAAATTCTCATCCAGTCCATCAGTCCAATTCTTCATAACTTCCCATCCAGTCCATCAGTCCAATTCCTCATAACTTCCCATCCAGTCCATCAGTCCAATTCTTCATAAATTCTCATCCAGTCCATGAGTCCAATTCTTCATAACTTCCCATCCAGTCCATCAGTCCAATTCTTTATAAATTCTCATCCAGTCCATCAGTCCAATTCATCATAACTTCCCATCCAATCCATCAGTCCAATTCTTCATAACTTCCCATCCAGTTCATCAGTCCAATTCTTCATAACTTCCCATCCAATCCATCAGTCCAATTCTTCATAACTTCCCATCCAGTCCATCAGTCCAATTCTTCATAACTTCCCATCCAGTCCATCAGTCCAATTCTTCATAACTTCCCATCCAATCCATCAGTCCAATTCTTCATAACTTCCGATACAGTCCATCAGTCCAATTCTTCATAACTTCCCATCCAGTCCATCAGCCCAATTCTTCATAACTTCCCATCCAGTCTATCAGTCCTATTCTTCATAAATTCCCATCCAGTCCATCAGTCCAATTCTTCGTAACTTCCCATCTAGTCCATGAGTCCAATTCTTCATAACTTCCCATCCAGTCTATCAGTCCAATACTTCATAACTTCTCATCCAGTCCATAAGTCCAAATTTTCATGACTTCCCATCCAGTCCATCAGTCCAATTCTTCATAAATTCTCATCCAGTCCATCAGTCCAATTCTTCATAACTTCCCATCCAGTCCATCAGGCGATTCCTCATAACTTCCCATCCAGTCCATCAGTCCAATTCTTCATAAATTCTCATCCAGTCCATGAGTCCAATTCTTCATAACTTCCCATCCAGTCATCAGTCCAATTCTTCATAAATTCTCATCCAGTCCATCAGTCCAATTCTTCATAACTTCCCATCCAGTCCATCAGTCCAATTCCTCATAACTTCCCATCCAGTCCATCAGTCCAATTCTTCATAAATTCTCATCCAGTCCATGAGTCCAATTCTTCATAACTTCCCATCCAGTCCATCAGTCCAATTCTTCATAAATTCTCATCCAGTCCATCAGTCCAATTAATCATAACTTCCCATCCAATCCATCAGTCCAATTCTTCATAACTTCCCATCCAGTTCATCAGTCCAATTCTTCGTAACTTCCCATCCAATCCATCAGTCCAATTCTTCATAACTTCCCATCCAGTCCATCAGTCCAATTCTTCATAACTTCCCATCCAGTCCATCAGTCCAATTCTTCATAACTTCCCATCCAATCCATCACTCCAATTCTTCATAACTTCCAATACAGTCCATCAGTCCAATTCTTCATAACTTCCCATCCAATCCATCAGTCCAATTCTTCATAACTTCCCATCCAGTCCATCAGTCCAATTCTTCATAACTTCCCATCCAATCCATCAGTCCAATTCCTCATAACTTCCCATCCAGTCCATCAGTCCAATTCTTCATAAATTCTCATCCAGTCCATGAGTCCAATTCTTCATAACTTCCCATCCAGTCCATCAGTCCAATTCTTCATAAATTCTCATCCAGTCCATCAGTCCAATTCTTCATAACTTCCCATCCAGTCCATCAGTCCAATTCCTCATAACTTCCCATCCAGTCCATCAGTCCAATTCTTCATAAATTCTCATCCAGTCCATGAGTCCAATTCTTCATAACTTCCCATCCAGTCCATCAGTCCAATTCTTCATAAATTCTCATCCAGTCCATCAGTCCAATTCTTCATAACTTCCCATCCAGTTCATCAGTCCAATTCCTCATAACTTCCCATCCAGTCCATCAGTCCAATTCTTCATAAATTCTCATCCAGTCCATGAGTCCAATTCTTCATAACTTCCCATCCAGTCCATCAGTCCAATTCTTCATAAATTCTCATCCAGTCCATCAGTCCAATTCATCATAACTTCCCATCCAATCCATCAGTCCAATTCTTCATAACTTCCCATCCAGTTCATCAGTCCAATTCTTCATAACTTCCCATCCAATCCATCAGTCCAATTCTTCATAACTTCCCATCCAGTCCATCAGTCCAATTCTTCATAAATTCTCATCCAGTCCATCAGTCCAATTCATCATAACTTCCCATCCAATCCATCAGTCCAATTCTTCATAACTTCCCATCCAGTTCATCAGTCCAATTCTTCATAACTTCCCATCCAATCCATCAGTCCAATTCTTCATAACTTCCCATCCAGTCCATCAGTCCAATTCTTCATAACTTCCCATCCAGTCCATCAGTCCAATTCTTCATAACTTCCCATCCAATCCATCAGTCCAATTCTTCATAACTTCCGATACAGTCCATCAGTCCAATTCTTCATAACTTCCCATCCAGTCCATCAGCCCAATTCTTCATAACTTCCCATCCAGTCTATCAGTCCTATTCTTCATAAATTCCCATCCAGTCCATCAGTCCAATTCTTCGTAACTTCCCATCCAGTCCATGAGTCCAATTCTTCATAACTTCCCATCCAGTCCATCAGTCCAATACTTCATAACTTCTCATCCAGTCCATAAGTCCAAATTTTCATGACTTCCCATCCAGTCCATCAGTCCAATTCTTCATAACTTCCAATCCAGTCCATCAGTCCAATTCTTCATAACTTCCCATCCAGTCCATCAGTCCAATTCTTCATAAATTCTCATCCAGTCCATCAGTCCAATTCTTCATAACTTCCCATCCAGTCCTTCAGTCCAATTCCTCATAACTTCCCATCCAGTCCATCAGTCCAATTCTTCATAAATTCTCATCCAGTCCATGAGTCCAATTCTTCATAACTTCCCATCCAGTCCATCAGTCCAATTCTTCATAAATTCTCATCCAGTCCATCAGTCCAATTCTTCATAAATTCCCATCCAGTCCATCAGTCCAATTCCTCATAACTTCCCATCCAGTCCATCAGTCCAATTCTTCATAAATTCTCATCCAGTCCATGAGTCCAATTCTTCATAACTTCCCATCCAGTCCATCAGTCCAATTCTTCATAAATTCTCATCCAGTCCATCAGTCCAATTAATCATAACTTCCCATCCAATCCATCAGTCCAATTCTTCATAACTTCCCATCCAGTTCATCAGTCCAATTCTTCATAACTTCCCATCCAATCCATCAGTACAATTCTTCATAACTTCCCATCCAGTCCATCAGTCCAATTCTTCATAACTTCCCATCCAGTCCATCAGTCCAATTCTTCATAACTTCCCATCCAATCCATCAGTCCAATTCTTCATAACTTCCGATACAGTCCATCAGTCCAATTCTTCATAACTTCCCATCCAGTCCATCAGCCCAATTCTTCATAACTTCCCATCCAGTCCATCAGTCCAATTCTTCATAAATTCTCATCCAGTCCATCAGTCCAATTCTTCATAACTTCCCATCCAGTTCATCAGTCCAATTCCTCATAACTTCCCATCCAGTCCATCAGTCCAATTCTTCATAAATTCTCATCCAGTCCATGAGTCCAATTCTTCATAACTTCCCATCCAGTCCATCAGTCCAATTCTTCATAAATTCTCATCCAGTCCATCAGTCCAATTCATCATAACTTCCCATCCAATCCATCAGTCCAATTCTTCATAACTTCCCATCCAGTTCATCAGTCCAATTCTTCATAACTTCCCATCCAATCCATCAGTCCAATTCTTCATAACTTCCCATCCAGTCCATCAGTCCAATTCTTCATAAATTCTCATCCAGTCCATCAGTCCAATTCATCATAACTTCCCATCCAATCCATCAGTCCAATTCTTCATAACTTCCCATCCAGTTCATCAGTCCAATTCTTCATAACTTCCCATCCAATCCATCAGTCCAATTCTTCATAACTTCCCATCCAGTCCATCAGTCCAATTCTTCATAACTTCCCATCCAGTCCATCAGTCCAATTCTTCATAACTTCCCATCCAATCCATCAGTCCAATTCTTCATAACTTCCGATACAGTCCATCAGTCCAATTCTTCATAACTTCCCATCCAGTCCATCAGCCCAATTCTTCATAACTTCCCATCCAGTCTATCAGTCCTATTCTTCATAAATTCCCATCCAGTCCATCAGTCCAATTCTTCGTAACTTCCCATCCAGTCCATGAGTCCAATTCTTCATAACTTCCCATCCAGTCCATCAGTCCAATACTTCATAACTTCTCATCCAGTCCATAAGTCCAAATTTTCATGACTTCCCATCCAGTCCATCAGTCCAATTCTTCATAACTTCCAATCCAGTCCATCAGTCCAATTCTTCATAACTTCCCATCCAGTCCATCAGTCCAATTCTTCATAAATTCTCATCCAGTCCATCAGTCCAATTCTTCATAACTTCCCATCCAGTCCTTCAGTCCAATTCCTCATAACTTCCCATCCAGTCCATCAGTCCAATTCTTCATAAATTCTCATCCAGTCCATGAGTCCAATTCTTCATAACTTCCCATCCAGTCCATCAGTCCAATTCTTCATAAATTCTCATCCAGTCCATCAGTCCAATTCTTCATAAATTCCCATCCAGTCCATCAGTCCAATTCCTCATAACTTCCCATCCAGTCCATCAGTCCAATTCTTCATAAATTCTCATCCAGTCCATGAGTCCAATTCTTCATAACTTCCCATCCAGTCCATCAGTCCAATTCTTCATAAATTCTCATCCAGTCCATCAGTCCAATTAATCATAACTTCCCATCCAATCCATCAGTCCAATTCTTCATAACTTCCCATCCAGTTCATCAGTCCAATTCTTCATAACTTCCCATCCAATCCATCAGTCCAATTCTTCATAACTTCCCATCCAGTCCATCAGTCCAATTCTTCATAACTTCCCATCCAGTCCATCAGTCCAATTCTTCATAACTTCCCATCCAATCCATCAGTCCAATTCTTCATAACTTCCGATACAGTCCATCAGTCCAATTCTTCATAACTTCCCATCCAATCCATCAGTCCAATTCTTCATAACTTCCCATCCAGTCCATCAGTCCAATTCTTCATAACTTCCCATCCAGTCCATCAGTCCAATTCCTCATAACTTCCCATCCAGTCCATCAGTCCAATTCTTCATAAATTCTCATCCAGTCCATGAGTCCAATTCTTCATAACTTCCCATCCAGTCCATCAGTCCAATTCTTCATAAATTCTCATCCAGTCCATCAATCCAATTCTTCATAACTTCCCATCCAGTCCATCAGTCCAATTCCTCATAACTTCCCATCCAGTCCATCAGTCCAATTCTTCATAAATTCTCATCCAGTCCATGAGTCCAATTCTTCATAACTTCCCATCCAGTCCATCAGTCCAATTCTTCATAAATTCTCATCCAGTCCATCAGTCCAATTCATCATAACTTCCCATCCAATCCATCAGTCCAATTCTTCATAACTTCCCATCCAGTTCATCAGTCCAATTCTTCATAACTTCCCATCCAGTCCATCAGTCCAATTCTTCATAACTTCCCATCCAGTCCATCAGTCCAATTCTTCATAACTTCCCATACAATCCATCAGTCCAATTCTTCATAACTTCCGATACAGTCCATCAGTCCAATTCTTCATAACTTCCCATCCAGTCCATCAGCCCAATTCTTCATAACTTCCCATCCAGTCTATCAGTCCTATTCTTCATAAATTCCCATCCAGTCCATCAGTCCAATTCTTCGTAACTTCCCATCCAGTCCATGAGTCCAATTCTTCATAACTTCCCATCCAGTCCATCAGTCCAATACTTCATAACTTCTCATCCAGTCCATAAGCCCAAATTTTCATGACTTCCCATCCAGTCCATCAGTCCAATTCTTCATAACTTCCAATCCAGTCCATCAGTCCAATTCTTCATAACTTCCCATCCAGTCCATCAGTCCAATTCTTCATAAATTCTCATCCAGTCCATCAGTCCAATTCTTCATAACTTCCCATCCAGTCCATCAGTCCAATTCTTCATAAATTCTCATCCAGTCCATGAGTCCAATTCTTCATAACTTCCCATCCAGTCCATCAGTCCAATTCTTCATAAATTCTCATCCAGTCCATCAGTCCAATTCTTCATAAATTCCCATCCAGTCCATCAGTCCAATTCCTCATAACTTCCCATCCAGTCCATCAGTCCAATTCTTCATAAATTCTCATCCAGTCCATGAGTCCAATTCTTCATAACTTCCCATCCAGTCCATCAGTCCAATTCTTCATAAATTCTCATCCAGTCCACAGTCCAATTAATCATAACTTCCCATCCAATCCATCAGTCCAATTCTTCATAACTTCCCATCCAGTTCATCAGTCCAATTCTTCATAACTTCCCATCCAATCCATCAGTCCAATTCTTCATAACTTCCCATCCAGTCCATCAGTCCAATTCTTCATAACTTCCCATCCAGTCCATCAGTCCAATTCTTCATAACTTCCCATCCAATCCATCAGTCCAATTCTTCATAACTTCCGATACAGTCCATCAGTACAATTCTTCATAACTTCCCATCCAGTCCATCAGCCCAATTCTTCATAACTTCCCATCCAGTCTATCAGTCCTATTCTTCATAAATTCCCATCCAGTCCATCAGTCCAATTCTTCGTAACTTCCCATCCAGTCCATGAGTCCAATTCTTCATAACTTCCCATCCAGTCCATCAGTCCAATACTTCATAACTTCTCATCCAGTCCATAAGTCCAAATTTTCATAACTTCCCATCCAGTCCATCAGTCCATTTCTTCATAACTTCCAATCCAGTCCATCAGTCCAATTCTTCATAACTTCCCATCCAGTCCATCTGTCCAATTCTTCATAACTTCCCATCCAGTCCATCAGTCCAATTCTTCATAACTTCCCATCCAGTCCATTAGTCCAATTCTTCATAACTTCCCATCCAGTCCATCAGTCCAATTCTTCATAACTTCCCATCCAGTCCCTAAGTCCAATTCTTATTCTTCCTACCATTCTCTTTCATCAAATCCATTTCTTCTGAATATTATATATACAAATTATAAAATATTTCTGATAATTTTCAACAGGTTACATTATCAGTACAATTTAATCAAGATTTCTTCAATTCTAACAACCCACCGCATATTTATCTCTCTTCTAATCTTTCCTAAATGCACATTTCAAATTTCTTACCATCTTCACTTCCCTTTCTTCGTTACCATGCTGCAAATGACGTTTCTATAATTTAAGAGAAGAAGCATGACTGAAAGTTGCTGACGGCTTGCGCCATCTGTCGGGATAAATATCTACTAAACGTTTATTTCTTCAATTATTCTAGAATATTGGCCAAATAAAATTTCTAGACTAATCAATAAAATCCAAGCCACATACACGTTTCAAACTGTCGACCCTCGTCGGCATGTTGCAGAATGTACCTTCAACGACGAAAAAAGCTGGTTCTTGAAACTTCTCGTAAAATCAAGGAATGGCCATTTGAACTAATGCGTATGAATGCCAATCTATATGCAAAATAGTACAAATATGAAATTGTATGGGAAAAAGGTTTTATAAATGAATGGAAAGAAATTTCTGAACGTGTGTGCAACTGCAAGTTGCTGACGGCTTTCTATATCTGCTAGTTGATTATATAGTGAGTGAATGGGGGGGAAGTTGATGGAATGGGGGGAAGTAAGGTGGGAGAGAATGAGGCAAAAAGGCTCAGGATTAAGGTTCCCCCAGGCTCATTAATCAAGGCGTCATTAACCTGGGCGCCATTAATGTTCAGCCGAGAGCTCAACTCTAATGGTGGACTGTCAGTCCTATTGATAACCTCCATAGACCTCTTGTCAGAGCACCGCTATTGGCTGGCTATTCATGTAGTGTTGTGTCACCACAACCCATTGACAGGGGACACTAACTGATCAACCTTATTGAATACAAACAATCTATGGAAACTATATAGGTTTGTTGACTATGAGTTATGCCTTAAAATGCTTTTCCTAAGCATGTAGAAGGCACAATAATAGTATATATATAGGTTTGTTGGTATATAATATTTATAATTGTATGTAATTCTACTGTCCTCAAAGCTTATGTCCATAGTTCACCTAAAATACCCATTCCAAGAGTCTAGCAACAGTATGACTATAAAAGGAAGTTACAAAAATGCAATATAACAGCGGTATGGTAAATTAAACTGGCTAAACCGCTGGGAGGGTTCACCATTGATGAGCCAGGCTCTCCCCTTAATTTTTCCATATTGATACCATATGGTGTAACTGGCTAGAGTGAACCAAAGTGTTCAGTATCATTGGAGTTCGCTATAGCGAAGTTTATTCCTCATAATAATGGAGGAAAATCTGAAGCATTAAAATAACATTATATATAGGTTTTTAGAAAACCAGCTGTCACTCTTGATATGTTCATAAAAAACGGGCATTCATATATATATACAGTAAAACCCCTCTATAGCAAACCCCAATGGGACTGAACCTATGGTTCACTATAGCCATGGTATTTATAGTCATAGTTCACTGTATTATAAAATGGGGATTATTTTAGGTTTGTTTTAAGGGAAGATTCGCTATATCTTCGGTTCCTTTTACCAGGGTTTTATTGTTTATATATGTCACAATTTATAATCATTTTCACAAGTAATATCTGGCCATAAACTGCAAAAGATCTCATTTGAATCACTCTTCAGAACCTTTAGGGAGCTTTTACTTTGAAAAAAGATCGTGTTAAGTAATTCCATTTCTTGTATAAAGAAGCTATGTAGAACAAATCTAGAACATTAGACATCTATAGAAAGATATACTGAATATATCGTATACTATATAATTACATATTGGATATACTAAAAATATGCATAATAGATCAATTTGATCTAATGAAAAAGTTCTCCAAATAAAATTTATAAATTATGAAAGAAAAAAACTTCCACAAAATGTTCTAACAGAACATTACCAACCAGGATCACATCAAAATAAGCTCCACTCAATGAAATTATTTAATGGAATTTGACCAGCATAAGTTTGAAAAGAAAAATTTCGACGCCGTCTACATCAGGAGTATTTGGAAAGAATTTGGAGAAGACTTCAAGGATGATGAGGAGAAAAATTTAATCAAAATTCCATTTTTTGTTGAGCTTTTATTAATTCCGTGGCCTTATTAAATATTTCAGTGGGTCTGCATCTAATGACAGCTAGCTCCTTTTCGGACAAGAGCTCACACTTTAATTGGGAGGGATTAAGTTAAGGGGATTGTTCGCTTTAATCTACACATTCTATCTAGCCACGCTTGGATAGACATGGGAACGATACATTTTTATCTTGTTTTCACTCAGGTTAAAGTCCCTATTCAGTACATAATAGGTCCAATGAGTCATATTTTACATTTATTTAACGTTTAACAGACCAAATAATTTGTTTTTGGGTTACTTCTGGATGTTTTCTAATGGCCCTCAGTTGTTCGTATTTTCCATATTTCGAGATTTGAATGTTTTATCTCTACGAGTTATTTTTATTTTTGATTTTATAAATCAAATCAATAGGATGAGGCATTGCATCAATGTGATGTGGGATAATATACCCTCATGGAGACAAAAGAAAGTTGTACCATTTAACATGTATATTGGGATTTAGACAATAACTCTGAAAGATATTACAGTGACCTTTATTGAAGACACGATATAACCAAGTGTGAACAAATCAAAGGCTTTCCCTTTATCAAGTTTTGTCCATGAGGGTAGTTTCCATTCTAAGAAAGACACTGGATAAGTTGTCTTGTTTTGTTATTTTCAATGTGAGGTAATTTACATGAAGGTTTTTGTGTACAAAATAATATTATACTAGAATGGGGGTATCTCAAACACAAAACTAATAAAGCGTAAACACCTATACACTTATGATGGGGATGGGATGAGGATTTTTCCGTTAAAATTGTATCTATAAGAAGAAAAAATTTCTGACACACGTCTACCAACAGTAGGTAAAGTAAATGACAATATTGCCGTTAGGACATTCCACGATATACACGAAACCTTTGTGTAAAAAGTTCCAACAATTAAAACGTTCTTGTTTTATTTCTTCATCTTCCCCATTTCCCCAAAAGGGTTACTCCGGACAACATAGAAGAAGTTAATGGTGTTGTGATAGAGGAAGTATATTTAAACAGAGCTAAAATGTAAAAGAGCTCTTAAGTTTTTTTTTCTATCCGCCTGGGGTAAAAATCGATACCTTAATTTCTTTAAAAGGATTATTTTGTTTACAGGAAAAATTTAATTTCAGGTAGGGAGGGGGGAGTTCAATTTTCCTGTTTACTGGGTTTTCCTTAATCTTCTCATTAAGAGAATTGGCCGAGGAGAAACGGTCCCCCTTATAGTGTTTAAATGGGACTTTATTAAATCGGATCTGTAATGGCCGCTTTACAATTATAAATTGAACTCTAAACATGGGATATTGCTTCGTGTTTTGAGGTAAAGTATTATTTAAACGGGATTTGTTACGTGGAAAAACTTTTAAAAGTTTCAGAATTTTTTCTTTCATTTTTAAAAGTTTGTTCTTCTTTTATATACATTTCACTATATTATTTAGAGAGAGAAAGAGAGAATATTTTGTAAACACACAGTTTATCTGAAATATATCAAGTGTCTTCCCCTATAGAATTAGGTCATAGTGGGTAGAGGGTTGTGACAGCTTGTACTGTAAGTACACCACGGGTCTACACATGTAGTACCAGTCAATGGTGGGTGAATTGTTGTGACTGATTGTACTGTAAGTACACCACGGGTCTACACATGTAGTACCAGTCAATGGTGGGTGAATTGTTGTGACTGATTGTACTGTAAGTACACCACAGGTCTACACATGCAGTACCAGTCAATGGTGGGTGAATTGTTGTGACAGCTTGTGCTGTAAGTACACCACGGGTCTACACATGTAGTACCAAGCAATGGTGGGTATATTGTTGTGACAGTTTGTACTGTAAGTACACCACAGGTCTACACATGCAGTACCAGTCAATGGTGGGTATATTGTTGTGACTGATTGTACTGTAAGTACACCACAGGTCTACACATGCAGTACCAGTCAATGGTGGGTATATTGTTGTGACAGTTTGTACTGTAAGTACACCACAGGTCTACACATGCAGTACCAGTCAATGGTGGGTATATTGTTGTGACTGATTGTACTGTAAGTACACCACAGGTCTACACATGCAGTACCAGTCAATGGTGGGTATATTGTTGTGACTGATTGTACTGTAAGTACACCACAGGTCTACACATGCAGTACCAGTCAATGGTGGGTATATTGTTGTGACTGATTGTACTGTAAGTACACCACAGGTCTACACATGCAGTACCAGTCAATGGTGGGTAGAGGGTTGTGACAGCTTGTACTGTAAGTACACCACGGGTCTACACATGTAGTACCAGTCAATGGTGGGTGAATTGTTGTGACTGATTGTACTGTAAGTACACCACGGGTCTACACATGCAGTACCAGTCAATGGTGGGTATATTGTTGTGACTGATTGTACTGTAAGTACACCACGGGTCTACACATGCAGTACCAGTCAATGGTGGGTATATTGTTGTGACTGATTGTACTGTAAGTACACCACGGGTCTACACATGCAGTACCAGTCAATGGTGGGTATATTGTTGTGACTGATTGTACTGTAAGTACACCACGGGTCTACACATGCAGTACCAGTCAATGGTGGGTATATTGTTGTGACTGATTGTACTGTAAGTACACCACAGGTCTACACATGCAGTACCAGTCAATGGTGGGTATATTGTTGTGACTGATTCTACTGTAAGTACACCACAGGTCTACACATGCAGTACCAGTCAATGGTGGGTGATTTGTTGTGACTGATTCTACTGTAAGTACACTGCCATATGTTGAGAAAATTGAAGGAAGAGAGGAAGACCTGTAATGAGCTGGTTAGAAAGGGTTCAGAAAACTACCAGAAGGTCACAAGATGAGCTGTGAGTGATTGTCACTAACAGATCAAATTTAAGAATATTTGTCCATAGTGTCAGAACAAAAGTCAACTTGCTGGACACTAACAACGAGTGAAAACTTGTTAAACGTATCTATTATACAACAATATGTAAGTTGAAATACCTATTATCCACCAAAATTGGAAATATTCACTATTGATGACAAAATCTTTTTCACATGACATATGTCATCAACTATTATCTCTACAGACCTTACTACAAGGTAGGAATTCATCAGACGAGAGTGTTAAACTCACGTGCATCTGCACTCACGGACAAAACTTAAGGAAGTGGAAAGTCTTTGAATCGCTTGTCGTTTATTAGTGTTTTTTAAGGAGACAGAGGCAACTTTGTTCACATTTGTTTATCTCGTGTGTTTCAATAAAGGTCACTGTGTATTTAATATCTTCAAGAGTTATTATCTGAATCCCGATATATACGCTAAAAGATACAACTCCCTCAAATTTTGTACATGAGTGTATATACTAAAATATATTTCACAACATAAATTTCTATTAGATCTCAGAAAAACTATTATTTCCCCCGCTATCTACGTCTCAACAAACGTTTTTTTTTTTCATTTAAACCGGGAATCAAGTGTTTATCTAACGTAGAGTTAATTTAAAACTCTCTCCCAGAAATTAAAACTTTTATTGATGGCGCTTTTATAGAACACTTCATCATCCTGTTTGAGTCATTCTGCCGAGGGCTCTTGTGGTGGAAGGTAAACAGACACAACCGCTATAAACACTCGGAAAAACACACGTTGACACAAGTGACAAGCTGAAACTTTCAATTACAGGACAAGTTCTACTTTTATAAAACACTTTTGATGACATTATTTTCTACTTTTATATATTTGCTGTTATAACAGTAGTTTATTAAATATAAGATAGATAGATTCTCTCTTTTTCTCTCTCTCTAAACTTTTAGTTACATATATTTATCTTAAGATAAGGGCATCTTCTAATCGTGCAACTACATTTTGCTGATGACCTGCACCATCTGTCGGAATAAGTATTATCCAATTGTTGATTATCAACAGAAACCTTTAGTTACACAATCAGGTGATACCTTTCTCTTAATTTATCCACGTAGTGATCCCAGTAAAATTTGACACTTTTGTATTATTTTACATATATTTATCTATTATTCATAAATTGTCGTATAAAGGAATTGAAACCATTCTAAAAGTCGAACTGCTTCCAATCAACTGAAATATTGGTAAAATAAATGGTATTTTGATTCAGTATATGCCTTTTTAATTAAAGATCTATTTATGGATTAATCTATTTAATATATATATATATATATAGTTGCATAATCAGCGGGCTATCTACGCGACGTAACAGGAGCGTATAATGAAGTCTTGCTATAGCGTTACGGAATATTCAATTCCAGAAACCAATATTGAGTCCGTCGACATATGAGAAAGGAAGAGAGAGGCTGTATATTCCAATAACTATATCAACAATATAAAATAGGAGTGAAATACAACCAAAATGAAATACACACATTCTGTTGAAATAAGAGAAATATATGCTTTCTCCCCTCTCTATCTGCTAGTTTGAGACACTCGGAGAATTTATATAGGGGATTAATTAACTTTATTTAATTAACTTTATTAACATCATGAAACGCGATATCCCAAACTCAGGGATATTTGCGCCAATACATTTCACTGCATTACAGCAATACGGCTATATACAATCCTGTTCAATTCATTATTTTACATAAATTAACTAAAGAAAATTGTCCAAAGAGAAAAACAAACAACAAAGCAAAACACACAGAGCAAGCATCGCAGTTCTTTTTTTTTTTTTCTAAGATTCCTTCTCTTTTTTCCAATTCAAGAGAAAGTTGTATATGTATTTACAAAATTGATCAAAATTTTTATACTTTTCTTTTTTGTCTACAAATTCATCAAGCTGTCCAATACGACCAAATCTATTTTCCCTAAAATCCCGGAAAATTGGGCACTCCAGAAGTAGATGTCTCGCGTCTCGAATTTCACCTCCGCAGAAGCATCCTGGTTCCTTCACGGCGCCGATAGTTGCCAAAAATTTCCCAAAATTGCCATGATCTGTAATGAATTGGATATTATAAAAATTTGGACGGAAAAATCTTGGAATTCCTAATACGAAAAAGCTTCTGAAAATTTCATTAGTGTTCTCAAAAATTTCATTCATTTTTGCGTGTAAGAATGATTTGACTATACTTGGAGCATGGGGTTCGTAAGTAATTAGATCTTCAATGGACATTTGAGCTAGATCAAATTTGATTATTCTGGATTCTATATAATCTGTTAGGAGTGGAATTTTTGCCAAGCTATGCACACAGTTTGATGAAGTGGTTTTGTATGCTCTAACTGCCCATAAAATGATCTGGTACTGCATGGAGTTCAGTTTTTGTTTACAACGATTGTTTAAATATTTGAACCAAATTTCAGAACCGTATGTAAGTACAGGCCTAATGATTGTTTTGAATAAAGTTAACCTCTTTTCAGTGTCTAAACCCCACATATTGCCACTTAGTGAACATAATAAATTTTTCATACGTCCTGCCTTACACAGAATATCATTAACATGCGGTGTAAAGTTAACTTTGTTTTTCCATTTGTGATTAGAAAATTTCATTCCCAGAATTTTTACTTGCTTGACCGGCATTATTATATTGTTATTAACCTTAATAGGTATTTTTTGTCTGTTATGTAGGTATAGCATATTAGTCTTCTCTGTACTGATCGTTAATTTATTTCTATTACACCATTGGATCACATAATTTAAGGTGTATTCACTTGCGGTTTTTAGTCCTTCAATAGTCTTATTCCAGCAAATTATTGTAACGTCGTCTGCATAACATATAATATCTGCATTCATTGAATCAAAATTTATCAACAAATCATTTAGCAAAATATTCCATAGAAGTGGAGATAAAGGTCCACCCTGTGGACATCCTTTAGTTAGTTTCTTATAAAAAGTTTCTGATTCGTATGTAAATTTCACCTCCCTTTCATTATTCAAATAAGATTTTATGATCCGTATTAAATCTGAAGGAACATCATCATTATCCATTCTTTTTATAATAGCAGGCCACCATGCATTGTCGAATGCACCCGCAATATCTATAGCTATCAAGGAAGTCAATTCTTTTTGTTTATGTTTCAATATAGTTTCTATAATTTTATCCATTCCAGTAATTGTTGATCTAGATTTCATAAAACCATGCTGCCTTGAGCTCATTAAATTATTCTCTAAATAATAGTTACTTAATTTATTTTTTATTATATTCTCAAATGTTTTAGATAGATTAGATGTCAATGATATAGGTCTATAACTTTTATTTATTTCATAATTCGTTTTGCCTGGTTTTGGAATTATTTTTAAGAATGATTTTTTCCATTCATCCGGATAATATCCCATTTCTATACATTTATTGAATAATTTATGCAGAATTGGGATTATTTTTATTTTAGCCTGTCTAATCATATTGTTACTAATGTAATCAGGGCCCGGTGCTTTTTTAATATTTGTTTTTAAAATTGTTTCCTCTATTTCCTTAGATTCGATATAAACACTACTTTTATTTTTATATTTAGGCGTATAATTTCTAATCAAAATATGATCATCTTTATCCAAACCTCCAATATCATCCTGAAATAGATCGTTCATTAAACTTTTTATTTTGTCGGTCTTTAAATGATCTGGTAAATTATCTATTAGTGGTAATCCTAAATTTCTATTTTTCGATCTCAATGACTTGAATATCCTATAAGCATTACCAAATGAGTTATTTGAATGACTTTCTTCTATAAAAATTCTCCAACTCGCTCTTTTTGCCTTTTTACTTTTATTTAAATATTT
This sequence comes from Cordylochernes scorpioides, assembly GCA_030710605.1. NCBI lineage: Eukaryota > Metazoa > Arthropoda > Arachnida > Pseudoscorpiones > Chernetidae > Cordylochernes > Cordylochernes scorpioides. The sequence continues at coordinate 100,282,169 of CP092870.1, read as the reverse complement.
ATTTCTCATTGATTTATAGGTCTTTTCAAGGACCTTTCCATGTCGGTAATACAAATTTCTAATATAGTGGAAATCGTTTTTCATTTTCTCCAGCTTCCCATCCCACCAGTATGTATTTGTTTTATGATTTCCGCTTCTTGTCTTGACATTTAGTGACAGATAAGCTGCCTCTTTAATTATTTGTGTGAGAGTCTTTACAATGTTGTCAATATCTTTGATGTTTGACGCGTGGTTTATCATGGTGATAATATTATCTACGTCTTGTATTGCTATTTTTTCGGTAAATGTTTTCCAATCAGCATCTTTTTCTATAAATTTCCATGTTGAGTTTTGAACTGTCCTTTGCCTGATAAAATTGTGATAAATGTCAAAGGTTATTGCTACGTGATCTGAAATGTGCGTCAATATAGTCGTCTTCCAGTTTTGTACCAAACCTATTGATTTTTTGTTTGAAATCGTAAGATCTATAAAGCTAGAATTTCGGCAGGTGGGTATCTTAAGATTATGAATAAATAGGTTTTGTTCATCTATGATGGAGTGGAATTTGAAACCATTGGAGTTTGTTGTCGGATCAAACCAGACTGGGTGTCTAGAATTAAAGTCACCACATAGTATAATAGGTTGTTGATTGTAGGTCTCCAGAAGCTCTTGGATAAATTTTCTATGAGTGTCATTAAATCTATGTGGATGTATATAAAAGTTTGCGATAATAGTATTTGATTTTGCTGAATTTAAAGAAGTGGTTGTACAAAAGGAGTTTGTGAATTTATTGATTTTATTAAATTTTAAACTCTTATTCATAAAGATCGTTGCAGTATAAATTTGTTCATCTGTCGTTGAATGCACTATTTGAGATTCCAAATCGAAAATTACATCTCTATCAATCAGATAAGGTTCCTGTATTAGGATGATATCTGGTGGGTTGTCTTTTATAGAAGCTTGAAGCTCATTCAGTGCCAAGATACTTTTTCTTACATTTTGTTGTAAACATTTAATTCCTTTTCCCTGCATGATATTCAAACTAAATAAACAAAAATCTTACCTGCGAAATTTGCCTAATTGTCGGTTGGATCATATCTCGTTCGTTGGATAATTCTGTCTATCTGTATTTTGTATAGAGGACAGTCCGAGGAATTAGCTCTATGATTCGGCGAGTTTCTAAATTTAGGATGTTTTAGACAGTTATAACAATTGCAAATTTTTGAACAGTCATGAATTCCTTGCGCGCCGCATAATTTGCATATCTCGACGTTAGTACAATCGGCCAATTTATGGTTGGGATTAAATTGAAGGCATTTCTGACATTGTTTTACCATAATCTTATCTTCCACAAAACAGCGTTCAAAGTCAGTATATAATTTATTATTCATATTTTTAAGGATTCGGTAAACCTTTGGAGAAACCCTAAGAACTATGTTGTGGTGGGGCTTATTCGATTTCATGCTAAACAAAACATGGATATCATTTTCCATTTCGTTCAATTCAGGGTTCATACTGCAGATTATTTTAGTAAAATTAGCGGTTTCTGTAAGTTTATTAACATTTTTGACTATTACTGTAGGATCTCTTGGTTTGGGGATAAAAATTTTGCTGATATTTGCGAGTTCCTCTGCCCTGCCTAACTCATCATTTAGAGATTCCATGTCTGATTCTGTAGGGGTCTTTATTATTACAGATTTCCTAGCATTTATAATTTTGTTAATCTTTATTTTTTTTCCTTCGTCCCTAAGCTTTTTAACTTTGCCTGATATAGTTTGATACATTTTTGTATTATCTTCCACATTTATAGGTGTTGCCACTATTGTGAACTCCTTATGTAAATTTTTTTTTTTTTATGTAATCTTGTGATGTTTCTGTACGAGCTACTTGAGCATATGTTGGAGTTGTTTTGACTAATTCATCTTGGATCCCTTTCAGTTTTTGGTCCATAACATCTGTAATTGTTGTTTTCATTAGTTCCAATATATCTTGGTTATTTATTTCTTTTAAAGTTGAAATACCATCCTTGGTTTGCCTAACCATAGTTGACAAAAATGTAATATCATTTTTAGTTAGATTTTTTTATTTTGTTGAACCTTTTTGTCAAAATAGTTATAAATTTCATCCAACTTATCATTTAATGTTTGAATAATTATTTCCATATTCTATTTTTGCATATTTGTGCGAAAACAACAATTGAAAAGGCTTTCAAAAATGACTAAACTCTTAAACAGCGATTGCCAATTAAAAAAAGGTTATAATATTTTTAATTAAACAATTTATAAAACTTTTATAAAGGGGATTTTATAGGGGATGAAGTTTATACAAATAAAGAATAAAATATTCGTATGGGAAACAGCGTGTGTTTATTATTGGCATTATTTTAGCCGTCTCAAGTATGGTTTTAAACTAGATTATAATATATACATTATAAAGGACTGCGGCGTATGATTATAAAGTATTACTTAAAGCCTCCCCGTATAAGTTTCTTTTCGTGAAAAATCAATATTAATTTCAAAGAGAAATATGTACTATTTCTAACTTTTTGGATGACGTATGAAAAGGTTGAATATATGAAGAGTGATGGTCTAAATATGATTGGATGACGTATGAAAGGGTGAAAATGTGAAGAGTAATGGCGAACGGAAAAATAAAACACTCTTCATATATTCAACCTTTTCATACGTCATCCAAAAAGTTAGAAATAGTACATATTTCTCTTTGAAATTAATATTGATTTTTCACAAAAAGAAACTTATGTGGGGAGGCTTTAAGTATTACTTTATTATAATATATGTATTCTTCCAGGAGAGGACCAAGGCCTAAAAACATGGTTAAACCCTTATTCTTCTGGAGATAATGAGAATAGAGATTATGTTTGGGTTGAAAGGCTTGTTATGCTTTGAACTCTCTAACATGACAGTTTTTCATGAGAGACCACCACCAAGAGTGTCCAGGGTTAGCTATATTGTGGTCTCTCATAAGACACTCTACTGAAAACCTCCCTGAGCGACCATCCATGTAAAATAAGGAATAATCCAATATCTAGAGTAATCCAACCTCCAATAGGAGACTACCATCAAGAGAGATTAACCCTTTTTTTATAAAGGGTATACTACTGTCTGTTTATAATATGATGCACTAGCGCGCCATCTGTTATCAAAATACAAAACTATTTTGAAGGCGTAAGATTCTTTTTGATATTAAACAATTTCTACTCCATTTACTGCAATGAAAAATTAATGAGAGGGCCTGGCTCATCAGTGGTGAACCCTCTCAGCGGTTTCGCCAGTTTAATCTACCATACCGCTGTTATATTGCATTTTTGGAACTTCCTTTTATAGTGATACTGTTGGTAGACTCTTTGAATGGGTATTTTAGAAGAACTATGGACATAAGCTCTGAGGACAGTAGAATTACATACATTTATAAATATATAAACTGTCTGTTTATTATGCAAATAATATTTTGTTTTGAATATTTAAGGATTAGATTGTTTGGCCGGCATTCATATTTATATATATATGAATAAATTAACACACACACACACTTTCGGTTAGAAATAAATCTTTATTTTCATTGAAGTTTCGGTGACTTTTTTTGGTGATTTATTCTAATAAAGTAACCTATTTTGAAGAAGGAATAAAAGTTTCTTTTATTTGTGCTGTATATTCGGCAAGCTTTCGGACTTTGATGAAAGGAAAATAGCCTGTTGAAGAACGTCAAAGTCCGAAAGTTTGCCGATTATACAGCACAAATAAAATAAAAACGTCGCCGTAAACTTTTATTCCTTCTTCAAAATGATGTCTGGTGATTCCTCCTCTTGTAATTTGAAAGTAACCTATTGCGCTGAATAGTAGAAAAGTGGATCTGTACTGGTGGGATAGATTAAGAAAATGGCATTTCCCGACCATGAAACTAAGAGTTGCTGATGGCTTGCGCCACATGTCGGAAAGCCACCAGCAACTCTTAGTTGCACGATCAGGAAATGCCTTTTTATTAATTTACATTATCTGTAAGTATGATTTGTAGTATATCTCTATTTCCTTTTCATACTATTTTTGTATTCTAGAGATGCCCAGCTCGCCAAGAATACTCTTGCGTGCTTATTCTGTATGTTCCTTTATAAAACCTTTTGAAATATCAAAATTGCGTAGTCTACCAGTCATCATAATGAGTTATACATTTTTAATAATGCTTTATGTTGATTTATTTCAAGATTTTCCCAGTTCCGTCAATGTAATAAGATGTACAAGATTGACATAGAGACAACGGTATATGGGTTTAGATTGGGTTTCCTGCCTTGGGTTACGTTTTGTAATAAGGTGTGGGGGGGGGGGGGGGGGTGACAGAGAGAATTATTTGAAAGTTTGGAGCAGAGTATGGTATCTAATATTTTTGAAATATTGTATATCTGAGAGTTCTGCTCATTTTTTCAATTACATTACTGTAGGGAAGTATACAGAATAGGTTATTCTCTTGACTATTGTTTGTTGAGGGTTTCCATTTTCATAGATAGGCATTTTTTATAAAATTATTTTGATATATAACAATTTATTTTTAAAAAGTATATCTGTTAGAAATAGAAACCAATCAACACACAAATAATGATGTTTATTAAATCCAAAACAAACAGACCCTCTATTTATAAAAAAAAAGCTAATGAATTCAAGAAATAAATATAGGAAACACGATACTCCAATAATGCTATCATCCAGGATAGACAAAGCTATACCAGCCCTAAGCAGTTCAATAAAACTCTGCCAAGTGTCACCAATCGAGCGGACAGTTCTCACACACAACTAAAAACATCCGACAAAGAAAGAAATCCTGCAGAATATTCCGTCAAACGATCCAATTAGCTCCCGCTATAAAAAGATAAATCGCAGCTGGGAGCGAACGAGGAACCTCCGAGATATCATTAGAATAATGAAGAGGCCCTTCCCAAAACTTTCTTATATCCCCCATGACTCCCTGCGGACAAGCAAGCTCATCATTGGCCGTAAAAATCTCCACATCGCGAGCATCAAAGCTTCTAATTAAAATAACACAAATTGTGAGAGTGTTAATGGAAAGGAGGGAAAAATCTTTTTGGGCATAGAGGTATTGATGTTATTGAGTAATGAATCTTCAGGGCCCCTCACCCCAATAAAGGCTCCTCATCCATCTTACAAAACAATTAGGCCTAGGGCTGGAGAGTTAATCCCAGACCTGGAATTATGATTGGTGATATCGATCTATTGGTTGTTACAACGCCCGTGTGTCACCTACACTATACAACCTTGATGATTTATGCAACTTTCTTCTTAATGATCCGCCGCTCGCTTTCAACATCTACCCACCAACCCACTTATCGGCTTTTAAAGTGGCGCTTTGGTGGCGTTTCTATTTACATATTTCTGGGGGATTTACTACTATTCACATATCCTGCCGAGGTTTGTATATCTTGTAACTTTAGAAATATTTATCATTTCTTCTTTTTTTAAGTGAAATCCTATGGACTAAATATAAGAATTTATCTCTCTCAAGTTTGTTAAAATAAATTTTGTTGTATACCTTGGGAAATCTAAGATAATCATGCTCCTTAGAATGTTGTAGCTCTTTTCGCGAAGCTACTTTAGAAGCTCTCGTGTCTTTACCTTAAAAAAAGTATATCAATGAATAAACAATTTAATATATTCAAACTATTATAGACGCGTATGATTCTTTTAAAAATTAAACAATTTCTACTGGCTTTTACTGCAATGGAAAAATTAATGGGAGGGCCATACGCGTCTATAATAGTTTAGAAATTTCATAAGAGATGGCGCGCTAATGCATCATAATATAAATTTGATATATTGTGTTATAAATATAATACACTACAATCATGCTCTCCTCGCCTCAATGCTTTAATGAAAAAATGTCTAGCTACCTCAACCGCTTTTCATTTATTTAATTTCTTCCTGTTACCTTCCTCAGAGGAAGGATATTTTATAAAATCAATGGATCGAGTCAAGTAGTGATTGGGGTTAAATAAACCACTTTGTATTACCTGGAATCTGCATTATCTTAGTTTCTCACTTTGCAATTGGATGAGATCTTTCCTCACCGTCGGTAACACAGATTCGTACATTAGCTAACCACACATTGCGTTGAGAACATTTAAGTTGTCTGCACACACATGTTACAAAATATTATAATACGCCAAACAACTCTTTTTTAATGTACGAGGTGTGTCCAAAAAGTATCGCGAATTTTGAATTTTCGCGGTTTACGTATATTCGAATTTCGATCTTTTTGTGGCTTTATGTTGGTACTCATGTCTCTCACTTATGCCAACAAGCTCGGCCATTTTGAATGTTCACTTAATTGTTGACAGCTGATTTGCTTGCTGGTGTTTTGGATCGTCTTCGATTTTAACCTATTAAAAAAAACATACATTAATTAAAGGAAGCAAGTCCTTCTTCAGATAACTAAGACGTATTTTTAAAATATACTCTTCAGACAAATTTTTCATCTATATTTTGGCCTTAAAATTATCTCATCCACTTTACCAGCTAACAAAATCTTTGGTAAATTGTGAATTTTCATTATATTCGCACGTAATTCATTAGTCCGGATCCCTTTTCTCCAGATGAGCTCTCTGAATTTCCCAGAGTTGGTGTTGTGGCTTTGTCAACGATCCGAGTCCGCTAATAAACGGATTGAAATTTTGTATTTGTTATGTATTCATAAAGTAAATATTCTTAATTTAATTGTGTAAATATCAGAGTAACATCATCACTGATTACAGTATTCGTCATAACATCATAGATATGTATATAGGAGAGTTTAAAAATACTATGCAGATTGATACAACAATTAAATCTTTAATATTGGACCTACAGGAAAACAATTCCTTTTCTTAACATAAAAACTTAACAGTTATCTTCCAATATTTCGACGTGGCTCCTCAATCCTCTGATAGAGAACTCTGCTTGAAACTCTGTCCACAGTTAAACACAAGAGAATAAGATTTTTATATTTACAGAATAGTTTTAATAAACTATTTTAATATTATTTTGTTGTTTCTTCGATTTTTTTTTCGTATGAATTTTTAAATATTTTTGTAGATTAAATAGGTAGTAATGTTAGAGAATAGCCATTTTCCAGCTTAAAATTCCTAAGAAATAGAATAATGTATCAAAGTAACAGCAATATGTAACTAATGTTTATTCAAATTATTTAGGCTATATGCAAAATTCAGATTCTCTAGTGTCTCACTGTGAGAGATTTTGGCAGAGTTCTCTGCCAAGGCGATCATCCACGTCGGAAATTTCTGATGATTAAATAAATTTGATCTCTATATCTCCTCAATCGGTACATTGTTGATATACTGATAGACAAAACTTAAGGAAGTTGTGCCTTTCAGCATGTAAGTATATCGGGATTGAGACAATAACTCTGAAATATATTACAGTGACCCCAACGAGATACTAAGTTTGAACAAAATTGTCTATGTTTCCTTACAAAAAATAAATAAATAAATAAATAAAAGACAAAAAATAAAAAAAACGCACGACCGGCGACATCAAAGACTTTGCACTTTCTTATTTTTTGTCCACGAGTGTATATAACTGTGTGCATATATAAAATATGTATATTTTATTCATTTAAAATGGATAAAGTTAGCAAACATAAAAATGTAATCTACGACAAATTGAATGAAACTGGATTGTATCAAGCGAGAGTTATATAACAAGCTCTTCTGTTAAAATTGAATTGGAAGATTTTATGTCCAATTTGGCCCCGCTGTCCTTCTAGCCAGCGCAGCACTTCCGTGTTGCCAGGCATCTCCGTCAAACATTTTACACGCAGCGGTCTCTGATTATAAAATACGGTTTTGATAATTGATGTAAACACCTTCATCACGTCAAAATTCATATTAATTATAGGGAGAAGAAAATCAATTTCTCATTTGTGATTTTTTTTTCGGGAAATATATTGTACATTTTTTCAAATTTTAATATTACCATTGGTATAGTATTAACAAAAACATGTTTTGGCATTAAGTATATAAAGGTCACGTTTTCCTCGGGCTGAAGAAGGCCATGAGCCCGAAGCCAAGGTCTCCAGGTGGATGCATCTCAATTTTTCAAAGCTGGTGTTGTGGCTATGTCGGCCATATCATCATCGGTCATCACACATTAAATATGTTATACCACCTTGATAAAGGTTGGCGTTCAGCCAACTGTAATATTGGTAAAATAAATGATATTTTGATCCAATATATGCCTTTTTTATTTAAATATTTATTTATGGATTGCTCTATTTTCAATATATAGAATCACATGTCCATAATTTCCTCAAACACCCTAATCCTGTATCCCATACCAAATGCAGACTTTTTATAAGAAAACCAGTCTAATACAATAGTCGAACGGCATGAAGATTAAACTGGCAAAACCGCTGGGAGGGTTCTCTACTGATGAGTTAAGCTCTTCCACGTAAAAAAAATATCATTTCACAGTATAGACGTAATCTGTAGAAATAATTATAATTAGAAACGGTGTTTCAGCGTTCACCGATAGACGGCAAGTTGATGATAAGAAATATCATCATAATGATAAAATCACCTTTGTAAGTTTGCATAATTTTACAAGCCGTAAGATTAGCGAGAGGAAGAAGTACTATTCCTACCAGTTTGTATCAGGAGAGATCTACTAGAGACCAAGCATAGAGTTGAAGGTATTTCAGCGCCAACGTCTTATATTCCATTCACATAGCTCCAAGATTAACTCAGTAATTAGGGTGACCTGCCAAGTGATAGATAGCGTCCACCACGTGCGTAGATATGTCACACGTGTGTCACATTGCCAATCCGTAGGTTTATCTCGCACGGTATGGCGTGGGTGGCACCGTGGAAGGACTGATATGTGGAGACACAGCGACCCGGCCATGTCAAATATCAACTACCTACATCTCTTTAAACTATATAACCCCAGACACCACACGACCTTACTATTCACTCTAAGCCCAACTTCACCCCTTAAATGTGTACGTTTACATCCCCTGACTCCACCCCTTATATCTATACTTCCTCATGACTCCGCCCCTTCTATCCATATTTCCCCTGAATCCGCCTCTTCTATTCATACTTCCTCTGACTCCGCCCCTTCTATTTATACTTCCTCTGACTCCGCCCCTTCTATCCATACTTTCTCTGACTCCGCCCCTTCTATTTATACTTCCTCTGACTCCGCCCCTTCTATCCATACTTCCCCTGAATCCGCCCCTTCTATCCATACTTCCCCTGACTCCGCCCCTTCTATTCATACTTCCTCTGACTCCGCCCCTTCTATTTATACTTCCTCTGACTCCGCCCCTTCTATCCATACTTCCCCTGACTCCGCCCCTTCTATTCATACTTCCTCTGACTCCGCCCCTTCTATTTATACTTCCCCTGACTCCGCCCCTTCTATCCATACTTTCCCTAACTCCGCCCCTTCTATCCATACTTTCCTTGACTCCGCCCCTTCTATCCATACTTCCACCGACTTCGCCCCTTCTATCCATACTTCCCCTGACTCCGCCCCTTCTATCCATACTTCCACTGACTCCGCCCATTCTATCCATACTTCCACTGACTCCGCCCCTTCTATCCATACTTCCACTGACTCCGCCTCTTCTATCTATACTTCCACTGACTCCGCCCCTTCTATCCATACTTCCTCTGACTCCGCCCCTTCTATCTATACTTCCACTGAATCCGTCTCTTCTATCCATACTTCCACTGGCTGCGCCCCTTCTATCCAAACTTCGCCCTTCCTATCCATACTTCCCCCGACTCCGACCCTTCTATCCATACTTCCACTGACTGCGCCCCTTCTATCCAAACTTCGCCTGACTTCGCCCTTCCTATCCATACTTCCCCCGACTCCGACCCTTCTATCCATACTTCCACTGACTCCGCCCCTTCTATCCATACTTCCACTGACTCCGCCTCTTCTATCTATACTCCCACTGACTCCGCCCCTTCTATACATACTTCCACTGACTCCGCCCCTTCTATCTAGACTTTCCCATGACTCCGCTTCTTCTATTTATACTTCCCTCGACTCCGCTTTTTCTATCTATAGTCCCCCTGACTCCACTATTTTTATCTGAATTTCCACGACTCCGCCTCCTCTATCGATAACTTTCTTGACTCGGCCCCTTTTAATACATTTAACTCGGATATAGGTGCTCTTCTCGCAAGTGAATTACTTTCAATTTCAATATTTAAATATTGTAAATAGTAGATGAGTTTTTACAATAATTGCGTGCGTGTGTTGACTGTTTGATTTATAATTATGAGAATTATAGAAAAATTGATAAATTTATTTAATTGAAAAAAGAATAAGACAATTTTTTTATTCTTTGCCGAATATATTCCAATTTTGAACATGATGAAATAACAATGGTATATTTACATACATGCCATTCTAAACAAGTATATGGTTATAATGAAAACAACAAACATATTTCCATATTGGTCTATAATGAAGTAGCTATTCTAAACTTGAAACCTATATATACTCTACTATATAATATTCTGTGAAAGAATATATCTTCCATTAAATATCATCATATTTCTAGAAGTCAACCATTTTTCTCTTTTCCCGACAAAAAAAAATAAAATCTCCACTCGCTCGCAAAGATGTGAGCGGAGCAGTTTACGGTTACTCCTCAAATGACTTAATTTGCATACAAATTTATTTTAAGTTTTCACCGAGATAAGTTTTCATAATTTGGTGATTTAATAGAACACACTCTCTTTTAAATGGTCTTTTCTATTTGACTCTCACTCCGTGCACAATTTATGATAAAAGTTGGGCCTCCGGGGCAAAATAAATAGTTATTTTCTTAAATTGTTTTGTATAAACTATCTGTGTGATGTAATATAGATTTAAACATTTATTTTTTTCTTTAGAATATCGCTTGGCATTTATATATATATTTATATTACCTCACCATTATTGTGTAAATTATAAACATTTATATTTATTTGTGTGTGAAACTTTTGAAAACTAGCTAAAATATCCATATATAAAGCCGTTTTTATAGATCAAGATCTTGTTTTTTAATATCCAATTTTATTTAATTTTAAGCATATTGTCATATAGAAATTTATTATAAAATAAATGAAGTTTCCAGGGTTAAGTTTCTTGTACAACCTTTTATTTTCAAGCTTTCAGACTTGTCAGTCCTTCAACAGGATTATCCCTTTACAATTTAATAATAAATACATTTTTTATATACACGTTATTATATACATATTTTAAATACCTACTATATACTGAGAGAAAATATACTACATTATTCATGTTTGAAAATCAAAATTTTTTGAAAATATACGTGGTGCGTGGTGGATGGATGATACCTACTGGTTGAATGATATCTCGAGACTTCAATGTAGAAAATTAGGAAAGACAAACTTCAGGAGGACACAGAGCAATTTATATTTGAGGCAAGAACGAATCAACATTTATAAAATATCAGGAAGGAAATGAGAGTAGAAAAATATAAATATCAAGATTGATAATCGTTTCATAAAATAATAACAATATTGTCAAGTGGCTCCGGTCACAAGAGGCCCAATGGGACGCCTGTCAATCATCCCTGGACTCTGGTTCTAGAAGGAAATCTATCACGGCTGGTGTTCCCTAGCAGACTGGAATGTTGTTCTTCTGGGTCCAGGTAGGGCTTCATCCGAATGACATGGACGATATCCTTGCCTTTCCGTGACCGGAGCCGCAGAGCCACTAGACAATATCTTGCTACTTAGCTCCTTCTCTATGGGAGCTGTGACTCACAGCTTGTAATCCTGTTTCTACTGACATAGATCTGACGTGTTTCTGCCAAGGATTTCCTCGAAAGTCTTGAAAGTTTGTCTCTATCAGCTTCGGTCATTTCACATGCCTACGTGAAGAACGCCTTCGGCGTCGTATCGTCAATAGGGACATCGTATTTTGGAGGGAAGTCCTGGCATTTATACTCTAGTATATATAATATTCTGTGAAAGAATATATCTTCCATTAAATATCATCATATTTCTAGAAGTCAACCATTTTTCTCTTTTCCCGACAAAAAAATAAAATCTCCACTCGCTCGCAAAGATGTGAGCGTAGCAGTTTACGGTTACTCCTTAAAATGACTTAATTTGCATACAAATTTATTTTAAGTTTTCACGGAAGAATCCTGGAGTCAGTCTCGAAAAATGTAGATCACAGCACTGATGGCTACAAGGTATTTACGGCGATCTTCAGTTTATACTCCCTAATCTACCCAGAATCTCCACTAGAAAGTCTCGTTTTGAATTAGAAAAGACAAACCTAAAGTTGAGACAGAAAATTTTATTAAGGCAGAACAAATTAACATTTATAAAATACAAGATAGGCAATGGGTAGAAAATATAAATATTAAAATTATAATCTGCTCATTAAAAAATAAATATTTTGCTGCAAAATATTTAATAATAAGATGGGCCATGTTGCCATGTCGAGAAATATTGGAATATTTCAATTAAAGAATTTTATTTTTTACTTAGAGAGAAAATATTTTTTTTTATCCAAGAGTTAAGCGCTTCATAATTAATGTTTTTCACAAAGAAAAAATCGGCAACGTATATACATATCTACCAGAGAGGTATGTAACTATGTAAAATAAAAGCTGGAATAAATGAATTTGAAGGGAAGTGGATTGAGCCAATCCGGTGCGAGAGAATATTTGCCTCGGGCTTAGCACCAGATTAATCTGGGGGTAAACTCCTTCTACAAGCTGAGCTCTTGCATACGTATATTCCGCCTGAGGGAAGTGATCAGCTGTTTTTGAAAAAATATTTTTATTAAATTTTGACCGGTGATAAGTTATTTCCCCTCAGTTACTGTTCGAAATTGCTACTTCCATCTGTGGTGGAATATTTTCCCAATTTCCCTGTTCCAAGTTTTCAGGCAATTCTTTTACAAACGATAGTTTTAGCCATTTGTGTTTTTTTTGGAATAAATGTTTTACACACAGAGTAACTCTTCTTTCAAAATTCCTCTTTCACGATATGTCAAAAACAACTGTTAAAATCTTTAATATTTGCATATTATTTCTATTACAGAGAAAGTCGGGGGTAACTTGGAAAATTTCGGCAAAGCCGAGAATATCCAGAAGTTATATTATTTTCTCTTTTTCAGTTTTCATAATTCGTCTTACGATCCAAGTTCGAAGATAAAAATAAAATTATATTTTTATATAATATTTGTATAAGGAATGGAAGCATTGAAACACACGAATATTTCTTTTACACATAAAAACAAAATTCTACTGTCCTTATTACAATAGAAAACAAATATTGAGAACATATATAAGCAGAATCGTCCAATGAAGTATTAGAGATCTAAAAGGTGATCTCTGGTAGATTAAATAGGCAAAACCATTGAGAGAGTTCACCACTGATGACCCAAGTCCTCCCAATATTGTTTCATTACAGTAAAGGCAGTAGAAGTTTGTTCCACGTGTAAAAGAAACATACGTGCTTCAATACTTTCATTTCTTACACGGTTCGTTATTGAATATTTGTATAGAGAGTTTAAATTCTCCCAATCATATTGTTCAAGCTTTTCACTTACTATCATGCCATCTGCAATAAATATAGTGAAACGAAGAAAGAAACTTTTCTTTTGGGCGTACCTTTTGCACCATTGAAAATTTGAATCTTTAATCAAAAGAAATAAACATAAAAATATTAAATTAAATGAATGCAAAAAAAAATAAAATAATGCAAATTATATATACTCAAAACAACTATGATGATAACCACTTGTGAATTACAGAAGCAAACAATATTCACAGAATATTTCACGCTGATATATTACACCATCCTCGACTATAATATCGGTAAAAGATGCTCTTTCGGAAATAAAAATCTTAATATTCAAATAGTCTAGACTCTAGAGTAAAGGTTTATAGCCACACGCTGGAGTGTGAGTGGCCCCTGAGTAAAGGTTCATAATGACACGCTGGAGTGTGAGTGGCCCCTGAAGAAAAGCTCATAATGACACGCTGGAGTGTGAGTGGCCCCTGAGTAAAGGCTCATAATGGCACGCTGGAGTGTGAGTGGGCCCTGAGTAAAGGCTCATAATGACACGCTGGAATGTGAGTGGCCCCTGAGTAAAGGCTCATAATGACACGCTGGAGTGTGAGTGGCCCCTGAGTACAGGTTTATAATGACACGCTGGAGTGTGAGTGTTCCCTGAGTAAAGGTTCATAATGACACGCTGGAGTGTGAGTGGCCCCTGAAGAAAAGCTCATAATGACACGCTGGAGTGTGAGTGGCCCCTGATTAAAGGCTCAAATGACATGCTGGAGTGTCAGTGGCCCCTGAGTAAAGGCTCATAATGGCACGCTGGAGTGTGAGTGGCCCCTGAGTAAAGGTTCATAATGGCACGCTGTAGTGTGAGTGGCCCCTGAGTAAAGGCTCAAATGACACGCTGGAGTGTCAGTGGCCCCTGAGTAAAGGCTCATAATGACACGCTGGAGTGTGAGTGGTCCCTGAGTAAAAGCTCATAATGACACGCTGGAGTGTGAGTGACCCCTGAGTAAAGGCTCATAATGACACACTGGAGTGTGAGCGGTCCCTGAAGAAAGGCTCATAATGACACGCTGGAGTGTGAGTGGTCCCTGAGTAAAGGTTCATAATGACACGCTGTAGTGTGAGTGGCCCCTGAAGAAAGGCTCAAATGACACGCTGAAGTGTTCCCTGAGTAAAGGTTCATAATGACACGCTGAAGTGTGAGTGTTCCCTGAGTAAAGGCTCATAATGACACGCTGGAATGTGAGTGGCCCCTGAGTAAAGGCTCATAATGACACGCTGGAGTGTGGGTGCCCCTGAAGAAAAGCTCATAATGACACGCTGGAGTGTGAGTTGCCCCTGAAGAAAGGCTCATTACCACACGCTGGGGTGTGAGGGGCCCCTGAAGAAAGGCTTATAATGACACGCTAGCATGTGGACGGCAGTGAAAGAGATAATCAACGATGATAAGATATAATTGACAGTCCCGATACATATTCGAGAGCTTCTTCAAGCTTTTTCTTTCCAACCAAGATTATATAATTTCACAGTAGACCTTGTACATTTATCTTCTAACAGCATCTACAGGCCGCCGCAACAACCACTCTAAAAATTGATCAATTTCTCTAAATATAGAAGAACAGGAGGGGAGGTACCAAAATTGGTAAAGTAGCGAGGCGCTAGCTAAACCTAATTGGAGGTAATTAAATGAAATTTGGAGAACCCCTAACTTGATTTATGTTGCAGGTGACAAATTGCCTCAGTTTCTGCTCAATAAATTCTTCTGCCCAATAATTCGCTAAATCAATAAGCTAAGATGGTGCATTAATTAAGTCAACGTTTTTTTTATATAACTTTGCTTACCTTCTCTTTATGTCTTAAACTCTACGCAAATTGTTTTTGCAACAATCCATGTAAATGGGGGTTTATGAAAATATTATATGCTATATTAGTCAATGCTAAATTAGTCAACCTTTTTATAACTCTGCTTATGTTATCTTCGAGTTTTGACCTCTATGTAGATAGTTATACAAAAAATAGGTAAATAAGGTCCTCTATGCAAATTTTATTATTACAGATGTTATATCAGACTATACTATATTAAGTAATAAATGCTATACTACTTTTTATCTGTTTTTATGTTCTCTCAGACTTTTATATTCTATGTAAATATAGTTATTCGCTATGCAAATTTTATTGCAATAAATATTAAACATAAGGCAATTCAAACGCGACATTTATATATGAACAATAAATGAAAACAATAAGTGCGAATATTTTCCAATATTTTTTCATTTTCCAAATAGCTTTCAAGCTTGAGTCCTTTTACAAGGTCTAAATACTCTTAAGAGATAACGCTCGAATGCTTGCTTGAGCGTTTATAATTCACAATAGATGAAAGATAAACGTTTTCCCTTAAAACCTATTATTTTTTAGAATTGTACATAATAAACCGTTAATATTTTACATAATTTAATAATAATATACTAATATTTATATAAAAACGAATAGTGTATCACCGTTATTTCCAAGTTTCTCTACAAGATCAACTAAAGCGAATACATTGATGGAGCATCGAGGGTAGCCATCGATCCAGACAAGTTATCCACAATTATCCATAATGGACAAGCCAAGCGTTTCCCCATAACGGATAAAAAGAGAAGAAATTACCAAAGAAAAAGGGATGTTAATAACATTTTTATAACTTATGCTTAATGGATACTTCTAAAATATGTCTATCATAGCGTACTTAATTTTTATGTAAAGTTTTGTTGGAGTTTGGTTTGTTAAACCTGCTTGAACGGCTCTATAAAGTGGGTTTACCTTGGGAATCCTGCTCCTTGGGGATCCCAACTTTTCCTCCTTGCTTTCATTGCCTTTTTATTGGTGCTTTTTATTACATCTGTTTTGTTTTTTTCCTCCTAGTTTTATTCTCATTTTTATGTTTTAAAGGTGATTTGCCTTTGAAATTTTATTGTTTTAGGAATTTGATTTTATTAGTAGAATAAGTTTTTATGTCTGATTTTTTAAAGTTGTTTATTTTCCATGTAGGTGAAAATAATTCGTCTTGTATGTTGCGAGGTATAAACTAAATGTTTATTCTCTGGTGACAGAAAATAACTAAGAGAAAACACATATAATATAAATTGCATAAAAACACATATATAAAATCAATATTTACATATTTACAGGATTCTTTATCATTGGCTCCCCGCACAGTTTACGAATATAGGATTCTCCCGGAATTATGAAGTTCCAAGTTTGTATCAATAATGAAACCATTGCAAGTTAATTCCTTGTATTTTGTTCTTATGGTTATCTGTTCCACAGAACGAAGTTTCAAATTATGAAAAAGGCATCCCCTTATCGTGCAACTGAAAGTTACTGATGGCTTGCGCCATCTATCGGAATAAATACCAACTATTCTCGTTGATATCTATTTATTCCAGAATTGGCCAATTGACCAAAGTTTCAAATGTTGGACTATAGTATATACAACCAACCATAAAAGTGCATAGATTTTGCGTCTATTTTGACGGGAGAGGTGAACATTCATTTTACTGAGATATAGAAGAAGAAACACAAGTCGGTGAGAAGAGCTTTTATACAAGGACGATCGTTCAAGCTTTCGGGAGCAAGACGCCCTTCTACGTGTACAAATTGACACTAGTGGCAATGGTCTATTGTAAGATATTCGAAAACTCTACATTAATTCAGTAAAATTTGAATTTATTTCAAAATATTGTCATTTTTTCTCATGTAATCATTTTAATCCGACGACTGGCAAATGACAAACATTGTGACTTGCTGTGTAATATCCGGTTATTGATTCCATTTTAGGAATAATTACAGTTTTATATTGTCATCTACAATTCATGTTAAATTTACCTACAATGTTATATTCAAGATCTATTAATGATAAAATTATGAGAAACGTTTTAAAATTACAAAATATATTCTCACAATAATTTTTTTATTTCAAAACGCTAGCTTTTGATTACTATTCCATGTAAGATATAGTCGATATTGTTTTATTAAGCCCGTTGAAGAGCGATTATCGCTTGAAAGCTAGCGTTTTGAAATAAAAAGAAACTCATTGTAAGAAAATATTTTGTAATTTTAAAACAAGATCTATCTATATTTATCCATGGGCCATGCGATATCTAAGTTATCCACGGGCCAAGTCAGATTATTATATTATGCATTCCTACAATGGCAATACCTAGGCTACAGTTATACATGGACCATGCTGAGGGCAAGCTTGTTAGACACGGGTAAGGCGAGGTATGGCTACATTTATTCACGTACTTAACAAACAAATGAAAATATCTGCAAAGGATTCTTTTTATCTAAAAGGACAAACTTTCTCCCGTTCGCTATTCATCAGACTAATGGATCCGCACAGGCGTGAAACATACATTCAATATAGATATTTGTGAAAATATAAATTTAAAAACAAATAAAGTTTATATAACTGTAAAGGGTTTGGGGAAAATATTTCTATAGAATTACCAGCGTTGAATATATTGGAATTACCGAGGTAATCCTTTTGTTTTTGTTGTCTTTGGGGATTCCAGAATGGATCTATTGTATTTGGACCTATTGGCTTGATGAAACGCAGCATACCTTCCCTTCAAAATGCAAATAATAAATTCTCTCGAAGTATTTTTAAATTGTTTACTGGGTAGATGTCGTTTCAACTATCTCTTAACTACGAGTTATTCACGGGTCGTGCAACGCTCCCGTTCTACACGTTCCATGCGAGGTTCAGCCCCATTTCTACACGGGTCGTGCAAAGCAGCAGTCATACGATTTCCAGCCACAGTTCTACACGGGTCGTGTAAAGCTACAGTTCTACACGTTCCATGCGAGGTTCAGCCACAGGTATACACGGATCGTGCAAAGCAGCAGTCATACGATATCCAGCCACAGTTCTACACGGGTCGTGTAAAGCTACAGTTCTACACGTTCCATGCGAGGTTCAGCCACAGGTATACACTGGTCGTGCAAAGCTCCAGTTATACGATATTCAGTTATACACGGGTCATGTGGGACTCAGCAGCATGAGTCCTCTATGCTTGAGCACCCAAACCCAACGGCCATTGTCGAACTGAAGGAAATAGATAATTGGGATGACCAAGACAATGTCCCTTCGTTAGTTTGTCTTTGTCTCGGGGCGGCGTGACGGCGTCTTTGTCAACATTCTCCCGGCGTGCGGGGGTGTAGTGGAATATGTAGTTATTGGTGTAGTTCACAGTACACGTGTAGCGGGGGTTGGTTTGAATACTTGATTCGTGAATATGGAGCGAAGAACCTCTTTATTTAGGTATTTGAATCTCGAGAGGACATCCGAGAATATATCCTATCAGTCATTCTACAAGATTTCTGACATAACCTTTTATTCACATATTGGTTTTATTACATAATTTTTAAATGGTGTTTTGAATATTTCTCTATACATATTTTGATAAGTATATATTTTTGGTGAGTGGCCACACGAAATACTGGAAGAAAAATAAAATGTATTTATCTGAAAAAAAGCACTGTTCTGAATAAATAAATACTCAATAATATAAAAGGTATTGTTTTTTTAAAGAGAGTAGACTAATCAACCAGAGATGTCTTGACTAGGGACCAATAAACCATTACTTCAAGGTAGGTGCTTCTTTTGAATATTTACATATTGGCACAAGCTTTCGAACTTCGCCGTTCTTCTACAGGTTCTCTCTGCGCTACGAAAGGTATGGTTTTTTTTATACCCAGGTAATTGTTTTTGTTGTAATTACTTTTAGTGAATAGTGTTCTATTATTACTGTCAAAATCTACTGTATAAAAAAAAATTCCAGCTAATAAAAAAGACGACACCATATACGATATGTAATTATTAATTTTAATAACAAATTTGCATAGCAAGCTATACCAGAATAAAACATAAGATCTCAAGAGAGTTCGCAATATTAAAAAACAAAGCAAACTTTCAATGCAATATTTACAATCATATTTTTAAAGCTGTGGAGTGTGTATATAGAGGGGAGTATTGTAGGAGCTGTGTATTTTGCCATGTAGATATGTACATAAGTTGTGCCTTCATTGACATAACCTCCTATGACCTAATTAACAAATATTAGCCACGGATTTAATTAACATTATAGCCCTGGGGGGCGAAATTTTAAAACTAAATTTTACTATTAGAAATAATTAGGAACAATGTGTCTCACAGAGATGAAAAATTCCATTTCTATGTAGAATATTATTATATAATGTAGATATTAATATCCCTTGTTGAATATATGATAATAAGTTTTTGCAAGTTTGCATAGATGTTAGAAGGTTTTATTTACTTTATGAGGAGGCAATTTATAATCGGATATTGTTGACGATCCCAATGTATAATTAAAATTTGATGAGATATTTGCTCCTTGTGTTTGTTGATTAAATGTGATTAACGCTAAAATGAATAAAACATACATTCCTTCTATTTCAAAATATTGTCTTCATAATGTCGCTGGCTCTTCACTTTTACTGGTTATACACCTCCTCTGACTTCAAACATAAGTTCCATGCTGTCATTGTCGTAACTTTCACTGTCTACTGACCCCACAACACTGTAATAGGTCCTATACCGCCTCTGGCTTCAAACACAATAAAAATAAAGAGAAAATATAGATCCAGGTAAGTCCTTTTATATAAACTTAATTGATGGATCTCCTTTTGACCTAAACAATAACAATAATTATTTATATGATTATCATAAATAAAGAACAGAATATTCGTTGAGAGAGAACAGTACTCAGGATCTACAAATGCATCAAGTCCTAAACATGGCTACCCCCGGGTTCTGTACTGTCGCTATATTGTAAAGGAATCCACAATGGTCCGAATCTGACGCCAATATTCGCTGCCATCTCGACACATATAGTCTCGAACGTCCAATTTTGACACTATATTGGAACAATGTTCAACAACCCATCCTGGCATGATAACAGAGATATAAAATACCAATGGAATTGCGGCTGTCAAAGAGAAAATCCACCACGTGTTGTGTGTGTGACCTCTCTAACGTGACAACAAATGGAGTGACCTTTGGACTTCTAGATATTTTGGGAAGGTATATCTTTGTATATATAATTGATCTTTAGTGTAATGTCAAGTTTTAGTTTTAGGTTTTGATCAGCGTTTCGGGGATTAATATTCAAACAGACAATCAAAAATGTATATCCCTCTTTCAGGAATCTAATAATAATATATCTTAGGATATATTCAAAAATTTGATGAGTGATTTGCATAAGCCCATATTACATATATAATAAAAATTTAATGCCAACTTAGAGATAGCGCCCCGCCATAATTCGAGATAATAGATCAAATATACATGTGATATATATATATGATATGATACAAAAAGGTTTAATCGCATATATGCAAATAATACACGTTCATCCCTGCCTTCACAATTTATTGAAATCAGCAAGAAATTCAGGGTTAGGTTTCTTCAAGACTAGGTTGCTTGTTGGTTTTAAATAAATATATTCAAATAGAAAATTTAAATTCGCATATCCATCCATCCGTTCTATATATACGTATATAAACCGAGCAATTGTAATTTCAATCAAATCCTGAGGGTTTCGACATTCGATAAAATAAGAATCGATACGACGTTTCTTTATATTGTTCGGCTTCCCATTAAAAAGTCAACTCGGGGGTCAAGGGGAGGTCAGTTGTCAATACTGTGATGGTTGCTTGGCCGGAAGCCAGGTCTGTGTCACTCACTTTCATTCGTTTGTTGGAGCTCTGATTTCAACTACGTCGTCAAAGGGAACAGGAAACTTTCTTATGCCAGTCGGTGTATTAGTTGAATGGAGTGTTTTTGGTATAAAGTAGAGAGAGGGTTTGTAGGAAATGTTAAATGTTTTTGTTGTTGTTGTTTTGGTAAAAGGTGTAAGAGTAAATATATATACACGTATACAGTGTAAAGTGTGTGTTACATAGTGATGGATTATGTTTTACTAAGAGACGGGCTTGTGATACAAAGCTTAGGGTTGACGTTTCACAAAATGCAGGGGTTTGTGGCACAAAGTTGTTGTTCCATTGTACCAATTGGAGGTACATTTGGTCCAATTGGAAGGTTTGTTATACAAGGTGGTAGCTTTGTGGAACAACATGAAAGGGTTTGTGGCACAAAGTTGTTGTTCAATTGTACAAATTGGAGGTACATTTAGTACAATTGGAAGGTTTGTGGTACAAGGTGGTAGCTTTGTGGAATAACATGAAAGGGTTTGTGGCACAAAGTTGTTGTTACATTGTACCAATTGGAGGTACATTTGGTACAATTGGAAGGTTTGTAATACAAGGTGGTAATTTTGTGGAACCACATAAAAGGCTTTGTGGCACAAATTTGTTGTTCCATTGTACAAATTGGAGGTACATTTGGTACAATTGGAAGGTTTGTGGTACAAGGTGGTAGCTTTGTGGAACAGCATGAAGGGTTTGTGGCACAAAGTTGTTGTTACAAGGAAATTGCCTCGAGCTTAGATTTAGACATTAAATCTGAAATATATTACAGTGACCTTTATTGAAGACACAAGAGATAACCGAGTGTGAACAAAAGTGCTTCTGTCTCTATTTGAAAAAAAATCAAACAACCGGCGACATCAAAGACTTTTCACTTCCTCATGTTTCGTTCATGGGCTTATTTTATAAACGACTCTCGCCCACCTATAAACCAACAAACTAAGAGCGAAATTCGTGAAATATGCTTTAGCAGATCTGCTTGGAGCCACTTTTCATGGATGGGTAAAGAATATGCCAAGTAAATAAGACAAAGAAGAATTGATTCTGAAGGACAACTCGGGTCATTGACGAGATCCGTACGTGTTTCGGATATCAGGGTCCGGTATTTAGGACGGAATACCCTGTAAAGCGTGTATTAAATAAATAGCAATCTTCTCAATATACATTGCGAGAGAGTAACAAACGAACACAATTCGACAAAAAAATCCCTTATTTCAATATTTTCACCTTACAGCAAGCCCAATAGTTGGAGTGGAAACTGGCAACCCTCTCGCTGTAGATAATATTTTCAACAATTATATTTTTTCACATCCCGTAAAAACATGTACAAGTTAAGATATTAAAGGAGATATGTACAATTTTTTATTCGCTATATAGGTCTATTTTATATTTTTAAAATGCATATAGATATCCATTTTTAACACAATTATTTTTCATTTTAAATACCTTATATGCATATTTCAAAGCTTATAGGAACTATATGTATTTAAAAATATATATATAATTCTATACCTTAACATATATCTATTTGTTCAAACTTGGCGTAGAACAATATTTAAAAAAACGCATTTATAGAGTAAGAATTTGAAAAAAAAACACCGATATCAGAATCAAACACAAATTCTAATTTAAAAAACAAAATGTAAAAGGCAAATCTCCATTCGGTGCGTAGAGGGAAAACCTAGAAATGGAACCTGATCCAGGCACGTGCCTCAATTCCTTTAAAATAAAATCTCTCTCCAGCCGAGAATATCCAATATTATTATTGTGAAGCAGAAGATTAAAAAAATATGATCCATCTTTATCCCAATATGGCGGATTCTCCTCTGGCAAATAAATATTTTATCGATATATAAAAATATACACCATGTATGTAGATATTACAACACAGTGGCTCGATGTAGGTTTTACTTTGTGTATTTAAATATAGAGGAATTATGTATTTATATATCTATATATTTTGAGCTTCTATATATTTTATTGAGAAATCTTTATTTTGGTTATTATTATATTATTTTACGCGTAAAATAATATTGTTATTAATTAATTTTCTCTTCCATTAGAGAGAGAGAGAGAGAGAGTATAGTAAAACCTCGCTAAAACGGAATCATATAGCGAATCTTTCCTTATAACGAACCTGAAATAATCCTCTATTAATTATATAATATAACAATGGCTATAATGAACCCTGGGGCTATAGTGAACCATGGCTATATTGAACCATGGCTAGAGTAAATCATTGCAGTGCTGAAACCATGTCTATGGTGAATACATGGCTATAGTAAATCATGGCTATAGGGAACCATGAATATGGTGATCCATTGCTATAATGAACTGCCTCGTCAAAATATCGGACGTTTGGAGTAAATAGTATTGATCCAAGATAAGCTATCTATTATTCAATCTATTTTAAATGGGGTTGGCTTTCTATTTCAATAATACATATATAGCACCCCCTCTAAATTAGCGCCTTCCCCTCTATGGAGCCCGATTTCAAACATTAAAATGTAAACATTTTACATTAAAAGTGACCTGTCAATAGCACCCACTCTCTATAGCACCCTACTTTGGTGAGTCCCAAGAGGGGGCGCTATAGACAGGTTTAACTGTATATAGAAATAAATTGAGCCGTCAATTTTTAAAGTCATATACACTCATGGACAAAACTTAAGGAAGTTGTACCTTTTAGCATGTATATAGGTATTCAGACCATGACTCTGAAATATATTATAGTGATCTTTATTGAAGATACACGAGATCACTAAATGTGAACAGAATTGTCTCTGTCTCCTTAAAAGAAAAAGAAGGCCGGCTATCCCAAAGACTTTCCACTTCTTTAATTTATGTCCATTAGTGTATATATTCAAAAATATCCTTTTAATATACCTAATAATCCCTTATTTATATACGAAACATATGTACATATTTACGCACACACAATACGAATTTTGCATATTGCCTTTTTATTATCTAAAGATTTAAATATGGATAGCTCTATATTTAGAACAATAAAATTTGTTCAATACTTACATATATAATCGTATACGACCTGCCTTGTGTAGATTTTTCGTATTACAAAACATTATGCGAAAGTTTCAACTACCTTTAATTAAAATAACTTAATTGGCAAATATTTTGCGAACATTTATTAGGAAATTCCAAAGACAAAGTTTGTGAATTTAAAACCATGGCAACCCATTTCTTCTAAAACAATTTCTTTGAAATTTTCTTTTTTCCCTTCTGTTCCATTTATCTTACAAAGACTTTAATTGTCTATTGTGTAATTAATGTAAGTTTTTTTATATATATATGTGATACCATTAAATATATATTTTTTGTTTTATATTATATATATATGTATATTTATATAAGAATAATGAAGAGTAAGAAAATAATAATGAGTAGAAAGGTTTATATATTTATTTTTGAGAGAAATTTGCAAATATTCCAATACATATTTGAAAAGGTTAACAGTTGATTTAACAACGGAACCAAGCTTATATAAATCGGCTTTCAGGGCGTCATACACTTGTCCCCCCCCCAAAAAAAAAAAAAAAACAATGAGGTAAAATTCAATTATTGGTATTAATACTGAGAATAAAAAGGAGCTGAAATAATTGGAAGAGAGAGAGAAATGTACATAAATATATATTTAATTAAAAAAGCATATATATTGGAACAAAATATCATTTATTTTACCAATATTTCAGTTGCCTGAACGCCAACCTTTTTCAAGTTTTAATCCAATACTCGTATATGCCTTTTTAATTAAAGATTTATTTATGGATTGCCCTATTTTCGGGAATAAATATATATTTAAGGTTGATATTTCGCAGTGACATATGTAAATATGGAAATATAGATTATTCTGTCTTTATATCACTAAAGCCAGTAGAAAAGAGTCGCGCTCGAATAATTGAATCTATTCCTCAATAAGATGACAAATACTTCGCCAAACAACCTACTGTATTCACACGCACGGACAAAACTTAAGGAAATTTCATATTTTGATGTCGCCGGTCCTCTTTTTTAAGAAGAAGACAGACCAAATTTTGTTCACACTTGGTTATCTCGTGTGTCTACAATAAAGTTCAACGTATATCAAAAATATTGCCGAATCTTAATCCCAATATACATGCTAAAAGGCACAAATCATTAAGTTTTGTTCATGAGTGTACTTAGAGAATATAAGTAATAGGATATTCACAGTATCTCTTTATTTTAAAATGGTACAACACGAATGGTCTCCCACGACACGCCACATCGGCTGCGTAGATTAAAGGGATGCCAATGTTTACTTTCAATAAAAGAATATGGTCTTGTTTATTTGACGTCCATTTTAATGATCTCTTCTTACTACGTGCTAAGTTTTACGCGTGATTTTGGTATTCGTATGAATACTGCAAGCGCGCAACATTGCGTTTTTATCACATTTAGCGAAGTTTTACGCTAATGTCTTTTCCGTGTGTCTTATTCATACAGGATTATGGAAACACGATTATTAAATATAAAATTAAGCGTTGTATTTTCTTTTTCGTATTTACATATTACCATATAAATATGTAATACGTGTATATATATGGAGTTCCATATATATATATATATATATATATATATATTTGTTTTGAAAATAGAGCAATCCATATTTAATTCATTATATAATAAAAATGCATATATTGGATTTAATAAATCTAGAAATAATAAATTAGAAAGCTGGGCCTCTGCAAAAGACAAAGAAAGCATAAATAGGAAAATTGATTTACCAGACATCTACACACCATTTAGATCTTCTTAATTTTTTTTTTTAAATTTCATTTTGTTAATTTTTTTTAAATTGACTTATATTATACTACTTTAAAGGGAGAGGTGCCGTTTTAATTACTTGACATTGTTATTATTTAATTTTTTTTTGCTTTAATGAATTTTTAAATATTGTTATACCCGCGATTTCTTAAATTCTATTGTCACACATTAGGTAATAACCTGTAAATTATACACACCATTTGTTTAATTTTTTACATTTATCGCTTCAAAACACAAAAGTATTGATACATTATACATATTACATACAATACATTAAACATTTTCAGTTTCCTTTTTTAAAAATTATTTTTCTCATTTATTTATCCTAAATTATTTTAACTTCCATTTTAATGCATTTTTATAAAAACTTTTACTTATAGATGAATCGATCTCGAAAAAATTTTGAAATGAATTAAAAAAAAAATACACACATTTTATTGTTAAACTTAAAAAAATATTCTTAGTTTTTGTTTAAATAATTTTAAAAAATTTCAAATGTTTTAATAGATACATATATTTTTACATTTATCTCTTAATTAATTATTAATGAATTATATTTTATGTACTTTTTACAAATATTTTAAAATATAAGATAGGCCTCATTATTTTTCCTTTAATATTTTAAAGATATTTAATTTATTCTGATTGTAATTTTTGATTATTTTTTCATGCACAAAATTCCCCCACCTACTTTATATTTTAAATGATTTCAACTGTGATATTGTAGCACTATGAGGCGCTGAGTTTGTGTATACAAAAATGTAATGCCTCGATAAAGGTTGGCGTTCAGCCAGCAGAAATATTGGCAAAATAAATATTTTATTAAATCCAATATATGCCTTTTTATTATATAATATATATATATATATGAAAAAATAGTACAAATGTAATATTGTACTGGGATAAGGTGCATAAATTAAGAAAAAGGCATCTCCTTATCGTGCAACTGAAAGTTGCTGATGGCTTGCGCTATCTATCGGAATAAATATCAACTATTCTCGTTGATTTTTAATTATTCCAGAATTGGCCAAATACCCATTCTTGATTAATCAAGAAAAGCTAACCACGGACGCGTTTCGGGCTGTTGGCCCTCATCAGCGTGTAGCGTTCTCACGCAATTCTGGCCTTAACTACCCGTTTCATGATTTTTCAGGATGCCTTAATGACCAATTTTTTTTTTGGTCGTTGAGGTACAGCTTGCACCACGCTGATGAGGGCCAACAGCCCGAAACGCGTCCGTGGTTAGCTTTTCTTGATTAATCAAGAATGGGTATTTGGCCAATTCTGGAATAATAAAAAATCAACGAGAATAGTTGATATTTATTCCGATAGATGGCGCAAGTCATCAGCAACTTTCAGTTGCACGATAAGTAGATGCCTTTTTCTTAATATATATATATATATATATGACATAATAAAAATATGATTTTTATTATTCATTAATATAATTAAAATTTTATAATCAGAACCATAATATTTATTAATATTGTTTTCATAATATAACTAAAATTATAATTTAAATAATCAAAGAATTAAACACAGAGTTAATTTTAAAAAAAATGTAAAGAAATCCTTAACAAAAGGAATACAACCATATAGTTTTTTTTTTGTATACCGTATAGATAGATAATAACATCATTAAATTTTATGTATGCAAACTGTTTGCTTTTGAAATATGATCAAAAAAATAAATATAGTTTTAGGAAAAAGTTATCATTCATTTCCATCCACGACTGCATGAATGGTAACGTACTTAGAATACGTCTTTTTTTTATGACATATATATATGGAATTTTCATTTAGTAATTATTCGGCCATTTCCAATCCTCAACTTTCTAAAACCGGTGTACAAATATTAATATGAAATATATTTTTAAATATAAACATTATATAATTCTTATAATATATATATATATAAGTCAAAACAATAATAAATATATAGAAAGAACAAGAAATGTAAAAAACCTACTTCACTTTTTCATCCAAACATTTGATTTAATTCGAGCGCCAAGCTAATTAAAGTAGAAAATCAAGGTAATTTAGAATGTTATTAAATTATTTAATCTCTTTCTCGTTATATTTTCGAAAAAAAACTTAATAAATACTTAATTTATTAATATTAATTAATTTTTATGACGTTCCTTCACTACTCGGAGAAAAAAAAAGCGTTACCTTTTATTTTTTAATTTCAGGCGATGATGTTTTTTTTTTTTTCAATCTTTTGTGAGAAAGTATTTCAAATAATTAAATAAATTGCTAATTAACTTTTTTTATTTGAAGAAGGAACGAGAAATTGTCTTTTGGACGTCTGAAATGTTTTAAATTAACACTCTATTTCTTTATTAGTTAGCACACAAATATAAATATTTTGGAAATAAAAAAGGATCAATGGTATTGGAATTTTACTACAGAGAGCTAGGCCTTTTCTCTCTTTTTCTAAAATTTAGGCGAAGTTTAGAGAGATTCAATAAATTCTCTACCACAATTATTCCTTCGAACTATATTTATAAAAAAAAACATTAGAATAAAATCAAATTTATACAATCTATATTATAAAATTATTATTTATTTAGAAATCTACATTTGTCAAACGTCTCACCCAATAAAATTTACACATTTAGAACTATGATGAGCTTTAAGGTTTTAAAAAATAAAAATATTTAATTAAATTAGAGGCTTGTCGTAGTGTTCACCGAAACTTCGATGTAAATAACAATTTTCTTCTGGTTGAATTGTTTATATCGAAACGTTAATAAAAATATAAATTTCTCCATATATAGGTAGCATCAATATAAACGCGAATTTTAAACACCTCAACAAAATAATATACTACAACTTAAACTACTAACTTAACTTTAACTACTACAATACAACTATTATTTTGTTTTATATTTAAAAAGAAACATTCATGCAATAATTATTCCATTTCTTATATTCAGATGACACGTTATCACCTTATAATTAAATCTATTGCACTCCCTATTTCTCCACGCTATGTATCTAGGTAAGCCTATATGCATATAGGATAAGAGGTTTGCCCACTTCAAGTTAAACGACATGCGCAGAATTCGCCGATAAAACTGGGGGGAAAAACCATTTTGCCTCGAGTCCACGGCAATTTCTCGGCGATTTTCTCGATTTTTTCCTTTTGAAACCCGAGTCGGACTTGTATTCGGCTTTTTACCTTAGAATACTTCCCATCTCCAAATATGGACGTTTAGCCACGGGAATTGTATCGGTTGGAAATGTTCAATGTGTAGTTTTTTCTAGAAAATAACGCTTCACACACAAATTTCACCCCTCTCTATTCTCTGCCATATACTACCTGGTATGTGAACTATACTCCAGCTCACAGATAAATATTCATTGAATCAAATACAGAAAATATTTGAACAAATTATTTTGCTTGTGAATTCCGTGTATAGATACCAATAGTAGAACGCATTTAACCCATCGCACATATTCAATAATAATTAAACCTAAAAAATTAAGTAAAGTGTGAGAGATAGAGTTTAAAATAAATAAATAAATATTGGAACATTAAACATACCCAAAATAATATCAATTTAATAAAATTTCTCAATCTACAAGTTATCTGAGAGAACCAATCAGTGGACACATAACCAGACACCATATATACATATGTATTAGATATAATATTGGAAAAATAATTATTTTATCAAATCCAATATATGCCTCGTTGATATCTAATGAATTGAATATGGATTGCTCTTTTTTCAAATACATATGTATGAATGCGTTTGTTTTAGTGATATATATTTAAATATGTCCATTAAATTTGAATAATCGTTGTAAAAATATTTAAAAGATTGAAAACTATTTGCCGTATATAAAAAAAATCCATTAGAAACTAATTTTAAATTAACCTTTTTTGAGATTATCCCCAAATTTTCAGATTAGAGCTATTTACGGTCGGATGCAAATTGAAACTGAACGCGAAGAGCGAACTACAAATTAAACAATCAGCTCTAATGACAGAATTGAGAGGTAGGTAATCAAATTTAAAATTAAACAAAAAGTTTTAATGAGTGGGCTATGCTATTCGAAGCAAACTGTTATTGAATTAATGATGGAAAATGAATCTATATATAAAGGTTTTCATTTTTTTTTTTTTTTTTTAAAACCTATTTTTCATATTATAAAGATCTTCGCGCAACGCTACTTATTATAATTTCCTAAGTAAGATAAATATTTTAGAAATATATGAAGGCCAAAAATATGCAAAATTTATTTGATAAATGCTATTCAAATATATTTGAATAAAGATAAGCTCTTTTAAACCAAAATATCATTAAATATTTATACGAAAATAAATAAAGAAAAAAGATAGAGAATAAACAAAAGATCTAAAAGTTGTGTGGAACCAATTTCAAACTTTTCTCAAAAATAAAAATAAATTGAAATTTCCATTAATAGAAAGAGGAATCGCCATTAAAGATCCCAACGGATGTCGCCAGAATGTGACAATCATTATTGCCAATTGTCATCTAGACGATCTTTCTATATAAAAAAAAAAAGATGAAGCAGACGATGGCGCCAATTACGCTAGGCTTATTAACAACGTTAGGCCTAACCGATAGGGGGCTAATTATTGGCAAGGGTTAGAATAATGTTAGCACAAACATTGAATTTCTTTTCTATCTATTTTTTTCTCATATAATCACAATTACTTCACACATCGTTTCTTTATTAATTACTCCGCGCAATCGAAGATCAATACTAATTGATAGAATTTATTGAAAAAATATCGTTTTTTTATATCTTTAATCCTTCACGCTGAATATTTTTGGTAGTTTTTTTTATTGGTTTATATTAGTTAAGGAAGCATAAATTAGGGTTAAGAAATTTGTCGATTTTTTTTATTATTATTATCATCATAGACCATTTTTCTATAAAGCTAATTGATTAATCATCATAACTTTAAATAGTTTTATGTAATTTGAAGGGATTCGTTTTTAATAAAAGCTTAACATTTAAAAATAATTAATCCAATATTTTTTAGATTAAATATTTTACGAGATAGAGAGAGATAATGATGTGGTTATATATTAGGTTCTTTATGTGGACGCTGGCACACAATTTCAGCCAGCATGTAAATATGCACATAGACAAGATATGTAAATGGGTTGAATCAACACGATCGACAGAGGGATCGAGGTTAGCGGGAGGACCCCTCGGTAGACTCTCCGGCAGAAAGGCGATGATTTTTCCGTAGAAAAGTAGAGACCGGTAGAATATATTATGAAGATAAGAGAGAAAATACCCATTAATAAAGATGCACCTAACATTATATAAATGAAATTTTATAATATTTATTCGTTCAATATTTCGATAGGCAACTTGCCACTCTTTATCGAGGAGATGTTTGAGTTTTGAACTAAAACACGTGGTTCACTCTCGCTTTCCAAGGCGTCCTATAAGTTATCTCTTATTAGAATATCAAGTACGAGTATATATAGTCTATGATTGCCTAGGTTTTAATTGTATTAATGATAACGGTAATACGCCAACTTTCCTGGAGAATTCATAAATTATTAAATATTAACAACAACAACTTTGGGGATTCAAGCGTCGAGCGTTAAGACCCAACATGAATTTCCAAAATCAGAACGACCTGAAAATAATGCTTTAATAAATTTATAAAAATTTTATTTATCAAAGACTGCAATCCATAGCACGTATAGCTGTATATATATTTACTATTTAGCGTATTTTGGGTCTTTAAACAAACCTATTATTATTTATTTTCGACATGTTGTCGTCTGTCATTATCAAGATGCTAGACAAACGTACCTTATGATAAAGACAGGCATGCCTCTTGACGAAATACCGAAAATAGATAAATAAAATATCCCCCTCCTTCATTTAAATATATTTTCAATGCCAAATGTTTAATATTCATTTTTTTCCTGACGAAAGAGAGAGGAAGGAAGATTTTTGTCGAAACGCTGAGAAAATAAAAATTTAAAAAATTCTGGCCGAAGTGTCTTTTATTTAAAAAAACTATGAATACCGGCCAGGTAACCTTTATCTCCAAGATCCCCCATTTAGATACAAAACACATATTTGTAAAATATATAAATATATAATAGTAGAATTATACTGGAGACTATATACTGCGGTAAATTAAAACAATATCCAAATAGGTTTCACGTTAGAGAAAGATTGAAAAAAAGGCGACACGGGGGATATGCAACTCGGATTTCCAACAAGACGCAGCACAAGTTCCAGAGTTTGAGGAATTTAAAAACGCGACGTCGACAGCCTTTGATGCAATATTGATGAGGTCTCGGGGCGCGATATTGAAGTCCTGGCCATTTATCCCTATTCTGAGGGGAGCTCGGGGTCATTTTTCACTCGCACTCTGTGGAAACTCCAGTACACAGAGAGACCACCATTTATTCATCTATTTATCGAGAGATGTTGCAATTTTATCTTCAAATCTTGACAAGGGTTGTTGTTATATCTTTTACGTTATATTTACTTTTCCTCTCACAAACTTTTTTATCGTAAATATTAAAGAGAGTGCGCGTTTCATTTATTTCTTTTAATCACTTCTATAGAGATCAATTATGTATTATTATTGAGAAATATATATATATATATATTGGAAATGTATAAATATAATTAATTATATGGGTTTCTCGAATATATTTAAAATTGTGCTATCTAGCATATTATTTTATATATTAATTATAATATCTCTATTTACATATATATATAAATAAAATTGAGCTAAATTCTAGCGTAATATCTGCTCTACCACACCTAAAACATTTCTTTGCCTAATTTAAGCGACGTCGCCATTTTTTTCCTCCAGTAGGATGTTATGAAATCGAAGCTGCCCCCGTACTGATGGAGGCCATAGCCTGAAACCAGGGCATACAGTTTGTTGGCTTTGTCTGCATTTTCCAAAGATGGTGTCTTTTCTAAATCACTTATCTCTCCTATGCAAATATAATAAAAGTTTTGATACGGTGATGAATTTTTTATTTTTTTTTTGGCATGAATATCCTCATTCTGAAACGTTTTTCAAATTAGGATATATTCGATTTTCCCTAAATATATTTAAAATTGGTGGGTTTATGTTATTACCAACCAAAAATTCTCAAGATGATTTCTGATTGTTTGGATCGATATCATATTTGTTATGGTTAATGACGTTTGACGGTGGTCATGGAACCTTCTGGAGAAGTATCCACCCATCTAGCTGGACTCTCCCCGCTGTCACACGCAGGGTCCCAAGTCTACACCGCTTTGGCCGAGTTCTGCATTGGCAGGATGGACCAGCCGGAACATGTCCAGGCGTGTAGGAAAATCATGGATCTCATCTTGGCTGAAATCTCTCACATTCCGGAGATCTCGTCCAAGTCCCCCCTCGCTGGGAAACTGCTCATAATCTGCGCTGTGATTTCTCTAGCGCTCAGCGCTCTCTTTCTAGAATGGAACTACAAATCTCTGCGCCGACTTAAGAAGGAAGACAGAACGTTATTGAGGGAATCCCAAAATCTTGAAGAAAGGCTTAAAATTAAGTTCGATAAAGAATTAGAGAACTGTCGCCAATTTGATTCTTGGAAGTTCCCGAGCTGTCGTCTTCAACATCTCGAGGAAAAAGTGGAAAAAGAAGACTATCAGGATAGGATACGACAACTGAAGAACCTCACCTGGAGATACTACCAAGGCTTCAGAGAGAAGAACGACACCTATAAGAAGAACAAATCCAAGATTCGGTACAAGATTTCGGAACTAAAGAGTATCATCGAGGAAGGTAAAGATGACGAAACAGAGGTGAGAGGGATTGAAGACAAATGTGATAAGTTCGCCGAAGAGATCTCGAAGCGGGTGTTAACCAGTAGGGAACTCTGGGAAGTTGAGAATTCGATCGGGCAAAGAGTCCTCTGCCAGGGACAGACATTGGAGAACCTGGCGGCCTGTGCGAGGAGACTGCGACTCGGGAACAAGCTGACAAAATGTTCCATTAAATCCTATCGGAAGGACTCCAGCCCGAGTTACGGCCTTCAACAATGGCACCGACGTTCTTCGCCTTTGTACTGATCGAAGTCGATGTTTCCTGATTGAACCAAGTTTTGTTTTTAACCAATCGTTGTTATTGTTTTTTTATTCAAATCTGCGTGTGTGCGTGTTGAATTTGAGCTAAAAGTCTTTCACCATGCCTTAAAACAATGTGCAATGCTATAACAAATATTCTCTATTCTGAAAATAGAGCAATCCATATTGTTATATATTTTTTCATAAAGGGCACATCTTGGATTCAATAAATAATATTTTATTTCCGATATTTCAATGGGCTAAACGGCCATCTTTTTCAAGGATCTCATCCCCTCTCGTTGCCGCGAGAGGGGATGAGATCCTTGAAAAAGATGGCCGTTTAGCCCATTGAAATATCGGAAATAAAATATTATTTATTGAATCCAAGATGTGCCCTTTATGAACAAATATTCTCTATGTTATATAAATACAGTAAACCCTCTATAGCTATCCCCAATGGGACTGAACCGGTAGCTCTCTATAACCATGATTCACTCTATTATAATATTTTTATAAATGGGGGATAATTCGAAATGTTCGTTATATGGGAAGGTTCGCTATATCTTTGGTCCATGTTATCGAGGTTCATATTACAAAGGCATGTATATATATTGCCAAAAACACACATACATAGTTGCATATGAGAGATTAATAATATGGTAACTATTATTTTGCCTACCTTTAATTGAATACACACATATTTACAGTAAAACCTCGCTAAACCCAACATGGAATATAGCGAACCTTCCCTCCTTATAACGAACCAGTTGACATGGGTTGTTATATAGTTAGTTATACTCCCAGCTGCCCATACACACCATTCGGACATAAGTGTCGTAGGTCATCTCGATCTATTTGACGAATGACGTCCTTCCAACCTGACAGGGACTCACCGTAATTTGTGTTGTGTTATTTTGAGAGACATAACTCTCACCATATAGCATTTCTATTACAATTTACACTAACACTAGATGCTGATGATTTTTAAAATTTTACTTTAAAACTTCGAGAGATCTCTTAATCAAGAAAAGCGAAATACTCTATAGTATATTTTTACTAAAGTATACCTGTATACACACCAACACGCTTAGCTGATTGATAAAGGAATTCCCCGAAAGTTTGTTAATTTATTTTTAAATATCTTTGAAATTTTGTTGAAACTTATTATAGTTAACAAAGCTTTTCAAACTATCTTTATAGTTATAGTTATCATAGCGCTCTCACCAGAGCTCTCTTTAATCGTTACTTAAAATTAATACACCTACCTCGTTCCTTCTATAGCTATTTCAAACTCAGTACAGTTACCTTGTACCGTTTTATACATTTTATAGAATCACAATAACCTGTTCAAGTTATCAGAGCTTGCCAGAGCTACCTCGTGATATAATAAGTCATAATGATTTTAAACGTGTTATCTTGGTTTACCTCAACTACTGCTATTTATTCAGTTTATAATATTCTATGTGGTTACATTAAATAGTTATAGTTAGGTAGGATACATATATAGGAAGAGAGAGAGAGGGATGTCCATCTATATTTCCTCTAATAGTTAACCAATCTCTTTCCAATAAAAACGCCGCCATTTTAGGAACCATTTCTAGGTAATTAGGGGATTCCTCAGGTAATTAAGTTGTGTTGGAGATTTTTAATTAAAGATTTTTAAATGTGATTGGAGGGACGCCAATTAAAGCGGGATGTATCATTAAGGCAAGGGTAGGCGAGGGACCAATTAGATGTCTTCATTTAAATGGAGGCTCCCTCTGGTGGCGAGAAATAAATATTCTCTGATCGCTTTACTCTGTGATGTTCCCTCTTTACATACCTACGTATTTGCATATTCTCTTTAATATGCAACTTATTATACTGTAACTTATTTTTAGGTTTTAAAAATGTTTTACGTATTTATTGTCGAATCTGAACTACATATGACATTTTATTTTCTCTTTATTTACATATTTACAAAATGAATTGAATAAAAGTATTGTTTTTACATATAAAAATATATTAAAACCTCGATAAAACGAACCGTGGTTATAGCGCCAACCTTCTATTATAAAACAAACCTAAAAAATAACTTTTTTTATTCTATATTACAGTGAACTATGGTTATAATGAACCATGGTTACATTGTTGAGTTCCATTGGGGTTTGCCATAGATACTGTCTATATATATATATGCTCACAACGAAAGCCCAAACTATAATTTTACGAAGCTCTCAAAATCTCAAAATCAATTTATCCAATATATATTCCAATTTAAGAATTACTTCAACCCAAATCATTAAAGACCTTCTAGTCCGTTTCGAAAGTGCCCTTCATTAGAATTACAAGACACCTTGTGGTGCCTACTAGGAAATAAGAAGTTTTACCCTTGATACTCTCTGTATAGCTGATAGAAAATAAATAAACTACATAACTGATTAATGACCTTCAAATTGTGTTTCTTCTTAACAATTGGAAAGATAGTGGGACATTTCGTTTGTAGTTTTTATTCCGCAAAGCATTCAATAAATGGTTTCATTTTTGATGATTTTTAGGTTATATAAAATTATTCAATGCAAAGTACATGGAGACACTCTAGAGAGCTCAGATAGAGATCACCTATAGTAAATAAATACAATCGCTCAATACATGTGTAAAATCAATCAAAATGTAGCAATTGACTTCAGATACGAAACGTTTTTTTCTTTTGGCTTTCGACCAATGGATCTTCAACGGGCAAATAGTACACATGTACTAATAATATTGTCAAGTAGCTCCATCCAGATGGGACAACTGTCAATCATCCCTGGACCCCGGGGGGGGGGGACCACAGGTGTGGGGGCTTCTGGGAAGCTGATCTGTAAATAAGGAAAACGGGACGGTGGCTAACGCCGTTCAGTCAGGATTAGCTTAGTTGGGGGTAAGTTGTACAAAACTCTCTCTCCTTATACTCCTTATACTCCATAAACTCCTTATAATAAATTAATTATCCCCAAACTTGCCCTTGCTTTATTTATCTCCGCGACAATATGCTCTATAAAATCTTTATATATTTCTGTATTATTCTGTTCTCAAACTGCTAATATTTGGTATATATATAATTGTTCTAATACATAATTAAAGGGAGAGGTGCCTCCTTTGGTATATGAATATCATCCTCTCGCAACTCTTTGTTTATATATGTTATATTAACATATTATTTTATTTATAAATTATATTTCATAGATTCAAATACTCTGATAAATCGACCGCCAGAGATCACGCTTTGCATATAAAAACTCGTTGTTGTTTTATCTCGATGGCCGGCTCAAAACCTTTGTACATTATGTAAATAATATTTTGTTTTCCTTATACTACTCGCCTTAAGCCAGGCAGTACTTTTATCAAACTATGTTTTTATATATTCCATGGGTTCAATTAAAGCAATATCTGATCAAGACTATTTTTATTATTATACTTTCAAGAATTTTAACCACGACTGCATTACCATAATCCTCAACATGATCAAAAATCAAGCAGAAAATCATTTTTATTTTGATAGCATACTAGCCGAATGACCCGGGCAACGCCCGGGTTTTACCCGATTAAATGTTTTTATTCAAATACTATTCGTTACAATTATAAATTGGCGCCGTGGATGTCACTCTTGTGAAACGTCCCGCTCCAAACTTTGTGTCTGAGAAGCGATATTTTTATAGAAAGATGATCTAGCTTTTGTTTTCTGCTCGAATGAATGTTTTTCTGTTAGAATTTTGTTCCTGCGTACAAAATAATGAACTGGTTTCACCCGTGGTCTCTGCTTTTTGGAATTTTTCCCGATATAATTTTGTATCTGATAATCAAACATGATACAGCAATATCGTCATCATCATTTTCTGAATAAAAATATATAGTTTTAATAATTGATTTATATATTTTTTAAAATAGCCTATCGTCTTCCCCGTATTTTTTTTACCTATGTATGGAAATTTTGGTTTGAATTAGTGAACTACTGCGAATTTGTATACCGGACATACAGACAGACATACAAACATTCTCTCATTTATATATATATAGAGATTAATATTAATATTTTCCCGATATAATTTTGTAGCTGATAATCAAACATGATACAGCAATATCGTCATCATCATTTTCTGAATAAAAATATATAGTTTTAATAATTGATTTATATATTTTTTAAAATAGCCTATCGTCTTCCCCGTAATTTTTTACCTATGTATGGAAATTTTGGTTTGAATTAGTGAACTACTGCGAATTTGTATACCGGACACACAGACAGACATACAAACATTCATTTTTATATATCTCTATCTCTATCTATATATATAAAAGTCAATTCTTGTCTGTCTGTCTGTCTGTTTCGCGATAAACTCAAAAACTACTGAACCAATTGGTTCCAAATTTTGCATGTCGCTTTTTATAAACCTGAGGAAATTTTTTGGCTACATTTTGCTTATAATTTTTGGCTATTTCTTTTTTTAATTTGAAGAACTATTTTTTTTTACGCGGAGTAATCCGGAATGGAATGAATACCCAAATAAGGCCATTTTGTATACGCATCGGTGGCTTAGTGGTAGAATGCTCGCCTGCCACGCGGGCGGCCCGGGTTCGATTCCCGGCCGATGCATTTTTTTTTAACAATTTTTAAAACTCATTTATATTATATCTTCTATATATATAAAAATAAATGTTTGTATGTTTGTTTGTTTGTTGGTTGGTTTGTATGTCCGGTATACAATTTTGCAGTAGTTCACTAATTCAAACCAAAATTTCCATACATAGGTAAAAAATATAACACATATAATATAAATATTTATATAATAACTGCTCTAATTTGAAATATTTGTTAGGTTTTATTTATTTATATATTTTCATTTTTAGATATAACTGATCGAATTCGTCGTTTAAAATAACTGCTCTTGAAATATTTGGTATGTTTTATTTATTTATATATTTTTTCATTTTTAGATATAACTGATCTAATTCGCCGTTTAAAATAACTGCTCTAATTCGAAATATTTGGTATTTGGTATTTATTTATTTATATATTTTAATTTTTAGATAAAACTGATCTAATTCGTCGTTTAAAATAGTTCGCTTAATAACACATATAATATAAATATTTATATAATAACTGCTCTAATTTGAAATATTTGGTAGGTTTTATTTATTTATATATTTTCATTTTTAGATATAACTGATCTAATTCGTCGTTTAAAATAACTGCTCTTGAAATATTTGGTATGTTTTATTTATTTATATATATTTTCATTTTTAGATATAACTGATCTAATTCGCCGTTTAAAATAACTGCTCTAATTCGAAATATTTGGTATGTTTTATTTGTGTTCACTCTATTTCTATTTATTTGAAGTATTATAATTTCCATGATACAAAAACCTATTTCAAAAAGGTTGTTAGAAATATGTAAGGCCTGAAATAGCTTTACATGCGAACATTTATGATGCCAAGCGTAGCTTAATAACTGCTCTTGAAATATTTTGTATGTTTTATTTATTTATATATATTTTCATTTTTAGATATAACTGATCTAATTCGCCATTAAAATAACTGCTCTAATTCGAAATATTTGGTATTTGGTATTTATTTATTTATATTCTGCTTAGCTCACGAACAGCGCCCTCTATCAAGGTTATAAATACGTTTAAAATCGATATCTTCTCAAATTTTATTAATAATATTTCGCTTAATAATTAGAATACTTGATCTAAATCGAAATATTTATAGACGCTCGCTCGATTTGAAGATTTACACATGTGTATATCGTAACTAATCTGACTGTAAAGTTTGGAGCGGGACATTTCACAAAAGTAACGTCCACGGTGCCAATTTATAATTGTAACGAATAGTATTTGAATAAAAACATTTAATCGGGTAAAACCCGGGCGTTGCCCGGGTCATTCGTCTAGTATAGAGATATATATTGGGTTGGCCAAATATCAGGGAACAGGTTAAATCAATGTTTAGTTGATTTCTGTTCCATCAGATGGCGCTCTGCCTTCTGTAAAAGCACATGCATCAGGATATGCTTTCTTTATTTATATATCACATCATATATGGCTGACAGTGGGTTAATGCTAGTTTCCTATTACATATTAGGACTAATTCAGGAAATAGGTTTTATATAAAATGGCAAGTTGCGAATCAATGGAGAGATTCCGTTTAGCAAGCGGGTTAAGCGAAAGCCAACACACAATGTGATAAACCTCCTTGTCGGAAGTAATTCCAGAGCGGGGTCCGAACTCGGGACCTAAGTCCGGGATAAATATTTGAGCAGCCGACTTCATACATTATGGAGGTGGACCATCAGTCCGCCCCAACTACTGCAAAATATCTTTTTCTCCTCCCTCCCTCCCTCCCGGGCTTAATTTAAACCTCGTTATATTCCACGGTGGTCACTAAATATCATTTTGTTAGACTGGGAGTGTTGATGGCTTGTTGATTTCGCGGTGTCAGGACTGGTGGTTACTTTATTGATCTCTTTCTTAATTCATTACCTAATTGCATATATACACATGTCTATTTATATATATAAAGAGGGAGGTGCCGATTTTTATACATGTATACTCATGGACAAAATTTAAGGAAGTGGAAAGTTTTTGATATCGCCGATCGTCTGTTTTTTAAAGAGACGGAGATAATTTGTTACACAGTTGGTTATCTCGTGTGTCTTCAATAAATGTCACTGTAATATCTTTCAGAGTTATTGTCTGAATCCTGATATACATGTTGAAAGGTACAACTTCCTTAAGTTGTGTGTCCATGTGTGTATATATTATAAATTTTTATTATTACTATTTTTAATGTAACAGATATGTTCTGAACATCATTTTGATATGCATCAAGACAATGCATTTTGTTGATATTGTCACAGATAATAAAAAAAAAACAAATACCAATAGTTATATTCCTCATTGAATTTCATTTTCTGCAATGTAAGAATTCATCTTGCTCTAGTTAATAGCCATGATTGTAAATAAATTTTAGCATTTCAAGACTTATGTTTTATCAATGATTTCTTGAATCTATTTTAATTTGTACCACTCTCCTCGTCCTCACTCTACCGTGACAACATTCTCTCAGCAGAACGGGAAGACATCGGGGAATATGTGGCAGCACCATCTTATCCAGACATATAATTCATATACAGTAAAACTCATCTATAGAGAACCCCAATGGAACTGAACCTTTGGTTCACTATAGCTATGGTTCATTATATCCATAGTTCACCGTATTATAAAATAGGGATTATTTCAGGTTTGTTATAAGAAACGGTTCGCTATATGCCAGGTTCGTTTTACCGAGGTTTTACTGTATATATATGAAAATATTCGTACATTGACACATTCATTATTCTCCTTCACATTTCACACCGAGCTGAAACTTTTATAGCCACCAGAATAAACAAAGGAATGAGACTGTCTTCAGCAAGTCTGTAGATATAAAGATTTCCCTAGTCTACAGAACAAAAGCATCTTTTGTAACATCCTGTATCGAGACATAGGATCGTGGTAGAGGTAGACATCCTTGTTCAATTAACTTTAGGATTGATCTACTTTACACTCCCACCCGATGTAGACAGGACAGCGGGTCAACATGAGGTGGTGTCGAATGGAACACTCGGGCCCACTGTGATCAACTACCTGTCTTACCTCTGCTGAGTGTCTCCTTCCTTCTTCTCATTCCGAGTAGTTCTTGTAACTCTGGAACACCGTGGTACTGAAATAAACCGCTCGACACACGATTTAAAAATATTACAATCTTTTGTTATTAATCGTACATACAGTAAAAATCCCTCTATAGAGAATCCCAATGGGTCTGAACTTTTGGTTCACTATAGCCATGGTTTGTTATAGCCATAGTTCACTGTATTATAAAATGGGGATTATTTAAGGTTGGTTATAAGGAAAGGTTGGCTATATCCCCGGGTCATTTTAGCGAGGTTTCACTGTATAGTTATTTTTAGAAAAGGAATATAGTTTCATCAAACGCACTAAAATCTTTCTTTTTGTTTTCCGGACGTTTTGGCGACTTCTTGACACAGGAGAAATGGCAGGGATGTGAGACCGAAACGTCGAATAATATTTTTAAAGCGATTGATACAACTCAATTCTTTCTTCACAAAAGCTTCTAATCAGCAAATTATTTTTGATTTGCATCATTTTGGGCTTATCACAAGTGGTATACGCTACGAACCTAAACCTTAGTTAACATTTCGAATATTTTCAGATCAGTAATACAATATGTCATCAATATTATATCTACCCTAGTATGAGGAATTGGCATCTTTTCGTTTTGAGGTGTGGACAAAATATAAATTAATTTCCCAAAGTACACACAGGGTAAAATTCACAATAATCAGAGTGGTTTGCTTTTTTACTGTAAGTATATCTTATATATTTACATCAAAATAATTCACTGTAAGTATTTATGTAAGTTTATAAACCTTATTTACATCACAATAATTCACTGTGAGTATTTATGTAAGTTTATAAACCTTATTTACATCACAATAATTCACTGTGAGTATTTATGTAAGTTTATAAACCTTATTTACATCACAATAATTCACTGTAAGAAGCCATTATTGTGGAAGAATCGGAGGCCATTGAAGATTATTTTTTTTTTTAGAAAAAAATTGTTACCTCCAGGATTCGATCCCGGGCCGTTGTTATTGATACCAACGTGGAAACGCATGCGCTGTGAAAAATATACCCCAATATTTATTTTCTATTTGTAAAGATATATTTCATAACAATGCTTTGTGAAACAATTGATAAAATATTTTATTATTTACACACACATATATATATTAAAAAGAAAAAAGGCATATCCTGACCAGGCTCACATGAGCATTTCTAGATGGCAGAGCGCCATCTAGTGGAACAAAAATAAACTAAACGTTTATTTAACTTGTTCTATGATATTCTGCTAACCCAAATTCTTTATAAATCAAGAAAAGTCAACCACGACGCGTTTCGGGCTACTGGCCCTCGTCAGCGTGGTGCAAACTGTACCTCTACAACCAAAATATGGTCCCAGAAGCCATATGATATGTATATATGAACCAAAAAAGAGGCCCTTCCCTCCGTGAAAATGGATTAAACATTTGGCTAATCAGTCCAGTACAGAACGTACTGGTGGGGATAAAAGAATGAGCCACAACTCCAGGTTTGGTAAATTCAGACAAAGGAGTCAACAACATATATCTCTTTAAATACAGTACGTTATGTACTGGGGTGTGATGCCAAAAATATATATATATTATATTTTTTGGCGAATAAAAATAATTTATTATTTAATTTAATTATTTAATGAAAATATTTGGAAACAGATTTAATTTAATTATTCATTATGAAATATTGATCGAAATATTTCTTTGCGTGCTTGCTCAAGATCCTCTAGCTGTAGATAGTTTTGTTGATTGGTTAGTAATTGTCGTGCTGACGTCATCAATAAATACTTTCACATCCCCAGATATATAAAGACTTGATTTCTACTCTACAATATAATATTTCCGTTATAATAATTCTTTTATAATAAATTTGTCGGCTTACTGTGTTATGATATTTTTTTAAATAAAGATTTGAAGGTACAGTCGTATTAAAAAAAAAAGCAGAAGAACAATTATTTACTATCAAGTAATTTTATTTTCAACAACTTGGAGAAAATATATTACATATTGGATATTTTCAAAGTTATATAGAATT
This sequence comes from Cordylochernes scorpioides, assembly GCA_030710605.1. NCBI lineage: Eukaryota > Metazoa > Arthropoda > Arachnida > Pseudoscorpiones > Chernetidae > Cordylochernes > Cordylochernes scorpioides. The sequence goes on along the minus strand of CP092870.1, from coordinate 100,238,249 downwards.
TATAAAATTAATTCTATATTAGGGAATTTTAAAGATAGGCGATATAACTATATATATATATACATATTTATGGCAAATATTAAAATATTAAATGGGGTCAAAAAATATAGAATTATCAAAATGAATGAAAATAAAATATATATATTTTTAAAATTATAAAATACATTTTATTTTTAGATTATATAATATATATAAAGCGCCTTTAATGTATAAAGTTACCTATATATATAGAGGCGTTAAAGTCTGAAAAAGAAAACTTTTTTTTTTTTTTTGAAATTTCCTATTCGACCAATAAGTCATAGATATAGAGGTTAGATTTCAACATACATCGATTTTCTTTCTTCATTTTTTTTTCTCCAGGCGTTCATAGATCAAAATGATAAATTGTGTTTAGAAATCCAGCCTGGCAACGTTGTCCCGCGTGTTATAATTTAAATATTTGACCACGCTGCGTGCTCGACTCCTATTAGCACGCAGGGACCACGTGACCACAGCCAGGAAATCGTTTGATTCGTTCCCGAATGACATTTCTCGTCTGGAAAGAAAAACATTTAATTAAAAAAAAACAGCTGAAAACTATGTGGGGTGGATTCCTCGAGGTGGACACCTAAAAACGAAAAAAAAATAAAAAGTTAATTATTTAGAGAAAAATATTTTTTTGCAGAATATTTACATGGAAATACTTTCTAGGAACAACTATATATTTTAAATTTTTTATGTCACATTATGCAAATTGCAACATGAGTAGGTAATTTAATATTAAAAATGGAAGCAATTTGTCTTTTTTATAATAAAAAAAAAACATGTTTCATTGACTCTTTAATGCAAATAGATTAAAAGAATAATAGGCGGTTTTGGCTCATCGCTGGTGAATACTCCCAGCGGTTTCGCCAATTTGATCTACCAGATTTCTCTCCTATTGTATTGACCTGTTCGGCTTAGAGTAGTAAATCTATGAGCGGACACTCTCGCTAGCAGACACCTCTATACAAAAATATAGAAAAAAAAACAGTTTCCATTACCGACATTTAATTTTTTTTTACCAATTATTCTGTTCTCCGGTAAGAGTACATCTTTTTCCTAAAGGAAACGAGGTGGTTTTACAAGAAAGATCCTACATCATGTATGCATTTAAGTAAACTCTGCACGTAGATGATGGTATGAATATACGGATATGTTGGTAAATATGTAAATATATTGTAACATGGATGACAAGATTCCAAAGTTGGGGAAAGATAGGTGTACAGCCCCCGCTGCCATGTGACAGGCGCTAAAAACGGCATTCCTGTGTGGGGGAGGACAGAGTCTGGTGACATCTGCGGCAAGGAGAAGACGTGGCGACTTGCCTCCGAGCGTGTGGATGATCCTACAAGACGCTACCAGGAGAGACTGACATCGGAGCGACCTACAAGGCGGTGTGGGCCAGACTGCATGTGTATAGTGTGGAGCGGAACGCTTCACAAGAGGACATCCACGGCGCAAAGAATTCTTCTGACGGGAAGGTAGAAGGCAAGTCCTACTGTTCCATTCCTTCTGTTAAGTGAGATACAATAAAGCGCTAACTTTAGCTGCAATCCCTTCGAACTCACATGTGTATCTTTGTGGCATCCTGAGTAGACAAAATACACGAATAGCGTCTGGGTACGACGCAACAATATAGTCGACCTTATCCATTCTCCTCTTCAGAAATATCGACATTGATTGGAACAGTTTGTCCTCTCCTATCCAGCCTGGCTATCAAACTACGCATTCTTGGTTTTTATAATTTACTGAAAAGATGGAAACGTTGAAGGTCTTACATCTTAGGAGTGAAATATTCTTTGAGGGAAAAATGGGAAGTGGTAAAATAGAGATTTAGCACGTCGTTGACAGACAATTTCGAGAGAAGAATTACAAATAAATAAGATGAATAAGACTATTCGCGCGGTATTTAAAAATGAATAAATCTCTATATGAGGATATTAAATCTCTCTCGAAACAGTGTTTATATGTAAATATATTTTTACACAGCTATAGAATATATCATCACAAAATTGGTTCAGTTATCTATCATTAAAATATATAATTCATAAATTTTACCCTTAAATACATGTTTTTGAGAAAAAGTAAAATACTATGTTTAATAATAATAATAATAGTAAAATAATATCATTTTTAGAGGATAACAACAGCAACAAAAAAAAAGGAAAAATTGTGATTCTCGGAAAAAAATATAAAACACAATTGTATATTTATTATAATAAGACGATTTTCTATATAACCACTGCGATATGAAAGAATTGCACGCTGATTGGATGATTAAGGTCCACGTGACAGTAGGAAACTCAATAAGCGAACGAATAGCCCGTGCGCCCTTATATACATACTTGCAAAAACGGATTAAGGCGTATATAATAATGTGATTGGTATAACAAAAAATCATAAAATTTTCAAAAGTTTTTTAAATCTATCAAAAAGTTATAAGAGGAAGGAAAACATCTCCAAAACGTCTCTAGATATTACACAAAATGCAATATATCCGTCGTGTCAGAGAATAAATAAACAATGGCGCAGCTATGAGCCAAATTGGCGCCCAAATCTAATGAGCATATCTCCCAATATATTCCAACATTTTGACGGTGAAATTCTATTTTGGCTCCTGCTGTAAAATTCAAAGGTGTCAGCACTTGTATCCTTCCAAGTATTGCTTTTCCAATCAACCTCCATCCAAGTAGGGCTCCTGATATGTGAAAAGTTTATATTTTATATAAAATTTCTATATATATATTTGTGAATAAATAAATTCATTGTTAGCGCTAGAATATTTGATATCCAAATTCTTTTCATCTTTTCCTAATCGAATTCTTACACAATCTGTTATATCTCCCTCTCTATTTACATATTCAATAAATCTGGAATATATATAACAATATATTTCGCTGATTCTACTTTATATTATATTCTTATTTTAAAACATTCTCTCCCTTCTTCGAATATGTTTTCATGAAATAGATTTCTTCCTATATTGTTATTCACATAGAAATAATATGTTTTGAAAATAGAGCCATCCATAAATAAATCTTTAATTAAATTTTTAAAAAAATTATAGAAATAAATAATATTTTTAAAACACGTCAAATCAATATACGAATAAACGGGAATTCGAAACTATTATAGACGCGTATTTATTCTTAAAAAAATATATATATATATCTAATGCCCTTACACTGCAATGAAAAATAAATGGGAGGGCCTGGCTCATCAGTAATGAACCCTCCCAGCGGTTTGGCCAGTTTAATCTACCATACCGCTTTTATATTGCTTTTTTCGGTTTTCCTTTTGTAGTGATACTGACGCTGACCTCTTGTAAATGGTATTTTGGATGAAATATGGACATAAGCTTTGAGAACAGTAGAAATATATAAAATTATAGTTATAAATGTGTTTGTGTTATATTCTGAACTAAATATTTGTTAACGCGCGAGTTATTTGAAACTAGCAATCTTGATATAAAGATAGAAATATCAAGATTATAAGAATCCAACGAAAACATTTTCTAAACTCCAATATTGGTTTCAAAAAATGAAAATATACGTTTAGGTAAATTGCAACATTTTCAAAATATATTATCATTTTCATTTTTCACTTTTTCACCACATTATATACACTCATAGATAAAACTTAAGGAAGTTACATATTTTTAGCATGAACAACTCCTTATTTGTTTTATACAACGACGGATTTCCCATACATATGTAAATTAGAACGTTTTCCTTTAAAAAATAATAAGAAAAAATACAATGGAATATAATAATAAAATAAAATATTTTACATGCCTAATGGCACAACTTTTTTGATTACATATATGTAAGACTTTTTGACACTTTTGATATTTTACCCTCTAAATATTTTAAAACATTTTTAAATCATGAATTTGCTTTTTTCTAAAACCTTTGTAAAATAGAATCAATTCATATATGAAATACCAAGCTATTAAAAACAGATATATAATATACATTTTTAACATGTATAATATATAAAGATTTACATTTATTTAAAATGTATTTTTAGACGCAAAAATAGCTAAATATTATTTTAACAGTTTGAGTGCTGAAGTAATTTATTCTTTGATCAATAATAATTTTATTTTTATAATAAAAATTTGAGAAATGCTTACCAACTTAAATTAAAAATAAACAGATAAAATTGCTTAACTCGGCGTATGTTTAAGAAAATTTTTTTGATTAAAAAAAAAAGAGTTCTCCCTCTACTCACAGAACAAATGTAATATTATTATCGTTTCGAAATTTGAAAAATAGAGAATAAATAGTTTTATATAAAATTCTGTACACACACACAGTCAAATTAAATTTATTTAGTAATCAGAGAGAAAAAAAAAAAGAAAGGAGAAAAGGAAAATAGATACTTTAATATATAATTTAATATTATAAATGCGTATTCCGTGTGTTCTGTGATTGAGCTCAATAAAATTTGCCTGGCATGGATAATTACATTTGAAAATTCATCTGGGATTCGTCGCGTTGCCGATTGTGGCGGTTAAAGTGGCGCCATCCGATATCTTGATTACCAAAAGGAGAAATTGATGAAGACAATAAATGGATGAAAATATCTTTTGGGAATATATTCAACGTCGTCTGCTTAATTTAATTTTTGCTCGTTGAAATTTATTAGATTAGATATGTTAATGCCGAGACATAGGAGTTGGTTACAATGCACATAGTTTAACATAATACCAACTATATATTGTATTAGTTTAGTAATAGTCTACATGACTATCTCTCAGCCTTCATAGACATTCCGGGTTTCTTCAACATGTTATCTAATATGTAATGTTTATTTTATGCATTTTATTTTTGATTTATTTATCTAAAGATATATCTCACCTTTATTTCCAATTAATGTAAGATCAAATATGAGGAACATGTTTTTCTTAGGTATTTACTAACACAAATTTAATAAAGAAAAGTAAATTTATTTCAATACGCGCATTCGATATTAAAATGTAATTATAAAATATAAAAATCTTTGTTCTATATAAATTATGGAATAAAAAAAATTATTATAAGATTTTTTTAGAATTTTCTATAACCAGCTTGTGTGTCGTTTATTCAATCAGATTTCGAAAATTGGTTTATTTTACACAAAGTTCAGTTTGTATATTTATTCTTTGAAAATTGAGCTTTTAGTTGCATGTAAATCTAATATAGCTGTAACAAAATATAGAGGCGAATATTAAAAACATTTTTTCTTTTTTTTTCACAGAGGCAAATATATCGGGGATATCGCGTTGTCTAAAATTGAATAAATAAAGAATTGTTGCACACGTACAAATATGGTAAACTGAGTCTTATTGGTATTTTAGACGATAAATTCCATGAAGAGATGTTATTTGTAGAATAACGCACATTTTCATTGCAAGCTGTTTACGCGAGCGACTCCCTTTCGCAACATGGTAAAAGACAAGGTAAAATGTGCGGCATACTTAGTAACCTGGTCAGCCGTCTTATTTCACAGAATACCGCTGATATTTAGTGATATATGTTGTACACAATATCTAGGTTGTAGATGATCTCAGGAATAAGGTCTGTTCTTGGCAGGCGTCCAATAGCTACATATGTCACACAGAATGTATTATTTGCATAAGGAAGAGTAAAAGAAACAATTGAGAGAAAAGAGTTGTTAATACAAAGACAGAATAAATTAATTTTCTATTGGTTAGAGTATTACTCATCATTCTTGGTAAACAGATTGCGGATTTCGATAATTTAGAAAAAGAGGATCATATATCGCCGCAACTCTTTTTATTAACGCGATTAAAGGAAGCTTTCGGGCAAGCCCTTCTTCAGCTAACTATAGTGTACTATAGTACACTATAGTATGTACTATATAGTACACTATAGTTAGCTGAAGAAGGGCTTGCCCGAAAGCTTCCTTTAATCGCGTTAATAAAAAGAGTTGCGGCGATATTTGATCCTCTCTTTCTAACTCATCATTCTGTTGCTAAATCATAAAAGGGCTTGGTGGAGGAGTTGGGATAAACCTTCGATTATCGACAGTCATGTCCCAGGATCGAATCCCGCATTGGGAACTTTTTTCTGAAGCGAAGAAGGATCCAACGGCCTTGATTATTGAGAAAATCCAGTTCTACCATTGAGAGCAAGTAACTAAACGGGGCACTGTAGCACTTGTAAATGCAAAGGTCTAACTGCATTCAACATGTATAGACATAGGACGCATTGCAGTAAGAACATTCGCTAACTACCCACCATGATTATCATGGTTTAGTATACTACGTCTACTAGTGATATTGTATTGAAACCAAAATATTTTTGATAATTATTTATCATATTATAGTTATATTGACACGCTAATCTTTTAATTTCTAGTCTACAAGCTCTCGCAAACCTATTTATCAATCAAAACGAAATACTCAATTATTAAATGAGATATTTCAAGTTGAGTGGATTGTATTACACATTAGATACATATTGACTAAAGTAGCTAGATAGATTGAACAAACAAGTTTTCCAAATCAGAGAATTAATTAATTAAACCATTGCAGTCGATGCAGTCCGTTAAATTTAGAAATGAAATTCCAGCTCCACGCTGGAAGAAAGTAAAAAACAAGGAACATCCTCCGACCCCATGTCGGCGTCCTAAACATTCGCATTTATTGTAAGTTTCGATCTGACCTCCTCCTTGTTCTCCGGACAGCTCTCTGATACCACCCTTTACCTACATATCCTTACCTTCTCTCAGTATATATATAGAACACAACGTTAAATAGCGTGTGTGTGAGCTCTCTACATTAAACTTTAGCATTAGTTTTATTCTAATATTTTTTATATCACTAATATATTTTTAAATACATTTAAAATACGCCGAAAATAAAATTAACTTTGATAGTAAAATTTAAAAATATATAATATTTATTGCTGTTAAAATACGAGGGCCATCCAATAAATAAGTTTCCCTTTTTTTTTCTGCAAACGCAACGTTGTAAAAATTAGTTAGTATGGCATAAATGGTCACTAGGATGCGTTGGAGGCTGGTGACCTTCAAAATCACGCTACTCGTACGCGCAAGTCCGTAGCGCTTCAGTTTCCATGGAGCTACCACTGGTGAACGTGTCCACTTGCGAACTCCGTTCTGTAATTCGTTTTTTCACGGCGAAAAATGAAACTGCTTTCAATATTCATCGAAATTTATTGTCAGTGTATGGTGAAGGATGTATGAGCATCCAAATGGTTCGCCGATGGCGTTCATGGTTCTTAGAAGGACGGCAAAACGTGCATGATGACGAGCGAAGTGGCAGGCCCGTTACTGCTACGGACAATGCAGCCGTTGCTGCTGTTCGGAATGTGGTGGAAGCAGATCGCCGCGTCACCATTACGAAATAATGATTCGACTGCCTCCTGGAATCGAAATTGGACGCTCTTCGATTGGAACAATCATGTCAGATATTTTGAATTTTCGCAAAGTCTGCGCAAGATGGGTCCCACGTTTGCTCTTGGAAAATCACAAGCAACAACGGATGGAGGCAGCCCGAGCTTTCCTGGAAATGCATCAAAGAGATTGGGATCAACTGTATTCCCGTATTGTCACTGGAGATAAGAGCTGGGTGCATCATTCAACTCCAGAAACAAAACGACAAAGCATGGTGTGGAAGAAGCCTGAGGAAAGTGCACCAAAAAGGCGAAGGTCACAATCTCTGCAGGCAAAGTTATGGCTATGGAAAACTTGAAATGGGAAATTTTCACACATCCACCTTATTCTCCGGAACTTGCCCCAAGCGACTTCCATCTTTTTCCAGCACTCAAGTGGCACCTTGGAGGCAAGCACTTTGCGAATGATGACGAAGTGCAGGCGGAGGCGAACCACTGGCTACGAAGACAGGACACGGCTTGGTACAACAGTGGTATCAAAAAATTGCTACAACGGTACCAAAAATGTTTGGACAGAAATGGTGATTATGTAGAGAAGTAGTCTATGAGTTGTATAATGAAAATAAAATAACTGCATAATTGTAAATAATGTGGTTTATTTGTTAAAAAATAGGGAAACTTATTTATTGGATGGCCCTCGTATATTTTACCTGAATAGTGATCCTAATCACATGCAAATGTGCAATATGTAAATAAATTAATATATATATATATATATGTTCATAAAGGGCACATCTTGGATTCAATAAATAATCTTTTTATTTCCGATATTTCGATGGGCTAAACGACCATCTTTTTCTAGGATCTCATCCCTTTTCGCGGCAAGCCGCGCGTTACACTTGAGACACGGGCGTCTCATACAATAATCTTATATACAATAAAAACTCTCGCTAAAACAAACCAGGGTTATAGAAAACCTTCCCTTATACCGAACCTGACACAATCTCTTTTTTTAAGTACAGTGAACTATGGCTATAGTGAACCATAGGTTCAGTCCCATTTGGGTTTTTTAAAGAGGGGTTTACTGTATATAAGTAACTATATTTACATATTTTTAGTTTAATATATTGTTTTAACTTAGTAAATTCTCTATATATTTATTATTAAGCATTGAAATTAGGGTTTCGCTACTTTTTCAATTAAAACAAATGTCTTTTGTCAACCCTTATTCGCCGACGGTTTGGTAGATCAAAAAGGCGAAACACTTGAACGGTTGGCCATTGATGAGCCAGGCTCTCCCAGTAGTTTTAACATCCTAGCACTGGCAGTATGGGATTAATTTTAATTGTAAAAAAAAGATATCACTTTGAAATAATTTCCAGTGTTGACTATAGATCGCGCGCTAAAACCTTATATGCAATGTTTATGTGCAACGTGTAAATAAATACGCAATAAATTTATCGTAAGAATGTTTATACTTATATTACACATGCAAGATTAGAGTAGATGGAATATTATAAAATTATAAATTTTAGGACTACTTTTACACCCACAGAATATCCAGCTAAGTTAAGCAAACTTTAAACTTGAAAAAAAAAAACAAGCTTACTTCAGTGAAAATGTTAAATAGGTTAAAAGCTTTTAATTTTCCCATCCGTCATGGCATGTTTATTCTACTAAGTGCTGTGTTCTCTTGATATGATTTTTAATCTAGATATTTTATATATAGATGCCATCTTTTAACGATTTCCTCTCCATGATGTGTTATCATTGAGGTGGAAACCAAGACTTCCAGTTTCTTTGAGAAGCCTGATGACCTTAATATATATTGATACAAGGGATTATTTTATTGTTATTATAATTTTAAAACCTTTATTCTTCTCCCGTTGAAAATTGAGATACATTTCAACGCTACTTATTTAAAAATATTAAAATATAATATTTTAAAAATATACCGCAATCATAAAAATGATCAATAAGAACGCCTGGCACATCAGTGCTGTACCCTCCCGGCGGTTTCGTCAGTTAAATCTATGTATCTCGTTAAACTGAAAGTCAAAATCCATCTCCATTGTTAAGCTGGAGGTCAAGTGCCATTGTTAAACTGTAGGTCGAGTGTTATGCCCATTGTTAAGATGGAGGTCGAGTGTTATGCCCATTGTTAAGATGGAGGTCGAGTGTTATGCCCATTGTTAAGATGGAGGTCGAGTGTTATGCTTATTGTTGAGATGGAGGGCCGAGTGTTATGTCGATTGTTAAGATGGAGGTCGAGTGTTATGATTATTGTTAAAATGGAGGTCGAGTGTTATGCTTATTGTTAAGATGGAGGCCGAGTGTTATGTCCATTGTTAAGATGGAGGGCCGAGTGTTATGTCCATTGTTAAGATGGAGGTCAAGTCTTATGATTATTGTTAAGATGGAGGTCGAGTGTTATGCCCATTGTTAAGATGGAGGTCGAGTGTTATGCTTATTGTTAAGATGGAGGCCGAGTGTTATGTCCATTGTTAAGATGGAGGCCGAGTGTTGTGTCCATTGTTAAGATGGAGGTCAAGTCTTATGCTTATTGTTAAGATGGAGGTCGAGTGTTATGCCCATTGTTAAGATGAAGGTCGAGTGTTATGCCCATTGTTAAGATGGAGGCCGAGTTTTATGCCCATTGTTAAGCTTGAGGCCGAGTGTTATGCCCATTGCTAAGCTGGAGGCCGAGTGTTATGCCCATTGTTAAGCTGGAGGTCGAGTGTTATGCCCATTGTTAAGCTGGAGGTCGAGTACATCTGCCTATTGTTAAGCTGTACAACAAAACCCAATAATAGAGATATATAGTCTTAAATATAGACTTGTCACAACAGAGTACAAATAAAAATTCAAACAATGATAGAAAGTGCCAATATGTAAATAGACAACCAGCTATTTACAGTCTTTGATGAGAGAAATAACAACCTCTGCATGTCTTCACGGTTTAACGATATTCTCAGCCAGATTTCTGCCAGACTATAGAAATAGTAGTATAAGTAGTCAAAGTTCTCATCAGCCATTTAATCAGAGAAATCTTCAAATGTTTACGTTGCTAGGAACCTGTCTTTCTCGCCAGTAACCGGCTGACGTATTGATTTATAGATCTGATTGCCGGCGGTAAGACATGATGTCGATATAGAAGACTATTGTGTTTTGGAGCTATTGCACCATGTGATCCGCTGTGTACCGTAGTAAACTGACTCGGTTCATTGCGGTTACTTCAACCTCGTACATACACAAGGAGAAGATGTTCTTTAAAATTTAACTATAATACTAGTCGAACATATATTCAAGATAAAAAGAGAGCATAGTAACGCAATGGTATGTTCTGTCGACCACTGCCCGGTTCGAATCCCGCGCACCGAGCACAAATATCTTAAATTTAATGCTAAAATGGCCCAGTAAGTACAAGTAATCAAACGGGTCTCTGGCAACTTGTTAATACAAAGGTCAAACTGTTTTATAGATGTAACGCTGAGTTTGTTGTTGTCACAATTTAAAATGTTATAATACCTTGATAAAGGTTGGCGTTCAGTCAACTGAAATATTGGTAAAAATAAATTATATTTTGATCCAATATATGCCTTTTCATTTAAACATCTATAGATATGTAGTGTACTTACAGTAAAAGAAAAGAAGTCGCCAATTACCCGTCACGATCATCATGGTCTGTACCTCGTGTATCTGGAATAAATTTGGATACATTTCCAGCCTGTTACTTGAGCATGCTCTGATAGTTCAATATTGGCATCGCTGAGACATGTTTCAATGTCACAAAACTTTCCTATCACAAGCCACACACGACACAAACGTTCAATCTCCCTCAATAAAATTTAGTTGTAAGTGAATAAAAACCTTGTGTTCTTTATAAATCTCTTATTAATTGAAGAACATGAGAGCAAGCACATCTCTGACAATATCTTATATTTGCAAACCACCTATGTGTATAAACAACAGAGTTGTGATTCTTAAATTGCATATGTGGAAAATTTAATAATATAATCATCTAATATGCAATTTTAATATATATAATTATATAATTTGCGTGTTTATAAAAATATAAACAAATTGTACGTGAACGTATTTAAGCCAATACTATACTATACTATATTAAGAAAATATACGAAAAAATATATATGTAATTGTTAGAAATCAAATTTGAAAATATATCTAAAAGAAGGGTGGGTTAATTTTCAATATATTTTTCATATTACTTTTCTCACAAAATGATATAAAACTAGAAGAATATAAAATTATGTGCAAAAGATAACAAAATGAATTATTTGAATAGAAAAATGTTAAAAACATGATCAAAATGTGTGCTATACTAATACATATATCTTCATCGATTATTGGATTATAAACAAACGTAACTGTCAAACCTAAAATTGATATTCGCAGAGTTTCTTTCTTTTATATTTACATATTACTAGGTCAATATGTAATATATATGCAAATATATTCTAAAATCTTTCTGTAATTAAAGACAAAGGTAATTTTATTGTTCCTCAACTTTTTCAAGAGCACACATAGTGTATATTCAGTGCAGTAATAGAAATCTGGTAAAAAAGACATCAGAATATTCTCCGAACCCACAGAAGGCTATACCCATTGCAATACAATGGAACAAACAACGGGGAATTCAATTCCATCCTATAATCTGCTCCACCGATAGAATCCTACCACTAATCCGGTGTAAGCGGATGTACCGAACACCATGGAGGATCATAACTCCTATGGATCAGCCATGTTTGACAGCGGATTGTCATCCATGTTCCCTTCAAATGAACGGTTGATTAGACCAACACCGTGAAATACCCTGTGTCCAGCTACCTTCAAATTGATTTGATAGCATTTTCAAAAAAAATTCTTATTTTAATAAGGCTTTCAGCAAACCTTTTACATAATACGAGTATTTAAATAGCAGCAAAACCACGCTAAAATAAACCGGGTATATAGAAAACCTATTTTAACGAATCTGAAAAATGCTTTTCCATGATACAATGGCTATAGTGAATACATGGATATAGTGAACCAAAATTACATCCTCATTTGGGTTTGCTTTAGCAAGATTGTACAGAAAAATTAACGAATTATAGGTTGATTTAGCACTTTTCATATTACGAAAAAAAATTTTTTTTTTATTTTCTACAAAGTTATAGGTTTTTATCTATTTAATATTGAATAGAATACCCCTTTATATATATATATATGTCATAATATATGCTCTTCCAGGATTAATAAAACAAATCTACAGTCGACCAGAGAGAGAGAGAACGCAGCTAAGGCCGGTCACTTGATATAGCAGTCACATTCCAAGGGGGCGACCGCAGGACCTTTTCTTGGAACCTCAGTTCTATGTTTACTCAGTCGGGGGGTGGTGGACACACAAGACGTGCATTTCCGCGGTGGCATCCCGCTAGCGCTTCCTCTCTCCCTCGGTTTGCTGGGTTCCATCTTCCAAACTTGTTGTTTCCTTATTTCTCACTCACCACATTATTATCACTATAGTGCCACATCGAGAGTCGACAGGATCATATCACATATATATTGAATTGAATAAATTATTTATTTACCAATATTTCGGCCTGCTGAACGCCAACCTTTATCGAGGCATTACATATTTTATACATGTAATTGTTATGTATTCATAGAGATTATTTATCATCATCATTTACTGTATAAATACTTTGTTTTTAATTAAAATATATGTTTTTTACTATCTAATATGAATTAAATAGGGATTGCTCTATTTTCAAAACAATATATATATATATATATATACTATAGAATAAAGCGTTAGGAGAAAATAATTTTTAATAATCGACTACACGAGCTTTCGGGCAGTCACGCCCTTCAACTGGTAATGATACATGATGGCAATAGGCCTTAAATAGGATTCCGTTTTCTAAGATATATTTACATATGAGAAAAATAATATAGGACGGCTAAAAAATATTTTTCTCATATGTAAATATATCTTAAAAAACGGAATCCTATTTAAGGCCTATTGCCATCATGTACCATTACCAGTTGAAGGGCGTGACTGCCCGAAAGCTCGTGTAGTCGATTATTACAAATTATTTTCTCCTAACGCTTTATTCTATAGTATTTATAATCCAAGGAGAAAGTTTCCATGTTTAAAAAAATATATATATATATACATAATATATGAAGTTGCGGGAGGTTTGAACCTCTTCTTGGTACAATTATATGCTGTGACATTTGTTCGATTTTTAAATATAAAAATACGAAAATAATCTTACCCATGAAATTTGAGTTGATGTACAGTGTGCAGTCGTTAGGCCGGAAAATGAGGTTTAGAATAATTTCTTTTTTGAATCAACACTGTTTTATTTTAACAAACTCATTAAAATATTTCGTTGAATTTAAAATATTATTTTTTTAAAATTATTCTAAGGAAAGTATAGAAAAGGTAACCTTTTACATAAATATTAACAACAATGTATATAATGATTCGATTAATAAAAAATGGCGTTATAAAAATTTGAAAAAAAGGTCAAAATGTAATATAAATACTATATAAATAAATATTATAATTTTTTTTTAAATCACATAATATATATCATAATATATTTTTTATTTATTATATAGTTTTTGTATTTTAAAAAAATATATATCTGGATATCTATTTTAAAATGAAATGAATAAGATAATTGTTTGAAGCAGATTTATGTTTTGCAATTTTAAGACATTTTACACTTTAATAGCAACATTTTAATTTTTAGGCGATATTTTTCAAACTTTAGCAGTACTATTTTTTTTTTCAATTTTTTATTTATCAAAACACATTTATTTTAATTGAAATTAGTTTACTTTATATTTTTTTAAATGTCATTTTTAATTTTAAAAAGAACATTTTTGATTTCAAAAGGCAAATTTTATATTTAATAAACACATATTTTATAGTTTTTATAAGCATCTAAACTTTGATATAATACTTTGATATGCCGTCGTTAAAATTCCAAATTTTAATTTAAAATCTTAAAATTTGAAATTATAAAATGTTTATATTAAACCCTAAAATTCCATTATAAAACTTTTAAATATGCTTTTTAGAGTGCAAAATCTTTAAAATACGGACAATAATAAAATATATCCTTATTAAATTCAAAAATGTGATTAGTTAAAATTAAAAATGAACTCAACAAAAAATACTAAAATAAACAAGTTTTATTCAAAATAAACGTATTTAAATTGAAATATTTATTTATTTAAAAAAAGTCTCAAATAAAATAAAAGTGTTTAATTATACATAAATTATGTTGTTAATAAATTGTGAATTGTTGTAATTGAAGTGCAAAATGTCTTAAAATTTCAAAACCTATATTTCATTTTTAAAATATTCGTTACAAATATAATGTATTGTTATATTGTTCTTTATATCTCAGATATCGAGTGGTTTAATAAAATATTATCTATAAAAAATTAAAACTTAATATATATATCTCTATATATATTAAAGTCAATGTCTCTCTGTCTGTTTCGCGATAAACTCAAAAACTACTGAACCAATTGGTACCAAACTTTGCATGTCGCTTTTTATAAACCTGAGGAAAATTTTCGGCTAGATTTTGATTAGTATTTTTGGCTATTTCTTTTTTTTCATTTGAAGAACTTTTTTTTTTACGCGGAGTAATCCGGAAAGGAATGAATACCCAAATATAGCCATTTTTTATACGCATCGGTGGTTCAGTGGTAGAATGCTCGCTTGCCACGCGGGCGGCCCGGGTTCGATTCCCGGCCGATGCATTTTTTTTTTACAATTTTTAAAACTCATTTATATTATATATAACTAGCCGAATGACCCGGGCAACGCCCGGGTTTCACCCGATTAAATGTTTTTATTCAAATACTATCCGTTACAATTATAAATTGGCGCCGTGGATGTCACTCTTGTGAAACGTCCCGCTCCAAACTTTGGGTCTGAGAAGCGATATTTTTATAGAAAGATGATCTGGTTTTTTGTTTTCTGCTCGAATGAATGTTTTTTTCTGTTAGAATTTTGTTCCTGCGTACAAACGCGGGCGGCCCGGGTTCGATTCCCGGCCGATGCATTTTTTTTTACAATTTTTAAAACTCATTTATATATTATACAAGAATGACATCCACGGCGCCAATTTATAATTGTAACGAATAGTATTTGAATAAAAGCATTTAATCGGGTAAAACCCGGGCGTTGCCCGGGTCATTCGTATATAATAATTGTATAAACGAATGCAAGACAAAATCACCGCGAATGTTTCTTTTTTTTAAAGCAATTTCTTTTTAAGGCAATTATCGTTATTTATCGTTAATTTTTGTTTCGATTTTATTGAAAAAAAAACGATATGGTGCCTTTAAAAAATGATCTTTATTACTATGCAGTTTTCTATTTAGTCAATATACCTAAGTTCATGTTGCAAATGTAATTATCTCTATCGATTTAGTAGGTGAAATGCAAAAAAAAAAAAATCGACATGATGAAATCTTTATGAAAATTCACATTTTTATTTTTATATTTTCACGACACACACAGTTTGGGGCGGGACGTTTCACAAGAGAGACATCCACGACGCCAATTTATAATTGTAACGAATAGTATTTTAATTAAAACATTTTAAAAACACACAGTTTGGAACGGGACGTTTCACAAGAGTGACATCCATGGCGCCAATTTATAATTGTAACGAATAGTATTTGAATTAAAACGTTTTTAAAATATATACGCACTCGGGTAAAACCCGGGCGTTGCCCGGGCCATTCGTCTAGTATTTGAATAAAAGCATTTAATCGGGTAAAACCCGGGCGTTGCCCGGGTCATTCGTATCTACTTATATATTTGCCTTATTCTGTCTGTTTGTTTGTCAGAAGCTCACGGATGGGAATTTTCATAACCATCGGTGGTTCAGTGGTAGAATGCTCGCCTGCCACGCGGGCGGCCCGGGTTCGATTCCCGGCCGATGCATTTTTTTTTTTTTTTTTTTACAATTTTTAAAACTCATTTATATATTATACAAGAATGACATCCACGGCACCAATTTATAATTGTAACGAATAGTATTTGAATAAAACCATTTAATCGGGTAAAACCCGGGCGTTGCCCGGGTCATTCGTATATAATAATTGTATAAACGAATGCAAGACAAAATCACCGCGAATGTTTCTTTTTTTTTAAGGCAATTTCTTTTTAAGGCAATTATCGTTATTTATCGTTAATTTTTGTTTCGATTTTATTGAAAAAAAAACACTGGTTGCCTGTAAAGTCGGTTTTACGGGCGAAGATTTTACGTGACAACGGTAGAATATTTATTGATATGAATATAATTAAATTGCACAATAGGAACAAGGAATTGAATGAAAATAAGAATTGCACAAATTTTAACTATAGAAATATATTTTGTTTACTAAAACATTGTACATGTAAACTTAAACTTAACTAATTCCTATTTGAGTGATTTTGTTGAGGATAGGACGATGATAGGAGAAATATGAAATGAAAGGAAGTGTTTCTGCTGTAATGTGTCTTGCGAAAGTCAAGTCGATAGTTGTTCCTTTTAACGTAGTTGACTTAGAAACGTTTGATACGCAATCAAGATTATACGTATTTTTCATGAAATTAAGAAACGAGTTGTCAGGCTTTACGTTTTTGTTAAAATCACCACACAGAAGAATCGGTATACTAGAATCAATTTGCACGAACGGTGGCACGTACTGGCTGTTGTGAATGTACGGACCGAGTCTTTGCCAAAGGTACTGCAGACGTTGACGGCACGATATCCTCCGTCTCCATTGAAGTACTGGAAGTTGAAGGCACCGTTTCCATTGTTTTGAGAGTGGTGATTCCTGTTGAACATTTGAAATTGAATGGATGAATTTTTAATTTTAAAGAATCAATTTGAAAATCAAAACACTTATTCAGATCGAAGGTTCAAATTTTTGCTAAATAAATTTGAAATTAAATAAAATTTGTAATTGTAAATGATGAAGTTGAAAATTAAAACATTTACTTATATTAGATGTTAAAATTCTTGCTCAACACAGTTTAAATAAAGTTTTCTTATATCTGCCACTTTTTCTTAATATTTGTAATTTTAAATAATCAATTCGAAAATCAAAACATTTATTCAGATCGAAGGTTCAAATTTTTGCTAAATAAATTTGAAACTATTTAAAATTTGTAAAATAATAATTAATTAATTATTTAATTTTAAACTAATAATTTACTTAACACTATCAACATTTATCAATAGTATGACATAACCTATAAACTCAGTTTCTCAACTTTTGTGTCAATCTAACAATTAATCAATCAATCATAGTTTACGATAATGAAATATCAGTGTACAATTATTTACCTTTATTGTTGTAGTTGTTGTAAATGACGAATCTAAGCACTCCACATTTTCACTACAGACACAGCTGACGATACTTTAACCACACGTGTGAACTTGTATTATGACGCTTTCTTGTTTTTCCAACGCCAAGAACGTTCGAGAAAGACAAAGACAGAGACAAGCATGCGCCGATTCAATGCGCCTAATTCTCTAGCGCTGCGCGCGCAGCTGCGCGCGCAGCACTCTCGTTCGGTGACTCATCGTAACGTTACCGGGCGTTACACTTTTTCATAAGTGACTCCCAGCCGCAACCTAATTTAAGACGTTGTCACGTCAAAAACGATATGGTGCCTTTAAAAAATGATCTTTATTACTATGCAGTTTTCTATTTAGTCAATATACCTAAGTTCATGTTGCAAATGTAATTATCTCTATCGATTTAGTAGGTGAAATGCAAAAAAAAATCGACATGATGAAATCTTTATGAAAATTCACATTTTTATTTTTATATTTTCAAGACACACACAGTTTGGGGCGGGACGTTTCACAAGAGAGACATCCACGGCGCCAATTTATAATTGTAACGAATAGTATTTTAATTAAAACATTTTAAAAACACACAGTTTGGAACGGGACGTTTCACAAGAGTGACATCCATGGCGCCAATTTATAATTGTAACGAATAGTATTTGAATTAAAACGTTTTTAAAATTTATACGCACTCGGGTAAAACCCGGGCGTTGCCCGGGCCATTCGTCTAGTAGAGATATAAATATATATTATTATATCAACTATATTAATTAAATCAAATACCTAAACACTAATATAATACAATTTTTGCCATCACGCACACTTTTTTCCTGTAGTTTATGTATTACTTCTGTATTGCTATTCTATGGCACTTCTAATATTTATTATTGATGTACTTTCAGTATGAAGGAAATTGCAATCGGGGGAATTCTCGGGCGAAGCCGGGTCATACGTCTAGTATTCTATATATAGGTGTTTAACTTTTAATTAGACAATTTTAATTTATATTTAGACATTTTTTATTTTAATTTAGACAATTTCATTTTTATTTAGACATTTTTTATTTTAATTTAGACACATGGCCTTTTTATAGAAAAGTCGATGTGTCTAAATTAAAATTGAAAATGTCTAAATAAAAATTAAAGTGTCTAAATTAAAATGAAAAATGTCTAAATATAAATTAAAATTGTCTAATTAAAAGTTAGAAACCTATATATAATCATTAAAATAATTTAAATCAATTAACACGTATATATAAGAGAAATGTATTTCATAATTATATTTTTATGCATTTAATTTATATATTTTTCAATTTTCAAACAATATTTTGCACTTCAAAAACAACTTTTTACTTTTGAAAATCACATTTACATTTTTTATTGATATTTTTTATTTTATTTAATTTTTTTGAACAAATATACAATAGATATTTTTAAAATTTATTTAAATACTTTTATGTTAATAGGAAATTATTCTATTTTAGACATTTTTTTCTCACATATATTTAATTTTTTAAAAAACCTTATTTTATTCTTTTTTATCCTTCAAATATTTATATTTTTGAATTTTGACCAATGACAAAATATTTCCAATATGATCTGCAAGTATTTGTGCATTGCGTTTAAGATTTTAGTGGAATAAATTGATAAAGAGGAAAAAATATATATAATATAAATAAAGATGAATGAGATTTCTGTTGTATTTTGGAATTATATTGATACATTGAATTATTATTATTTGTTTGTTTGTAGAGACTATTTTTGAATGGGGATGGTTATGTTCACTTTAATTGGGCTATTTTTGATTGGGTATGGCTATGTTCACTTGAATTGGGCTATTTTTGATTGTAGTAATTTGCATATTTGAATTTGAAAAATTTTGCTTTTGTCATTTTGAAAAAACAGGTAAATATCCTGTCGACTTATATTATATAAAATAATTTAGCAGAGTATTTGAATCTATGAAATTATAATTTAAAATAAATAATATTTTTATATAACATATATATATATATATATATCCCTCGAAATATTTTTAAAAAGTTATTTTTCTTTCATAGATCCAAGTACGCCTTTCAATATAAATTTTTATATTCGTTTTAATCAAGAGATATAGAAATATTGCATTTTAAAAAATTGTTTCGAATAAAGTTAATCACCGATTAATATAGCTTTTTAAAATTTTACTGTATTCTCACGACCCCATGCTTACCAGCATAACCTTTAGCCATATTTTCATTTCTGTATTTTCAAATAGATTATTATTGTTTCAATGTAAACATAAGTTAGCATTCCCCTTGAGTGCTTCGGTATTCATTAAAGAAAACGAACAAATATTGATATTCGGAAACTAATTAAAATAATTAATATTTTGAATGATATTATATTAATTAGAACAAATTTAGATCGTCACAAATGCAATCGAAAAATATCATAACCAAATAACAATTATCTGATGTTTTCATTCAATTTTAAAAGGCTATCTAAAACAAAATTAATTAAAATAGGTAAGTTTAAGCTGGTTTACAGATTGTAGTGGGAATAAAATAATATTTATATCTATATTATACAGAAATTAGCTTTATATAAGAGAAATATAAAATACATTTGTTTAGCTTGATTAAAATTGATATCGAAATATTTAAAAAAGGTCAATTTCAAATTAAATAAAAGTATTTTCATTAAACCTAAAATATATTTGCAGTATAATTCTTTAAAATGTACATATAAAATCAAAAATGGAGGCTAAAATTGAAAATACGATTGGGTGTGTGTGTGCTAAATGTTATTATTAAAATGAATAATGCTGTTATTAAAGTGTAAAATATATTTCTTAAAAGTGCAAAACACCTAAATATGCTTAAACTTTCATATTATAAAAAAATAATTAAAAAAAGAGAATAATTCATTTAGGCATAGAGATTCAAATTAAACATTTTTCAATATATATGCTAATTATTCTAAAATATATGTTGCTGAAACAAGATCTTTTATTTTTATAAACAATTTTATATTTATGTTGTTTAATTTCCAGATAGAGTATTTTGGAAGAGAGGTTCCACAATTCCAAATAGATGAGTAAAAAATATGTAAAATTATATAATATGGCATTGGTAAAAGTTTGAATTAATTGATATTTTATAAATATGACAGAAAGGGGAGTTATTTGTATAATATAAGACATCAAAAGAAAAGATCAATTAAAAGGGCAAATTAAAATAAATTAAAATTAACCTAATGAATTATTACAACTTTACCCTGCTTCTACAAATGAAATATTTATCAGACGTTAAATCATAATTGAATTATAAATTATTGAAAGTGTAATTAAGATTATAAAAGCTCTTTGGATAATGATTTTATTATTCCAAATTTCAAAATAGAATAATTATTCTGCATTTTTATATCAAAGAGACACATCGGCTAAAATAGGACAGTTGTTATGTCTAGGTATGTAGTTAGTGTGCGTAAACTCTCTACACTCACGGACAAATTTTAATAAAGTGGAAAGTCTTTGATGTCTTTTTTAAGGAGACAGGAGGCAATTTTGGTTCACATTTGGTTATCTCGTGTGTCTTCAATAAAGGTCACTGTAATATCTTTCAGGGTTATTATCCAAATCCCGATATATACATGGTAAAAGGTACAACTTCCTTAAGTTTTGGTAACGAATCTAGATCAAATTTAAAAGCTCCTTGGCTATTGACGTGTTAAAATTATAACCGGTCTAAGAAATTACGCTGAAAAATCATAGAACGTTGGTCTTTAGTCCTGATATTTCAATTGTGTTCATTTTCAGTCTAATCTGAACTGATCTGCCAATTTGAAGTACGTCGGTGGCATTATATTCTTGGCTTTGGATTGAGTATATTGCAGTGGTTTGAAGATGGGATTTTTACTTGTTTTTTTATTTTATTTAGGGATAGGATTTCTAAGAAACTGGTCGAATATAATTGGTTATAATGGATAATATTTTATATGGAAAAGTATGCGTCGATAATATTTTGAATTTCTTATAAGAAACCTCCCTGTGCGCGCGCATCCGTGACAGAGGCGGCCGATGAGGAATGAGGAAAGACGGTCGTGACTATATATGTTGATAATAATAATATAATAATAATAATTATTATTATTATTATCATTAGATAATGATAATGATCATAATGATGATGCGCGCGCATCCGTGACAGCGGCCGATGAGGAATTGAGGAAAGACGGTCGTGACTATATATGTTGATATTAATTATCATAATAAGTAGTGTGTTATTTAAAAATTGTGCATCAATTTTTATTCAGCATTTTATTTTTAGAAAGTATTTGGATATAAAACTATTTTTGAAAAAAAAGAAGAGTTTATAGCTAGAATTTAGAGAAAACTTTAAAAAATTCAATTTTGCCTTCTCACCTGAAGGTAAGGTGGAATGAGACATTCCGCGGGGAAGTTGTGATACAACAACAGCACTGGAATCTCAGCACGTCCTTGGACTTTTAAATAAGCAGAAGTTTCTATAAGAACGGGGGGAGAGAAGTCGTTTGGAGGTGTTCTTATGCCACTAACGACATTTGTTTGGCACGTCACATTTTTTTTTGAGGACATCGCACAGCCATTAGAAGCTGCTAATTGTCAACGTAATGGGAGGCAGACGACAGTGTGGAGGACATCGTCTGCTTACACCGCTGACGACATTCTCTGCGCACTGATTTCTTGCCGATCCCTCCCTCCCTCAATGTTGGGTTTTCTCTTTAAAATATCTTCATTTTCTGTTCAATTGTAATTATTAGTGAATTTTTTCCATCACTCAAGAACTATGCCTTCTCTATGTATCTATCATTTTCTCACCGCGCAATATAGAAAGCTATTATATAATTGTTAAAAATTAAAAGTGAAATTGCACTGGTAACATCAATCAAGAAAGAATATTAGGTAAATTCTGGAATGAAAATTCTAAACTATTTTAGACGCGTATGATTCTTTTAAAAATTAAACAATTTCTACTGCCCTTACTGCAATGGACAAATTAATGGGAGGGTCTGGCTCATTAGTGGTGAACCCTCCCAGCGGTTTCGCCAGTTTAATCTACCATACCGCTTTTATATTGCATATAACGATCTTTCTTTCATAGTGATACTGATTATATGCGTCTATAATAGTTTCGAATTTACATAACAGATGGCACGCTAATACACCATAACAAAATTCTGTTACTTCAAGTGTTGTTTTACAATGACAAGCCGCAGTGTATTATATTGTATTATAAGTTACTTTGTGTATTATTTATGAACGGAAAAATACGTCCAGGGTAGCCTAGTGGACATGGCATCTGCCCGGTAAGCGGAACATTGAGGGTTCGTTTCCCATCCCTGGTCACTTTTATTTTTCGGTTCATCATTACTCTTCATAATTCACCCTTTCATACCTCATCCAAAAAGGTTATAAATAGTCAATATTTCACCTTGAAATAAATTTTGATTTTTCATTGAAAAGAAACTCATGCGGTGTAACTTCAAGTGTTGTTTCAAAATTCTGTTCTAATTAAAAACTAAACGATTGGTTTATATTTATCCTGACAAATAACGCAAGTTTCACGATCAGAAGATGACTTTTTTTAATCGTAATTTTTCATAAAATTATCAGAGTTCGATATAGAGAGGTTTTAATCTGTATAATATATTTACATATTACAAGTTTATTTTATATGCAGTAAAACCTCGCTAAAACAAACCTGGAATATAGCCAACCTTCCCTTATAACAAACTTGAAATAATCCCCATTTTATAATACAGTGAACCATGGCTATAATGAACCATAGGTTCAATCCCTTTGAGTTCAATATAGAGGGGTTTTATTAAATTTATCCAAATACAAAGACAAAAAAGAAACTGAACTTAAAAAGAGGAGAAATACAAGCAGTAGAGCCGTGATCAAATTGGAAAGGATGTAGTCCTAAGGTAACAATATGTTTTTCTTAGCCTTCACACAAATATATAATACTGTATATATTGTTAAATAGAGAGAGCGTGAATAACATATATTTTATATTAATATAATAAGAACTCTCGAATGAGGTGTAAAGTATCTTTCAAATATCAAATTAGAATTTGATGGAAAAAAATGAACATATAAAAACGACAGAATCAATCTGAATTGTTATCGCTTTCTCTTTCAAATATTTATTGGGTTTATTTATAATTTTTTGTTATTATATATAGAGGGAGAACTAGAGCAACTAACTGTATTCATAGCATCAAGAACTTTCTGAATATTGTGAAAAAAAATATACAAATATGATATAAAAAAATAAAGAAAGCATATCCTGACCAAAAAGGTTTTTGGTCCCAGAGGCTTCTTGAGTCACCAAGAAATGGGTATTTAAGGCCAAATTTGCGTAAATACGCTTAACACATGAAAAGACAATAGAAATATTCTTTCATATATATAGATATATATTTACTGAAATGTGATTTTCCTATTGTTAACAAAAAATAAGGGGTTTATAAAAATTAATCTTATAAAAAAATAGAAGATAATATAAAAGAAAAAGCATGAAGAAATGCGTGTCTTACCCTTCCTTACCTATGGTTTTCTAATATGTTTTATGAAAAACGATATTGTTTACTAAATAAATAAAAGCTTATGTCCATAGTTTGCTAAAATACCATTTCTAAGATTCCACCCTTCAGTGTAGCATATATAATCAGGATTTTTCAATATAGTAGTAGAGCTCTAAGAAGCGGTCTGGTAGATTAAATTGACGAAACCGCTGGGAGGGTTCACCAATGACGAGCCAAGCTCTATCAATATTTTTCATCGCAGTAAGGACAGTAAAAATTTGATATGTGTGAAAGAAGCATTCGCGTCTAAATGTTTTGACTTGCTAAAATAAATAACGGTTGTAAAGAAGGGGGGATTAAAAATAAATTTCTAAAATGCATTTTTAAAAATAATAATCTATATTACAATGGAATAATGGTAATATTTAACAAGGAGAGGACCGTATTTTGACCTCTAACCTGATGTCTATACCACATGTTTATTTTTTTTAAAAACAAATCTATTTGTTTACATAATAAATAAAAGTTGTAAAGAAGATAAAACCTCAACAAAAAAAGTGGAGAAAATATCATCAAAAGAAAATAATAATACCAACCAAACAAACAAGGAGACATGCGTGTTTTGCCCTAACCACATCTCTAACGGCCACAGCATTAATTTAGTTGACCAAACGATTGAGGCAAACATCAATCCAAGATGTCAGCTCCATCACACGACATTTCGGTCACAGGCTGTCTTTTGGCCAACAATAAGTCATTCTCGGCTTAATGACTTCTGCACATCGATCGTCTGCTGTCAGCCAATTGGCGGGAAACCAACTTTACTTAACTTTTCTTCTGGTTTGCTTTTCAAACCAGATTTTTCTTTCCTTTCGAAGTTTATTTAATTTTTATACTTCTTCAGGAGTATGCCTCAAATAATTTAGGACTAATTTGTATAAACATTTTTGTGAGGATTTTTTTTTATGTTAAAGTTTATTTAAATTGGAAGTTTAAAATGCTTGGAAAATCTTTTGATATCAAATTAAAATATTTTCTGTGAACAATTTTGTAAAATGAATCTCTTGGCAATATTCCACAATATATCATTTATATAAATTGAATAATGTGTAACTTCGTTGTTATGAAGCCTTTTTAAAAATTATTCTTTGACAAATTATAGAAATGTATATATAAATATTTGGATTAGTTAATTTAAAAAAATAAACATTCATATCTATCTGGCATAGTTGTGCGTGATTCAATATAATAAAAAATGGAAACATTTCTCTAAAAAATGTACTTTCAATATATATCCAACACATAATAAGAAATGAGAGCATTAAAGTACAAATATTTCTTATATACATAAAGCAAACTTTTATACTGGCCTTACTCCGATTCAAATAAATATTGGGGGGGGGGGGGGGGGGGTGGAGCTTGGCTCATCAGTGGTGAACCCTCCCAGCGGTTTCGCCATTTTAATATACCAGACCGACGTAGGCTAGTAAAGATATAAACCGCCCGTCTGAATAATAGTTAATATCTTCTTTAGAAATTGTTTCCATTTTTTTTTCAAACCAGGAATATTCACATTGATTTTTTTAAACGGTTTCTCATAGATAAATTCCATTAAAAAACGTAAAAGTCACATTCTGTGAACCTGACACCGAATCCTAACGAAGAAAGGACCAATGGATCGGTTTTAAATCCATTACAACCCGCGGGAGGTAAAACTCAGCCCAGCTGTATAATTTGATTACAATGCCACCGTGTTGATTTGTGTCCGGAATTGGAAATGCCCTGGCCTCCTCTCTTTTGTGGGAGGTAGAGAGAAACGTTTTTGCATATTGGTATATTGATAATGTCCTGTAATGAGATTGGTGAATTTTATCACACACACATATATATTTTAAGAACGAAATACTTGATGAGGAAAGAGTTTCTTTATTACACAAAATTAGATCACAAGCTTTCGGGCACAATCACCCTTCTACTGGTGTAAAACGAGACAAAATTATTAGTTGCATTCAGCTATATATATATATATATATACAAAAAGTAAGAAAATAAGACAGATATGTAAAATTGTGCCAGAGAATTTTATTTCTATTTTATTTTGTTTTATTTCGTTTAACAGTCGTTGTTCGTACTTAGTTTCTGTAATGGCCATGTATTGAATGTATTATGCGTTTATTTACTTGCTTTGCTTAACTTTTATGAATGATCCTCCAATATTATGTTAATTTTCTCTGGCACAATTTTACATATCTGTCTTATTTTCTTACTTTTTGTATATATATATATATATATATATATATATATATATATATATATATATATATATATATATAGCTGAATGCCACTAATAATTTTGTCTCGTTTTACACCAGTAGAAGGGTGATTGTGCCCGAAAGCTTGTGATCTAATTTTGTGTAATAAAGAAACTCTTTCCTCATCAAGTATTTCGTTCTTAAAGTTTAGTGAAGGAGTTATTACTTCAACACATATATATATACGAATTCGATATGGTGACAAATATTGTCCAATTTGATCTGGTAGTGACCATCACTCGCAGCTCATCTAGTGAACCTCTGGTAGTTTTGTTGACCCCTTCAGGATAAACACATGCTAAATTATTCCTTCAAACATATCTGTTGATATCATCTGTTATCAATAGTTCTTAGCGTCCAGCAAGTCGAGTTCGACCTTTGGTGACAAAATATGGCAAATTTTCTACGATTTGATCTCTTAGTGACCATCACTCTCATCTAGTGATCTTCCTGTAGCTTTCTTGACCCCTTCTAGTTAAACACATTCTAAATTATCCCGTCAAACATATCTGTTGATATCATCTGTTATCATTTTTTCTTAGCGTTCAGCAAGTCGAGTTCGACCTTTGGTGACACTATATGATGTCAAATATTCCCCAATTTGATCTGTTATAATGACCATCACTCATCTATTGACCTTCTGGTAGCTTCCTTTACTCCTTCTAGATAAACACATGCTAAATTATTACATCAAACATATCTGTTAAAGAGATACATCAAATAGAGATAGGGTAGTACACAATTTCAACATCTAATTTCGAGGTAACATTGCAGTAGGACATAAAGAATGGCATTCTTGTGTGGAAGAGTTGGCAGTTTAGGATCAATCAGTGTTAGACACGCATCTACCGTCTATATTTATTGCTTGAACGTTTCGGCCACCTACTGTCGCCCATTTTCAAGGTGGAAGCATTTCCATAATGTTGACTTTTATCGATGTACGAAGTTTTCCACTTCCCTTTCTTTATAACAGAACAATTGTCTTTCAATACCTTCAATTTTTCTAGACCGCGTGAAAAATAGATTTTCAAGTTGGAGATGGAAAAGCATGAAGAAGCTCCTACTGCCCATAATTTATAATCTTGTTTACTATATAACAATTGTATATCACCTTTACCTAAATTTATTTTCTTGTTCCAAGTATATTTCCTGTTCTCCACAGTTTCTCTGTCTTGTAATCTCCAAGGAGAATCTTCTATAAGGCCAGTCTGTCTTAATAAAGGTTTTTGTGTAAATAATAAAGTTTTCAGAAACATAGATAAAGGTTTTTATATATCTATGTTTCTCAAAACTCTATGGAAAGACAAATGTCAACATCGTGCTGAACTTTTTTTCCTTGAAAAAGAATGACATCGGGTCACAGAAACGTTTGGACAATAAATTTTGAAGGTAGGTGTGTGCATCGATATCTACAATTAATTGGAATAAGATGTTAGCTGCGTGGAAAAAGACACATACCTATATCGAATACAATCATGGGCAAAACTTAAGGAAGTTTTACCTTTTAGTATGTATATCGAGATTCAGACATTAACTCTGAATTGATACACAGTGATCTTTATTCAAGACACATGAGATAACCAAGTATATGAACAAAATTACTTCTGTCTCTTTCGAAAAAAAACAAGACGAACGGCGACATTAAAGACTTTCAACTACCTTAAGTTTTGTCTATGAGCGTATATATATATATATGTTATATCAAAATATCATTTCATTTTAAATTATAATTTCATAGATACAAATACTCTGCTAAATCGAACGCCAGAGGTCACGCTTCCACTATATAAACTCATTGTTGTTGTTCCCCGATGGCCGGCTCAAAACCTTTGTACATTATGTAAATAATCTTTTGCTTTCCTTATTCTACTCGCCTTAAGCCAGGCATTACTTTTATCAAATTATGTCTTTTATACAATCCTTTAGTTCAATTAAATAACTGATCAAAACCATTATTATTTTTATTTCAAGATTATTATTCAACCACGACTGCATCACCATTACCATAATCCTCAACATGATCTAAATTCAAGCAGAAAATCAAATCTATTCATTTTTATATAACATATATATGACCAAATATTTACAGTGCGTATCTATAAACACAAACTCAAAATTTGAAGAGTTCTTAGGAGATATGCAATGTTAAATAATACCTAGAAATGTGAAGTAGTAAATATTTACTACTAAGTACTATACTACAAACGTAAATAAAAGTTCTATAAGAGTACTCAATCGTTTTAATTAACGTTGTCACAGAGTAAGGATTTAGTGTTAATCAAGCTGGCCACCTTGGAATGGCATCGATTTCCATTGGTCGCAGGTGGTATGACGTCAGAGGTATTGCGTGAAGGTTCACCATTAGAATGGCCGTGAAAGGCCAATTCCAGTAATAGAGACCCCGCGATTTATCTCTAGGGTGATGGAGCCCTGTGCTGGTAGATACACTGTGTGCAAATTCTTCATCGCCCCTGATGTATGGCCAAGTAATTTCCTGAAAATTCTCTCCTCAATAATCGACGAGTTGCTTTTTTAAATCACCACAATATATTGCTTTTACAAGTTGTTTGAAAAACATATTTTTGAAATAGTAAACATAATAGAAGTGTGGTTCGACACATGTAGTTAGTTATCTCTATAACAAACAGCACAATTCGAACTTTCTTTCTTTTTTTTCTTCCTTTTTTCACTTTTTTGTTTGTAGCATATTTTAGAGGGAGTAAGAAGAATTATTTTTTAAATATCGTTTCTAATTTGATATATACAGTGAAACCCCGTAAACGAACCTAGGATATAGCAACCCTTTTCTTATAACAAACTTGAAATAATCTCCGTTTTATAATACAGCGAACTATCAGTCTGCAACTTTCAGTTGCACGATAATAATATAGAGTGAGATGTGTGTTTTGTGTCCCCTTTTCTTTATATATATATTTATATTAACACAAAGCAATAACGCGCCATCTATACATATAAAATGAAAGGATTTAAAATCACGAATGTTTCTTTTATACATAATACAAACTTTTTGCGGAAGAGCATTGCTCGATGCAAATATTTAAATGTAATTCTACTGTCCTATAAGCTTATGTCCATAGTTTTCTTGAAAACCATTTCTGAGATTCCACCCTTCAGTGCTGCATATATAAGCAGAATCGTCCAATACAGTATTAGAGCCCTGAGAAGCGGTCTGGTAGATTAAATTGGCGAAACCGCTGGGAGGGTTCACCACTGATGAGCCAAGCCCTCCCAATATATTTTTTTCATCGCAGTAAGGGCAGTAGAAGTTTGTATTGTGTATAAAAGAAACATTCGTGCTTTTAAATCCTTTAATTTTATATATGTATTTATATATTATATAATTTAGAAATAATTAAATATATCTTATAATAAAACGATGCCATCTATCGGCGAAATTATCCAGTTATTTCTTACATGGCATTAACAAAACAAAACTTTCATACACCACACAGTTATTTCGCATATATTTTTATCAATAAATGAATAAATCTTTAAATTTGTTCTGAATATAGAGCAATCCATATTTAAATCATTAGATAGTAAAAATACATATATTGGATTGAATAAAATATTTATTTGACAATATTTCGGCTGGCTGAACGCCAACCTTTATCAAGGTATCACATTTTTGTATAAACTATATATTAAATAATATCTTTTAAAATAATTGTTCCATCTATCGACGAAATTCGCCAGTTATTCCCAACATTAACAAAACAAACACAACCAAACACAGATATCTTCTTACATATTTAAGAAATAATTAGTTGCGTCTTTTTTCTTCAAAGTTTTGTTTTTTCCAACTTCTAGACGTCAATCCATCACCGCTTTGTTTGAAGTTTTTTAAGGGAGAGAAATAACAAAATTTGTAAATAATTCTATCAGCAAAATATAATGATTAATTGCTCTTTAAACTTTTCAAAATATTCGGGAAATTATTCTCTCCAGAAAATGGAAACCAGTCGTGGAAAAAAAGCTTTCAATAGATAATATCTCTTTCTCAAAATCTTTTCTATACATTCGTAGACGTTTTATTTTTTTTTAATTTTGTCTCAAACCTGTTTGTTGGACAATTTCTTAAAAATAAAATTGATTTAAATAAATATTTTTTTGGGGGAATTTTTTTTTATATTCGTTCAGAATTCTCTTATTTTCCCCCACTTTGTATGTTATCTCAATATTTAATCCATGTCATTTACAATGAGGTAATATTAATCAAATGGAGCGCCATCTATATTTGAAAATTGGCACTATTCTAACGAAAATGTTGCTTTTCTTTCTTAAATAAAACTTTTATTAACTGTAGTTACTGAGATGGAAAAATATTTGGGAGAGCCTGGCTTATCACTGTGAACCCTTTTTGTTATTAATTAAAAATTATTAATGATGGTTTAATTTTGAAAAGAATCATTCGCGTCTATAATAGTTTGGAATTCTCATATATAGATGTGTACCAAAAGAATCACCTCTCCCTTTAAAGATGTATCAGAACGATACACTGTTCATTACTCTGGTGAAGAAATTCACTACTGATGGAAAAAAATTACATATACGTGCATATATGTAAATGGGTATTAGTAATTTTAAGACTGGTCTACTGTCATTATTATAAACAAATTAATAGAATATTGCATTTCCAAGAAATGATTATCCAGTTTAAAATTTAATTTTTAATATCGTAATAGTGCTTTAAGATAGGCATCTTGACTTTTTTTTTTTTTTTTGAGAAAACGAAACCTCATAAAAATAATTTGAATTCTTTATTTCATAAATTATACAATAAATTATTTAAGATTATAATATATTATATATTGAAATCTCGTTTAACATTTACACTTATTGTTTTTGTGCCTAAATGTATCAAATATGGTTAATTATTTCTGGCGTGTACACAACCCTTTTGATATATTGTAGCTAAATGAAAAAGGATACAAAAACACCGAAAATAGGTTTCCAAATCAAATAATAGAAAATGTTTTATTTAAACTACGTACACGAGGATGGATAATAAAAATAAAAGAGAAATATGAAGCAGACGAGAGAGAGAAAAATCTATCTTTTGGCAAGTTTCCCGCCAATAGATCAATTACGAATATGTTTATGAACAAATGAAAGATCAGACCCACGGGATAAGAATAGCCAACATCCATTATCCTCCCAAGAATTGTGTTTTTTTTTTTATTATGCGCATTATTTCTTCCACATTAGTATTATCGTTGGTCAAAAAATTACAATTCACAGAGCGCGCTCTCTCTGTGAGAGAGCAAAAAATAATAAATTTATTTTTCTCCGTAACAATCAAATAATTGCCAAATTTCGGGGTGTAATTTGTCTTCAGTAAATGTAGAAGATAGATTAAATTAGATTCGAATATGTTGATGCATTTTTAGATAATATATTTATTCTCTGTTTTTAAATGATAATTAAATTTAGAAGACGTTCGGGTTTTGTTCAGTAAAAAAAAGGTCTAAAATATGATAAATATATAATGGAATATAAAATTATATAAATGACTTTCTAAATTTTCGTTTTTTTTTTAAATATAAAGCTATATAAATAACTATAATTTAAAACTGATAAATTTGCATAAGTATTATATTGAATAAAATAGATTTTTATTAAGCTTATATATGTATAAGGTTACGAGGGCCAACAACCCGATACACGTATCTGGTTGGGTTTCCTAATTCACCAAGAAATTTGACAAATAGTATGGAAGGTTTATTTTAGCCACTACACATTTTAGTGTAGCCTTTTTAACAACACCAGTTTTGGGAAATTCAGATAAAAGGCTAACAACCTGTACACCATGGTTTCTGGATATGGCATTCATCAGTACAGGGACGGCTTCATAACATCCTACAATAGGAGATAAAAGTAGTATTTTTGTTATTATCCCTAGTAACCGTGGTACAGACCATGATAATTATTATAGGTATTAGTTGGTGGCGATCCGAAGTCTAGACATATAGAAGCAGTTCGACACTCACAAGTAGGCTAGAGCCTCGTTTGGTTACTTGCACTCACTGTAAACTTTCATCAATATTTCAATGAAGGCAGAGTTTATATAAAATCATGGACAAAACTTAAAGAAGTTGTACCTTTTAGCATGTATATCAGGATTCAGACAATAAATCTGAAAGTTATTACAGTGACCTTTATTGAAGACACAAGAGATAACCACCAATTATGAACAAAATTACCTCCGTCTCCTTAAAAAAAAAAAAAAAAGACGACCGGAAACATCAAAATATGAAACTACCTAAATTTGTTCTATGAGTTTAATATATTTTACATAATAATTATATATATATAAGATTATATTTTTAATAAATGAAGGGGCATATCAAACATGATATAGAAATATCCTCCAGTCCTATTTACATATACGTTGTTATACTCACAATATGTAAAATTACGTTTTCCTTCAAAGTAGCATTAAAATTTTGTCACAGAAAAAATCAATAAATCTTAAAATTTTCTTTCCACCCATTTATTAATCCACATTATTGATAATGTGTTCTTTCAATATATATATTAAAACATCAATTTTTAGAACAGTCTCAAGATTATTAATTTTATATCAGGTAAATAACGTCTTTAGTTTTCTCTTTCTCTATTTGTTCTTAATAAATACTTAAATAAATAAAGAAGTGAAAAAGAGAAGTTTTTAAAGGAAACACACAAGTGTAATGTTGAAAAGAAGAAGAAAAAAAAACTGAGAGGAAAAAAAAAACTTTCTAAAAATCTTAAACATTTTATAAAGTGCTTAAATTTTTACTTCTTCGGGAAAATCTATCCGCTCACATCTGATAAATAAGAACAGAAAGAAATTCCCTTTGGTGAGATAGATACACCGATATTTCTTACATTTGAACTTCACCATTCTATTTACTATGTTCTTTTGGGATTGGTTCTGTATCTATGTATTTACATATTTACATGTATTTACATATATCACTAGAGATATTCACAAAGTGAGTAAATTTATTTTATGAAATATATTAATCAAAATATTTAGATAAACTAAATGCTCATTAAATTTTTAAAATCCCATCTTAGAATAATTCTATTAACACTCAAGGACAAAACTTGAGGAAGTTTTACCTAAACAAAGGTTACTGATGGCTTGCGCCATCTTTCGGATTGAATATCACAACTAATATCTGATTTCTAATTAATCCCAGAATATTAGCTAGATACCCTTTCTTAATTAATCAAATATTAGTTGTACAATCAGGAGATGCCTTTCTCTCATAATTTTATTCAACTGATCCCAGTACAATTTCATTTTTGTTCTGCTTTTTTTCATACGGTATCGTTTGTGAATGTAGGGTTCCATTTTGTAGCAATTTTTTTATATATATAAATGCCCGTTATTACCTTTTAATTAATTTATGCCTAACTGGCTTATTGTTTTCAGTAATACAGATATGTTCATACAGAAAGTTCATGTCCATATATGTAGTTTGCCTAAATACTAATACGGTATTAGTGCTATAAAAGCGGCCTAGTGGGTTAAACTGGCAATGGGAGGGTTCACTACTGATGAGCCAAGCCCCCCCCTCCTCCTCAATATATTTTCCTCGCAGTAAGGAAAGTAGAAAGTTAATTTTAATTGAAAAAGAAAATGCAGTGGTTAATAGTTTTAATTCTTATTTATAAATGGCGCGTGATTACCTTATAATTAAGTTAGACTATGTGGGGGGGGGCTGGTGCGTGACGTCACACAGGCTGCGCAGAGACGTGCGCAAACTACATAATAATGCGTTCATCTTTTGACTAGGAAGTTAATGTTAAAATTGAACGATGACCCACATACTCAACTCTGTATAACCCGGTGGGGAGAATGTAGTCTAAGAGAATTATAAAGTCATTAAGAACGAATTTTACTTTTCCAAATAAAACTAACTTTCTACTGTCCTTCTTGTGATGATAAAGTATTGGGAGGGCTTGGATTATCAGTGTGGTGAACCCTCCCAGCGGTTTCGCCAGTTTAATCTACCATAGTGCTTCTTAGAGCTCTACTATTGTATTGAACGATTCTGGTTGTACATCCGACACGCCGTAGGAGGAATCTTGGTTATGATATTCGAAGATTTGAGGCTCTCCCAATATTATTTCATCGCAATAAGGGCAGTCGGAAGTTTTCTCTATTTGGGAAATAAAAATTTCGTGTTTTATAGTTACATATCGTGATTATAAATAGCGCGCTATGTGTTACAGTCTATATATGTAAGCCATATTTACATATTGACACTAAGATGAGGTTGGACTACTGATAAAACACAGCGCAGCTACTGTACTGTCATTCAAACCTCTGTTTTCATATCATGTCTCTCAAAACTTGTGACCTTTTCTACAAATCTTCTGGCACAGACAGGAGTCTGAGCTTGCATGAAATGCCCAAATCCAGAATCATACAGAATTATATAGAACTATCAAATATAATAATGATTTAAAATACCTGCGCAATATGCAAAATGGGTACACTATGCAACTTTGTATATGTTACGACACTAATGTTTGATCTATTCTACATAATAAATGTTGATGGGTGTTCTAAATCCCGTATAGTATAGTATAAACTTATAAAATGAAAGGATTTAAAAGCGCGAATGTTTCTTTTATACATAAAACGAACTTCTACTGTCCTTACTGCGATGAAAAAATATATATTGGGAGGGCTTGGCTCATCAGTGGTGAACCCTCCCAATATATATTTTTTCATCGCAGTAAGGACAGTAGAAGTTCGTTTTATGTATAAAAGAAACATTCGCGCTTTTTAAATCCTTTCATTTTATATGTATAGATGGCGCGTTATTGCTTTGTGTTAATAATATAAACTTAGTATAGAATTGACTGGTAGAAACGTCATCATGCTAAATAATTAATGAAATAATTAGTTCTTTTAATCAATAAACTATTAGAAAACTCATAAATATATATAATAGAAAGAACATTAGTATTCTAATATGTACAAAGTTGCATATAGTGTTCTTTGTGTATTATTGTGTTACAGAAAGAGAATTTCCAGATAACCTATCAATAAATTAATAAAGTTCTGATGTATTATCTCTGTATATTCTAAACATTGCACGACGATCTGAATAATTATTGTATTAATACATGTGCATATATGTATGCTATATCTATGTAAATTGTGAATATATATATATATAGCTAGGGGTATGTAAATATGCAGGATATGCATATATGTATGATATTTCCGTGTAGATCGCCAATCGTATTCCTTCAAGTCAAACGCTATCCCCAGAGCTGTCAGATATTTTCCTTCAATATTTCAACACGTCATTCAGTTATCTGTGGCTTCAGCTCTCAACTTCTATTATAAAAAATACACCGGGAATATTATTTAAGGGAGAAACTGTACGTTCTCATGTAAAAAATAAGTTGGAATAGAGGTAAAATACTTATATCGCGTGCGTGTTGTTAACATATATAGGTATATAAATTAATATATATTTATATAGAAATATAAATAGTTGTTCAGTTGTCATACTGACATTATTAAATGAAGCAAAGACCTATCCGGGAATAAGTTTATTTTTTTGTTTTTCTTACACGAATTCTTCCTTACACGAACTCAAGCTTTTGAGCTTATCTCAGCCCTTATTTATAAAACTCTCTCTCCTTAATCAATATTAAAACTTCTACTGTCCTCGGAGCTTATTAGGTAGTTTTTCTGCTTGCGTCTCTCTATTATTTTATGTTAATAGGTTGGTAATTTTTGTTTATTTGGGTGCTAATTAATTGTATATTCCAACAATAAAGAGGTCAGGTGTTGATATTAAAAACAAATTAGGCCTGACTACTAACACGAGCGTGTTTTAGATGAAAGAGCGTTATAAACGTTTAGTTGATTTCTGTTCCACTATATATATACTAGACGAATGGCCCGGGCAACGCCCGGGGTTTACCCGAGTGCGAATATATTTTAAAAACGTTGTCTTGGTTGGTCGCTATTGACAGGGTGGTCTGTATAGACAGGTGGATGTATCACACAGCTGATAACAGGGTTGTCTAGAGTGGTCGCTATAGACAGGGTGGTGGTCGCTATTGACAGGGTGGTCTGTATAGACAGGTGGATGTATCACACAGCTGATAACAGGGTTGTCTAGAGTGGTCGCTATAGACAGGGTGGTGGTCGCTATTGACAGGGTGGTCTGTATAGACAGGTGGATGTATCACACAGCTGATAACAGGGTTGTCTAGAGTGGTCGCTATAGACAGGGTGGTCTGTATAGACAGGTGGATGTATCACACAGCTGATAACAGGGTTGTCTAGAGTGGTCGCTATAGACAGGGTGGTCTGTATAGACAGGTGGATGTATCACACAGCTGATAACCGACACACCGAGTTTGTGTATACAAAAATGTAATGCCTCGATAAAGGTTGGTGTTCAGCCAGCCGAAATATTGGCAAAATAAATATTTTATTAAATCCAATATATACCTTTTATTATCTAATGAATTAAGTATGGATTTCTCTATTTTCAAAACAATATATATGGGTATTTGGCCAATTCTGGAATAATTAAAAATCAACGAGAATAGTTGATATTTATTCCGATAGATGGCGCAAGCCATCAGCAACTTTCAGTTGCACGATAAGGAGATTCCCTTTTCTGAATATATATATAGTTAGTATACTTTAAAACTTTCATAATATAGGTTTAAATAAATGTATATATATAAGGTATATTTTATTCAAATACAAAAATATTAGATATAGAGAACATATTTTATGTATTATAAATATATAGAGAGAGAGAGATAGAGAAATATTTTGAAATAAATTCAGAAATATATATATATATGCATTTTTTTCTCCTCCCATTGCACATCACCGGGCATATATGATAGAATTCAACAAATGAAAAATGAAAACTCCATCAAATTGCAAAATAAGAAAAGCAAATTCAATTCTTTAAAAAAAAAAATCATCTAAACCCGGACATAAAATATTCAATATCGGATTGATTTGGGAAGAAAAGGAAAAAAATGGAAGTTGCCTAGGAGAGATGTAACTTGTTCCCAATTTGAGTTTGAATAAATCAGACCTGACAAATTGTTAGCTTCCATATCACACTTTTTTGTTATTAATATTTTTTGAGAAAAAAAAAACTTACGCAGTAATTTTATTCAAATCTATTTTTATTATTATCAGTATTATTACAGATATCTTTTTATATATTGTTTCGATTCGAAAACGAGCTGCTAAAATAATGTTTAAAAAAAAAATAAATAAATAGGTATCGTGAAGCTTCGTTTTTTTTTTTTGGTTATCAAATATTATATAATAATAAAATATTAAGTTATATATACAATATTATTTTTATGTGTATAAATATATATATAAAGGTAGAGAAAAACTATATATTTTTAAAAATGTATTCACTTAAAAATATCTTATTTATTTAAATTACAGACGAATATACATTTTGTGGCCATTTAGTCAAATATAATATTTTAGAAATATTCCAATCATAGATAATAAAACGAGACAAAAAAGTATATATTTTATATTAACTTGCAATATCCGTTTAAATTTTGAAAAACTTCTTGTTCTAGTTATTTCAAGGTTATTTTTTGCTGCGAAGGTTAAAATATAGGTTGTCTCATTTTCATTTTTTCCTCTTCCTCTGTGATCGGTATTCGACAGCGTTGCCGCATCCTTCCTGTAAAATTGGAACAAAACTCTTCGCGCGTGTGGCCATAATTTGGGATCGACGGTAGAATTTAACATTTTTAAGCTTTGTAGCTTTTTAAATATATTTACTATAGGAATAAAATTAGATAGAGTAAAACTTCGCGCGACGATTGGCTTTCTTATATCACATGACCTTAATAAGCCAATTAAGGCGATTAATGCGTTGATGATTGATCTTGAACATTTCCTATCGGGATGTGATATATTACACACATAGAAAAATCTCTCAAATTGTATTGTTTCACAATAATCAAAATGCGAAATTCACTTATTGCCAATTTATCTTATTTTCATATTTCCCTTTCCTATTATTTTTATATTTCCCTCTTCTCTCTTACTTGCATATTTCGCTTTCATTTTATTAGCATATTTCGCTTTCATTTTATTTGCATATTTCCTTCTCTTCTTATCTGAATATTTCCCATTCTTATTATTTTCATATTTTATTCTCCATTTATTTGCATATTTCACTGTTCTTTTATTTGCACATTTCCCAAATTTGGACAATTTCATCTCACGGGATTTCATCTAATTAGCGCCCACCAATCTAAGGATTCACTAGCAATTCATAATTAATTACGGGTAAAAATTGCGCCAATTAAATAATTCGCTGATTTGTAAGAGAGAAGCTGGTGAGGTAATTAGAGGAAATTGCGATTAGTAGCGTTAATTCGTGGCAGAGGGAGCCACCTGGGTTGTTCCAGAATATTTATCTCCGGTGTGTAATTGGTGTGTTTTGTATAATTACATCAGTCACGTGACTAACTTAGGGGGTATCTGGTTGGTTGGTATATAGGACAACTTCTTATTTTCATATCTTACAATGGTTACCTTAGCGACAACAGGACTTTGTAAGGTACTGTCGAATCGTATATGTGGAGACTGTTTCGCTTACTAAGCTACACCATAATCATCAAAGAGATTTCATCTTCAGAGTTTCTGTCCTTGAGTAGGTTCTGATCTCCAATGAAGCCGTGTTTCTCTAACTTGATTTCTTCTCTTTATTTCTTCATACCTTCCCATCCAGTCCATCATTCCAATTCTTCATAACTTCCCATCCAGTCCATCAGTCCAATTCTTCATAACTTCCCATCCAGTCCAGCAGTCCAATTATTCATAACTTCCCATCAGTACATCAGTCAAATTCTTCATAACTTCCCATCCAGTCCATCAGTCCAATTCTTCATAACTTCCAATTCAGTCCATCAGTCCAATTCTTCATAACTTCCCATTCAGTCAATAAGTCTAAATTTTCATAACTTCCCATCCAGTCCATCAGTCAAAATCTTCTTCTTCCTGCATCCGTGTCCAGTTGGTGATAAATAATGAGACACAACACCAACTTTGCCCAATTCATACAAAAACTAACAACCTGTATGTCAAGTCTTCGTTCGATTCTTCACATAGGAAGCTATCAAATCGAGAAGCCGCCGCTGTACTGAAGAGAGCAATAGATAGAAACCATGGTTCATATGTTTTTGGTATTTTGTTGGCTGGTTTCCCAAAACTGGTGCAGCGGCATATTCTTTATGTTGTGTGCAGGGGATACTAAATAAAATGCGCATTATTTTAGGTCATTTTTTAAAAAGGGAGAGGTGTATTTTGCGGTATATAAAAACCTTTCTCCCTTAACCTGACATATATTAACCATTCACTGTATGAAGGAAGACATTCTGTACACGGAGGAGCCCCCAAGACTGACTATACAACACATGTATAATATGCAAATAATTATATGTAATTTTAATGTCATAAAAACGCATGTCCATAGTTTTCCTGCGTACCATTTTAATATTCCACCCTTCAGTGTAGAATATATAAGCAGAATCGTTCAATACAGTATTACAGCTTTAAGAAGTGTCTGGTAGATTGGCGAAACCGCTGGGAGGGTTCACCACTCATGAGTCAAGCCCTCTCAATATATTTTTTAATCGCAGCAAGGATAGTAGAAGTTTGTTTCATGGGTAAAAGAAACATCCGTGCTTCCATTTATTATATATATATATATGGCGCGTTATTTCCTTATAATATATCTTTATTAATATAAAATTGCCACGTGGGCAACAAATAAAGAGGAACACATTCGATTCGGAAAATAAAAATAAGTAGAATTTCAATGAATGCTTTCTTGGTCAACAAACAATTAGCTTTAACCAACTTAACATACAGACCCTAATGATGCTGTGATTCTTTCATTTTAGTCTATGTTTCTATAATATTTAACCTATTTGCTTGAAATTTTGACACCATATATATAGGTCTGGAAGCAGACATTGTCATGATGTAGTAGGTCAAAGTTTCCACAATATTCAACCTATTTGTTGAAATTTTGGCGTTAAGAAGATATAGTCCTGAAAGAAGTGGATGTGATGGTTTCATATTAGTCTAAGTTTCCACAATATTTAACCTATTTGCTTGAAAATTTGACTACATATAGATAGATATAGGTCTGGAAGCAGTCATTATGATGATATTTAGTAGGTCAAATTTTCCACAATATTCAACCTATTTGTTGGATTTTGACGTTAAGAAGATATAGTCCTGAAAGAGGGATTGTGATGGTTTCATATTAGACCCAAGTTTCCACAAGTGTTGATACTGAATGACACTATATAGAGACGTCGAGTTAGACCAATTTGCATACTCGGAGCGTGCAACTATGGCGAGAATTCTTAGAACTTATTCTATATGGTGTCACAAGTCCATCAGGCTTGGCACAAATTACTATTGTTGAAACAAATAGTGAACAAAAGTCCAAACACATTTTTATTCAATATTTATATATATATTTTTTTTTAAATAGAGCAATCCATAAATAAATCTTTAATTAAAAAGGCATATATTGGAATAAAATATCATTTATTTTACCAATATTACCAATTACCAATATATATAAAGTGTTAACTATTTTTAATAAACCAATTCCTAAATCAAATCAAGACTAAACTTCAGGCTTCCGCGATTATATTATAAATTTACAAAATGCAATCTTTAGGGTATCTGAAAGACATTTTTCAATAGAACACGCTAAAGATTAGTAATAAAAACATTATCCTATCGTGTTTTCTCTCTGGTAGAAAGGCTCTCAAGCCTTAAAGATAGAGAAGGCTCCTATTAAATATTCTGAAAAAAAGAAATTTATTCTCAGGAAGCCCGATTTTTTACCCTTAATAAATACAATACAATGAAGACTTCCAAGGAGTGGAATCCTCATAGCTCCCCTGACATAGCTCCCCCGTCAAGCAGTTCCTAAGGTCCAGTATCTATTTGTTATGAGGCTAAGATAACCTTTTAATGACACGGGATCGTCTGCTTTAATGGCCCCATTTATTTTACGACGACACAAACTGACTGTCATTAAAGCGGCCATTTTAAAAAATAACCCACCGCAAGGAACTCAACGTGATTTATTGAATCTACTCCAATCTCGAATTACGCTACCTGGCGAAGCTCGCGAGCGCTAAAGACTATTTAAAATAAGAAAATATCAGTATAAAAATAATATTTTACCTGGGTTCAGGTGAATAAATTAAGAAATAAAGACATCTTCTGATTGTGGAACTAAAGGTTACTGATATCTTGCGCCATCTGTCGGAATAAAATTCAACTTAAGTTTATTTTTTAAAAAATTCTCCGGAATGGGCCAAATACCCATTCTTTATTAATAAAGAAAATCTAACAATACACGCGTTTCGTGTTTTTGGCCTTCAACGTTGGCGCAAGCCATCAGCAACTTTTAGTTTCAAGATCAGGAGATGCCTTTTCTTAATTTACAATAAGTTTCTTCGTTATATTGAAAAACGCGAACTTTTGAGTTAGTCCCTCTTTGACGAATGTTTCACGATAATCTGTACACTTCATCTCACCATATACAAATTCAACATAATTTTTGTCCTAATTTTATTAGGTGTTCACTTCTTGCTCTATATTATTAGTATATTTCTAATAGTATATGCAAATCAAATCAGGAGTAAAAGATATTTTTTTCTAATATGCAAATACGCATATCAGATAGATAGAATATTTCAATACTCCGAAACGAAGTTTATTTATTTCATTATAAAAACCAA
Organism: Cordylochernes scorpioides; assembly: GCA_030710605.1. Classification (NCBI taxonomy): domain Eukaryota; kingdom Metazoa; phylum Arthropoda; class Arachnida; order Pseudoscorpiones; family Chernetidae; genus Cordylochernes; species Cordylochernes scorpioides. Next base: position 100,195,794 of record CP092870.1, on the reverse strand, counting down.
GATTGAAAGTTTTTGAGTATTGAGAATTCTTCTACGGGATTGTTTAAAGTTTATATAGTAAAGATATTGCTACACCGCGCTGTTATGTCAAGAAGGTTGAATAAACACGCGGTAAGGATCTCTGTTCCTCTTTATTTACATTCGTGTATTATGGAGTAACATACATCATCCAACAGTCAACAACAAGGAGCACCACTTCACACTCCTGCCCGACAGCTGGGTTTCTTCTTCCAAGGGTGGGTTCCATTGTTACCGAAAAGTTACACACATCATTTATTTATTTGGATTTGGTCTTATCACCTTATGTTTCTCTTACAAAATATATTCTCTCCTATAAGAAAATAAACAATAATATATATATATATATCTTTTTTTTTCATCCAAAATTACCCTATCGAAATTGGTAAATAAAAAATAATATAAATATCCATGATTCAAGGTAAAATTGTGAAAGGCGTTTAGAAAATACAAAGATATTTCTCACAAAGAGTTTCCTTTCTCATATTAAAATGCTAGCTTTCACGTGATAATCGCTTTTCAACAGGTTTACTTATAAGCAGGGGCTGTTTCTTACAAGAAGAAATGTTCACAAATATACGCGCGTAGCGTGGAAAAATACTATAAATATTTTATAGCGACTTAATTGTTAATTAGGTAATTTAGAAAATTAATTAGTTGGAAGTTTTCCCACACACAATCAATGATCAATCATGTATAGATTTAAAAGCGATTCGGCAACACTGTCGCCGTGGGACCAATAGGAAGGTATTTTCATTGTACTAATTGTCATCCTCTCTTTGTACTATTTGTGGTTTTACATATATTTGTATTTACATACTTGATGGTGCAAATTAAAGTTATGGTATATATAGGATGGTATTCATATACCAAATGAGGCACCTCTCCCTTTAAAAATGTATTAGAACAATGCCCATTATGTTTATCACCCATGCAAAAACCTTCACTAGTGGTGATAAGAAATGAGACACAGTTATATATTTGTATTTCAAAATTACAAAACTATTATAGACGCGTATGATTCTTTTTTAAATAAAACAATTTCCACTGCCCTTATTACAATGGAAAAATTAATGGGAGGGCCTGGCTCATCAGTGGTGAACCCTTCCAGCGGTTTCGCCAGTTTAATCTACCAGAAATTGTTTTATTTTAAAAAGAATCATACACGTCTATAATAGTTTCGAATTTTGATAACAGATGGCGCGCTAATGCATCATAATATTTGTATATATATTTCTATTATACTCTATAAGAAATATAAATTATTTTTTTCGCCTTGGATTCTTTTTGAATCGAAACAAATTACTGCTTCTAATTTCCAACTAATCGTTTGTATCTAATTATTCCATAATAGGCCAAATATTCCCTTTTCGGTTAAAGAAAAGGTTTTAGACTCCAATTTTGGAAAAGTGTTAAATTTTAAACGATTGGTTGTGATATTTATTCCGACAGATCGCGAAATGGAATGAATTGATAAGAAAAAATATAACAACTTGAGTCAATTTCGGCGTTCAAATTTTAAAATCTCGTATATGTAAATAAACAAGTGTGTAAATATATAAATAGATAAACAAGTCCTATATGTAAATTTTTAAAATATCGGCAATTTAAATAAGTGGGAGAATAAGTAAACAAAACTAATATCTCTATGAAAAATCTTCAAAAAATTCTTGAATATGTAAATAGGTAGTGTGTCAATAATTAATCAGGACCCTAAGGCGATATGCAAATTGAATAAAGTCGGGTGTTTACAAAGTAGTACGGAGAGAGGCGACAATTTGGCGTATGTGTCCTAGGAAGTGTCCTCCACGATGTCAACACAGCCGCCGGGAGGGAGAAAGTTGAGAGCCACGTGCACCCCAGCGCCACCGTCGCCAGTCCCAGAGATGTGGGTGTCCGCGACGGTTGTGTGGCTCCTGGCTCTGCACGCCGCCCAAGGTGAGTCCCCCCTGTACTCCGGACATTGCTCCTCCACACATCTTTCCAACCTACCTCACGTTTCATAACATTTTCCTCTTTACATTTCACAATATACATCCATGTAACTGGGTTATATGGACACATTCATCGTATGGTTTTCCCTCTTTCACATTCTATCTTTACATACATTGTGAAACTACTTACATATTAGTCTCCTTTTGGTAATAAAATTGAATGTTTACATAAAAGTTTTTCTTTATATATTTATTATTTTTCGAATATTTGTCGTTAAGTGTCGACCCACTTTCTCAAAGGAGTTTGACGGGAGGATTGACAGTCAGTGTTGGAGGAACATCCTGAAATAATTCTATAAAGTAAAAAACGTGGTACACACAGAAGTTTGCCTTCACCATACTACACCAGACCGTTATTTAGCCATTTAACCGTAAATATAACCAATATGTAAATATAATCCTCCATAGTGCCTTTAAAATTGGTTCCTCTAGTTATAGAATATATAACTACAATATCTATTTTTCTCTCCATATGAAAATATATATCATAAACATAAATAATTTTGGCGTCATTATAACCTATATAACCCAATTCCCTTCAACAATAAAATTGCCAGCAATATTCAACTTTATTCTGAAATGATGATTTTTTTTAATATTATAAAAAAATATATATGATATGACAGGAATATATGTGTAACAACTATAAACCAAAGATATTTGCATATATTTAAAAACTACAAAATATTTCTCCCAATGCGTCTCCATTTTGATGTTAAATGCAAGTTTTCAAGTCGCTCTTCAACCGGCGCAATTAAAATATGAACTATATCTTACAAGAAATATTTTAAAACATTTTTCACAATTTTATCTTGAATCATTGACAGATATGTCAATACCAATATTCCATTGGTATGGTAAGGAGAAATTTATAAAAATCATATTTATAAAACATTGTTTCAAACTTACATTTAGCCATATAAACTGTTGTTTTAGGCTTCAGGAGAAACTATGTAAATATGGTGTAAAATATATAAAGATTAAACAGGCATGTTTATAACAATTATCTATGCAATACACGACAAAATCATATTAATAACATATAATTTCAACATATAATTTCTATATGTATTCTAGTCTCAAAAAATATATAAAAAACAGTATAAAACGCAACAGTATAAAACGCGTATAATGGAATCCCAAATTCCTTTGTAGACATTTAAAAGGTTTCAAATCCGGAATTTCCTGTGTAGAGAGAGACCGCAATCCGGCTTTAATTTGCATAGGTTGTCAATACTACATTCTCGTAATTGGGTTTGTATAGTTAGTGGTATTGATGGTTCTAAGCCATGCCAGTTTTATATGTTGTTGTGTACAAGATTTTATATTCACTTATATCCTCTCACACACACTAAGTAATATTTAATTATATAAATAAAATCCCCATAAATATAGTATTTATATAAAATAAATATAAATAATTATAATAAGTTATTTATTAAGATATATATGTTTATACTTCGAAAAAATAAGAAATATAAAAGGAGAACAGGTGTTAATATTCAAATTAAAATAAAGCATTTCCTAACCTTATATTAATACAGTAGAACTTGGATAATTCGAACTTCTTTAATTCGAAAACCTCTTTAATTCGAATATTTATCTTGGTCCCTAGAATTTGAAATAAATAAAATATCCGTTTTTAATTCGAATTTTTGGATAATTCGAATTTTTTTATGGTCCCTTGGGGTTCGAATTATCCAAGCTCGACTGTATAATTATATATACTCATGGACAGAATTTAAGGAAGTCTTTGATATCGACGGTCGTCTATTTTTTTTAAGAAGACAGAGTCAATTTTATTGACACTTGGTTATCTCGTATGTCTTCAATAAAGGTCACTGTAATATCTTTCAGAGTTATTGTCTCAATCCGGATAAACATGCTGAAAGGTACAACTTCCTTAGGTTTTGTCTCTCTCTCTCCTTCAGTGTATTTATTTATCAATTATACAAATATAGGGAATACTAATAAATTTCGTTGTATTTGCTTTGTATTCCTTCTAAAAATGATCGTTAACAGACAAATAGATAAATCGAAACCTGTATAAATCTATAATCAGCGTAGGAAATATTTTTTTGAGAAATAATATTTCAAAAACTCTTCAATCCATCAAATGACATTACAAAATAACATAAGACACTGTGATACAAGAATTAATGTTGTAAGTTAAGAAGTTCCTGAGATGTTTTAGTAAACACTCTGTGAGGGAGATAAAAGTATATTTTTAACAGAGATTCCATTTTTGATTCGTTCACAATTCACTAAATTAACCATAAAGCCTGCTTATAAGTATGTGTATCCCACTGTGATGAATTAAATAAAACCATAACATAAATTCACTTTTGTACTATTTTTCATTATATATATGTTATATAAAAAAAATATGTTTTTCAAATATATTTTATAGATAAAATACTCTGCTAAATCGATCACCAGAGGTCGCCGTTTTCACTATAAAAACTCGTTGTTGTTGTTCCCCGTTGTTGGCTCAAACACACACACACACCTTTGTACATTATGTAAATAATTTGTTTTCCTTGCTCTACTCGCCTTAAGCCAGGCAATACTTTTATCAAATTATGTTTTTATATATCCCATAAGCTCAATTAATGCTATTTTTAATATTAATATTTTTATTATTATATTTTCAAGATGTTTGCCACGACTGCACCACCATTACCATAACCCTCAACATGATTTAAATTCAAGCAGAAATTATTTTATATATATATATATACTTATGTTTGAAGACATATTGGAGGCAAATAATGTGTGTTTGAAGGCAAATAATAACTGAAAGGTTTGTTTTGGATATATTTCGAAATATATTTATTTTTTCATCAAGAGTTGTAAATTTATTTGAACATTGTAATCAATAGCATATTAGCCCCATCAAACTGGCGAAACCGCTGGGAGATCTCGCCACTAATTAGCAATAACTTGCGATTACAAATTTCATGTTTGTAGATTGGAGTTTTTTGGGAAAGTTTTTTCAAATAGAAATTAGCATTGTAAATTGGTCTAAATATTTATTGTTATCCATTATATTTGAACTATTTTGACGTGTATGTTTCTTTTTAAAAATAAAATAATTTACTACTACCTTTCTTGGAATTATAAATAATAGGAGGGCCTGGCTCATCAGTGGTGAACCCTCCCAGCGGTTTCGCCAGTTTAATCTACCATAACACTGTAATATTGCATTGCGTAGAAAATTGTTGTAGAAAATTTTCTTTATTTTAAAAATTAATACACGCATCAAAAATAGTTAAAATATCGTAAGACAGATGGCGCGCTGAGGCATCATATCAATTATGTATATTTTATTATCGATTATATTCATTGTTATAAATTAATAGTTTTTTTCTTTCCGAAAAGTATTTTCTAAGGTTCAATAAAACCGTTAATATTTTATTAGAGTTCATTTCAACCTTCTTAATAATTTCCATCTGACCTTTTAGTGTAAATTTATCTCCAGAAAACAATTTACATTGTAAATAAAGATTTAAATTGTTTCTCAGCCGAGAGAATCCAACTATAAATAAATAAATATATTTGTTTATTTTATTTCATTCTCTTCTCTCTGTAATAGAATATGAAGTTTAACAGAAGAAAAATTTGCATAGAGAGACTGTTTATTGTAGCCATATATGTATAAACACGCACTAATAATTTCTTTGTTCAATCATAATTTATCGTCTGTTTATAAAATAAATATTATTTATTACAATCCTCTCTATTTGCATAGTTGTATATGTTTGGGAATCCATTTAGGTATTCCAGCTTATATGTATTATTAATTTTCACTTTGATTATATTTTCAAAGGGATAGATAAAACACACACACACACACAAAAGGTGAAATATTTTAATAATATATAAAAATATTTTAAAAGAATCTCAATGTGTGTGAAAATCGAAAAAAAATTGTAGTTTGGTAATTTTCGTTAAAAGCAAATTAAAGCATATTTATAAATTCCCATTATAGGGATTTGGAGTTTATAAGTCCAAAAAGAAATGGCTATATAAAATAGAAAATATTTTAAAGCATTAATTTGTGGTACATGGAATATTTATCAGGAATTTTTAGGATTGTCTTCTCGTCCCTTGTGGGTTTCCACAAAATTGTCTTTTAAAACCTCACAGATAAGCTGGTTATTTCAAAATAACTTTGGGAGCTTATTCTTCTGCTGCCATTTTATTGAAAATATTCTCAAATCTTTTATTTTTATATAAGCCCTTCTTAGATTTATATACCCCACTCGGTTTATATTTTTATTTATTTATTTTTTATTGCATGGCAAATAAGATATAAATACATTATAATATGTTTTATAATATTGTCACGGTATAGTGATGACGTGGAGGTTCTCAAGTTGAAATAAATGAAGATTTATGAATTCATTGATAAAAGTGTGTTAAAATCACAGTTCTGTAGATTTATTTTACAATCAAGAGACTTTTAACAAGCCAGGTGTTTCACATTGTAGTAGATTTAAATTAAATGAAGAATATATTAGATAATATATAAGATATACCTCTTTTTTTCCTTTAATATTTTAAAGATATTTAACTTATTCTGATTGTAATTTTTTAATATTTTTTTCATACACAAATTTCCCCGACCTACTTTGTATTTTAAATGATTTCAACTGTGATATTATAACACTATGTGGCGCTGAGTTTGTGTATACAAAAATGTAATGTCTCGATAAAGGTTGGCGTTCAGCCAGCCGAAATATTGGCAAAATAAATATTTTATTAAATCCAATATATGTCTTTTTATTATCTAAAATATATATATACGAGTATATATACATATCCGAACTAAAAATAACGAATATAAAAAGCAAGCTAGCTGAATTTTATGCATCAAATGACATTATACGTGGAAGTGGGGGTGTTTTTGCTATAAACTGTAGTATAACTAATTAGTGTTATTCCATAATTTGGTCTCTATTCCACAGATAGCAGCAGGTACTGTCGACGGACTATGTAAATACATAGTATGTCATAGTCTGGCAGTATGTCATAGTATGACAGTAGATATATCCCGATGATGCAAATAAAGTCAATTTTTCATAAATACGTTTCTTTTTTTATATCAAGAATATCAAACTCGATCTTTCGAGCATAAATATTTCTCAGTCGTTTTTATATTATGCAGTTACTTGACAATACGCTATATAAATAAAATACACTTTCATGGAAACAAAACTTAAATAAGTTGTACGTTTTACCGTGTATATTGAGATTCAGACAATAACTCTGAAAGATATTACACTGACCTTTATTGAAGACACACTAGATAAAAAAGTGTGAACAAAATTAATTCCTTCAAAAAAAAAAAGACGATCAGCGACATTAAAGACACTCACGTCCTCAAGTTTTGTCCATGAGTGTAGTTCCCAACTACGCACAAACAAAATTTCTTTATTATATTATTAAAAAACAAGATGGCAGGCTTTCGTGTATTGAGAACTCGTTTAACGGCTTAGTTGAAGTAAACAGGTAAAGTAAACACGCACACAAAGAAACTTTACCGGTTTTCTTCAAAGTGTCACGTCGACGAATTCTGTGTATTTTGGGCCATCTTGTTTTATTATAACGTGATAAAGAATCTTTGTTGCAGAGTCTATATTTCATAGAGAATGTGTGTGATTTACCAAGATGACTTTTGTCACAATTTATATTCTATATCTACAAAGAGGGATTGTAGAAAACAAACAGTTTGTAGATTATCCTGTGTAGTCAGGATTGTAAGATATCTAAACCTTTAGGAAAGAGCTGTTTTCGAAATCTTACATTAAATTTTTTTATAATCTTGATAAGAAAGATGAGTTTTATTTAACGCTATTTATTTTGAAGGTAAAAGATGAAATTATGCAAATAGGAAACATCCATTCACAAGAGAGAGAGTGTTTTATATGTATTATATATATATATTCTATTGATATTATAGAAAGGTATTTATTTGGCGATATATGAAAATTATTTTTACTTCAGAATCAAAATCGATTCTTCTACTTGACATATAGAATACGTTATACATGTATTATTTTCTTTTGATATTAAAAGGTATTTATTGGTGAAATATGCAAAATATATATACTTCAGTATCAAAATTGATCATTTTACTCAACATTTAGAATACGTTATACATGTATTATTTTCTTTATTATTATATTAAAACGTATTTATTGGTGAAATATGCAAATAATATTTACCTCAGTATCAAAATGGATCAATTTCACAAGCCATGAAGATATGCTGATAGTACACAGACGCTTCACGAAGGAAGAAAGTGCTTAGCACTAAGGAAGTTAATTGAAGTGTTCGCGGGCCTGATGAGCTGGGAATCACGGCCAATCAGCTGCGAGCTAATTGTGGGACGTCAGCAGAACTGGAGTCTTCTGCTTCTTATTTCTTATTTTATTCCTGCGCCATAGAGAAGCATTTACTATATAATAATTATAATAATTAATGACCGATTGATTTGTTTAATAATTGCTTTCATAAATTTAATTGCCATCGATCGAAAATATTTTTGTGTAATAATAACTTTAATTGAAATAGTGTAGTAAAATATGTATTATTATTTTATGAACTGAATATTAAGATCTATATTTGAATATACATTGTATCTTTTCACTTATTTGCATATTTCTCTGGTATTTTATAATTTTGAAATTTGCTTTGCGGTAAATAAATTGCCGTGTGTTTCTGTAAGGTTTACCTTTCCCCATTATTTTACCTGATAGTAATTTCTATTCATTGTTTGTGATGAAACCTGGTAAAATATATATGGAGAGAGTACCAAATGTATATGTGTAGCAAGAAATATAGAAATATGGATGTATAAACATGTTTTGAAATGTTACTTCCAAAAATATATAATTTTGAAAAGTGCTTGTCTTCCCTTATATATATAAATTCTTTTGATACAGTTTCTATTTTATTACAATATATATATTTTTCATACAATATTATATTTTCCAAAAAGTAAAAAAAAGTTTTATAAATTTTATTGATTGATTGATTTGATTTGTCTCTCAATTCTCTTTCATTATTTACCCTCCCATTATTGATTCAAATACAAGTATTCGTCTTTCTGGAAAGAAAGGTAAATATATAGAGAATGTAGCACTCTTTGAAGTCAACTAAGAAAATGGGGGCTTCATTATATATCAAATATTAAATCTTAAATATTTAAAATACTTTGGGTTCATAATCAAATATGAGAAATTTACGATATATTTTTATATACATAGTTGTTGACACACTTTAAAATGTTATAACACCTTGATAAAGGTAGGCGTTCAGCCAACTGAAATATTGGTAAAATAAATAATATTTTGATCCAATATATGTCTTTTTAATTAAATATACATATATATATATATATTTAAAACCTTTCGCAATATAGTTTTTTTTTTACAAAATAATCCTCGAGCTTTCAAGCTCTCCCTCTACAACAGACAAAATATAATATAAGAGTGGGAAACAATATTTACATATTTGATGGCTATATAGACTGAGAGTGAACACGTGAGGGGTATTATATATATATATATTATATACAAGAGCATGTTTAGGAATTAATTGGAATATGCAGGTTGTTATGTCTATATGAGTAATAGTAATTATACTTATATACATATAGGTATATGTATATAATTAATTTACATATTTACATATCTTCAATTAAAAAGGCATATATATATTAGAAGCGATAGCTACTAATGATTTAATAAAATTTGCAGCAGAGAGAGCGACACCTCTGGCTTGTCAACTCTACGGTGTTCTTTTAGAAACTAAGAGAGGATAGAGAGATTTTTTAAAAATATAAAATATGTTAATATAAAAGAAGAAAATTAAAACCACATACACATTTGAAATTAATATTATAAAACCATATTCTGATATCTCTTCAAGTAAATAATAAATGACATTTGACAATCGAACAAAGCATTCATTCGGCATCTAGGGCGTCATATACCTGTTCAGGAAATTGAAGTAACGTATTTGATATATGTACAAGCTAAACTATTAAATTTTAACACAACATTTGAAAAGATAAAACATATATTAATTAAATATAAAAAATAATAATAATACAGTAAAACCTCCCTATACCGAACCCCAATGGGATTGAATTTTGGTTCACTATAGCCCTGGTTCACTAGAACTATGTAGATTATAGCCATGGTTCATTATAACCATGGTTCCCTATAGCCATGGTTCATTTCAGCAATGGTTAATCATTCTATGGTTAATTATAGCCACGCATTCATTAAAGCCATAGTTCACTCTAGCCATGGTTCATTATATAACCATGGTTAATTATAGCAATTGTGTAACTATAGCCGTGGTAAATTCTATTATAAAATATAAATAATGGGAGTTGTTTTAGGTTTGTTTTATGAGGGAGGATTCGCTCCTTATCCGGTTGGTGTTTTAGCGAGATTTTCACTAACTGGACAACAATTAGCCATTTATAAATAAAGACTGAAATCTCGAATGTATATAACGATTGAAAAATTCAAATTCACATATTGGGATATGATGTGCAAATTGGTGGGAGATGTGCAAAGTTGACGCCACTAACGACGGCCAGCTGAGATGAGCGAGGGGAAGTGGCAAACAGGAGACCCACACACAGTTTCCGGCGAGGTGAAAGGAGACCCAATTATGAGCCGGGTCCATTGTCAGCTGGACGGCTCGAGTACTACTGACCCTCCTTCTTCATAGAGCTACCTCCACACTCCTCCTTGTCCCGTAACCTATCTGCTAAATTGACAAAACGATTTATAAGTGTAAAAGATTTTCAATAATTAATTTCCTTGGAAATATGTTTCTAATAATAAATATTAGAAAATGGTATCTCTCTACAGACCTTACTACAATGATCAAAGTTATTAAATGAAAGGGCTTAGCTCATCAGTGGAGAACCCTCTCGGCGGTTTCGCCAAATTATTCTCCTCCAAATTGAAAATCCATTACAATAGTAGAGCTGTCTGAAGATTAATTTGTCGAAATCGCTGTGAGGGTTCATCAATGATGAGCCAAGCCCTCTCATTTATTAACTTAAAACATTGCAGTACGATATTTAGAGATAATATTTAATAATAGTTATCATAAATTATCATAAATCACAAATTTTATCGATATATGTAAATTTAATGTATAATTATACCTTTAAGTATAGTGCCATGATCATTCAAGGATATCTGAATTTAAAGATGGCTATACTATCACTATCATAACCTCCATAATTTACATAAGGTTATAGTATTACACCTGCCACGTGTCCTGATAAATCACATCTACTTTCAATTACTTTATTTAGAAATATAAATTCCCCATCAGAAAGATTCCCGAAACGAACCACTCCATTACCACCTATCATACGATATAATTGTCTGCACATGATTTTTCTCTACATTACTTTGATAAGTCAGTAGAAAATGTTCATTGCTCGAAATCTTGCTGGTTTTTACACTATATAGTAAAACCCCGCTAAAACAAACTTCGGGGGGGATATAGCGAACCTTCCCTTATAACAAACCTGAAATAATCCCCATTTTATAATACAGTGAACTATGGCTATAGTGAACTACAGGTTCAGTCCCATTGGGGTGGTTCGCTTTATAGAGGTTTTTTTACTGTATAAAGATACTAATTATTCGGTTTTTTTTTTAGATATTTGTCCGAAATTACATTTATGCACATTGGTTAACCATGTAAGATTTTACTAGTCGGCGTTTCCAATTGACGCCATGTTAGAACGTTAGATAATCAAACTTTTGTCCATTATAGAAAGAGAAAGAGAATTTGAAACACCTCCCTCAATATCCTGTAGATGGACAGATAGTTCTAGATGAACAGACGGCTATGCAATTAAGCAGCACTTCTGGTAAATATGCAAATATATCAGAAACTATGTTCGACTCAGTAAAAGTCTCTTAAATGATTTTCGCAATGTTAAATTAGAACAATTTAAATAATTTCTATAAAATAAAATCAATTTCTTCCTAATTATATAAAAGTGTGGAATTATATAGAATGGTCTAATTGGCTACGTGGTGTTTACTCATTCACGGAGATGTGTAAATAAGGTATGAAGGTGGCACACCTATGCAAGTAAATGGAGGTAAATAAATAAATAAATAAATAAAGTATTTACTCTGTGTTGGGGATATAAAGTATCTGAGGCCAGATTAGATCTACCTCCAGGCTATCGGTGAAGAAATAGTTAGCTTCTAAATTAATAGTTAGTTTCCACGTTCTGTGTATTTTACCTCTATACACATTTATTGACTTCAATTATATCCAATACCAAATATATATATAAGAAAGAATGAACCGTTTTTGGAAAAACAAAACATATTAATGCTTTGTTGAGTTTTTATTTTTACCTCTTTCCATATTTGTTTCTATATTTAAAAAAAATGTATTCTATTATTATCCATAAATGAATTATAAAATTATGTACCATATTTGCATATTATAAATTGAAATTTTCTCAGGAGTTAATTGATCTATAAAGCCATAGGGTGCCTCTTCCTTCAAATATAGGCGTCTAGTTTTGACGGGAGAGGCGCCTCTTATGATTTTTTTATATTATATTATGTATGTGTGTTTCAATTGTTGAAATAATTATTTTTCATACGAAAAAGACTGTAGCGTTAAATGCATTGCTCTGTGATTTTGAGAATATATTAATATAATAATTAAACCGAATTAATATAATGAATTGGCAACATGGTAACCTTCTCAACAATAATGTACATCGATTTTAATATAAAATTTCCAATTATCTCGGAAGATCTACAGCCATAATTAATTGTCTGATAATTTTCTGAATTTACATACTTACATACATAGTTGCATATTAGCCAGCTATACTGTCTGTTTATTTTCAAGGTTTACATCACCACCGCTACTACACCTGACTAACTTTAGGGGTATATTTAATGGGATAATTATTAATTAATGGATTTTTTATTCGAATTTAATCAGTTATTCCTAATACTGGTGTTTATTTCATTAATCAGGATCTACCAAGCTATAGTCCATAGTGTGGTTGTAGGATATGCTGTCTTGATCAAGTTGGTCCGTTCATTGAGGATTTTCATTGGAAAATATTGTCACGAAGTTCGCATATTGTATGTTTTAAATAGAGAATAAATTAAAATAAATTATTTAACTAATATGTAAATCTTATAAGTACTAAGAGAGATCTTCATTTGCTCACAAGGTTGTGTAAAATAGAACAAACCTTCCTTTCTCAAGCAGCGCGAGCCTTGGCGTGTTCTTTTAACGTTATTTTTTTTATTCCATATTTATTTCTCTCTCTCACTCCAAGTTTTGGAAATGTATCAATAATAACTCAGTACGATATCACTGTACGCTTCTTATCTTTAAATGCGATAATATTGCTATCCCCTAGACTTATTATTCATATACGGTGCTTAGAAGTTCATTCACATTTAGAATCCAACTTCAAGGAGATATCAGGATGGAGACATATCCCGGTCTCCTGGCTTAGCTGTTCTAGGACGTTGTTGTTGGCCACACTCTGCTTCATGGTAAATGTTTACCTCTCTTGGAGATTGAATCTTGTAGTAAGTCATTTCCCAACCTCTCCTAAGTATCTTTGGAGGTAGAGACAATTCTACTTAACGACAAAACTTTAGGAAGTGGAAAGTCTTTGTTGTCTCTGATCGTCTGCTTTTTTTTTAAGGAGACAGAGGCAATTTTGTTCACAATTAGTTATCTCGTGTGCCTTCAATAAAGGTTACTGTAATATATTTCAGAGTTATTGTATGAATCCCGATATACATGCTAGAAGTTACAACTATCTATTCTTTTGTCTCCATGTGAGTGTATCTAATCATAATTTGATAAATCAGACAATAACTCTTTACTCCTTTTTTTCAATGAAAATTATTATCTTTTGGTGTCTTTTCAGAGTAAATTATAAAAATTCATATTTGAAAACCTTTTTTTAGTGGTCACTTTTCGAATTGTAACTCATAAAAATCATAGTATATAACCAAGCGGATTCAGTTATAATTACAATATAAAATGGCTTATTATTTGATATTTTTTCACAGATAATTCCAAATTCATATCCATTCGCAAATAATTGGTATTATAAAGGAACATTTTATAATATGAATAGTTTAAAGAGAAAGATAAGAATATTCAATTTTTCATATCTCTGTTAAATATTTCTGAAATATAATACCTATCATTATATTATAGAATCACAGAGTGGCAACCCTGCGGTCCAGGGTGACCCGTCGTTTGATGAAGTAGACCCCAGCGACCCACATCAACTCCTCACATTTGTCAAACTCTCCAGAAATTCTGTACCTTTTTTATATCCTCCATTTTTTACCTGACTCGTTTAACTTTGGCCTTATACACGTGCGTTTTTAAATCGAATTTGATCGCCCTTTGTACGTATTAGTGACCTAAATTATGAATGATATTTAGTGGAATATTTGTATATAAAACAGAAATTGGTATTCGTAAATTTCCTTGACATATAGTATTCAAAAGAATCATTTTTAAGAATAGTTAATTATTTTATGAAGATACTAGAGTGAAGTGAATCATGTAGTGTTCGACCACCAACAAATTTAGTACAACAGTACTATGCCATATTGGCGATATACCGGGGTAGTCTACTTCATTTATATATATACAATATTCTAAATCAATATAAAATAATTTTAAATGAACGTAAATTAGATTTGAAATATTTTTATATTCGACTCCCGAAAGAAAATAACATTTGTACACACAAAATGTATGAGAAATCTTTCATCGCCATCCTTTAAACAAAGACCAACTCACAAGTAGAAACAACAACTATATGACTAAAATAAATTTGATATTAATTAGCATAAGGTTGATTAAGAGATAATTAAAATGGGGGGTGTTAATCGAAATCAGTAGAGAGAGAGACAACTTAAATGTAACAAGTCTGTTCCAAAATAAAGTTGGTGACAACAAACGGAATGTCACAGCTGCAGATTGTCACAAGATGGAATTTGCATGTCAAGGAATATGTAAATAAGTCGGGATTTACCTTCTCTTTTAGAAACGGCATATTTTACGGTTGCCGGATTGAATCAATGAATTGTTCAACTTTTAGTTTGAAATCTGAACGAATTAAATTTCGTTTTTTTCTATATTCTTTTTCTTGTTTTTATTTTTAAAATGGAATTTAGCGCCATCTACCTGGGAATATAGGAATTATAAAAATTGTGTATAAAATCGTCGTATTTTAAAAGACAAATTTGTTGTTTGTTATTGTATAAAATTTCTTTCAAATTACAACAAAAACTATCACTAATAAAACAATGGATCCAATTAGTATATTCTTTTATACTCTTTCATAATTTTGTTTTACTATCAGAATAATAAATGTTGAATTTTTTTTTCGAGCTGACCTAATATATACAATATATTGTGAATATTTCTAACTGCCGTTAAAGCAGACCAAAAAAAAATTAAGTTTTATATAACACTTTGAATCTTTTCCATCAGATAAACTATTCACAAAATTATTATGTTGAACGAGATCTGAATTTTCACATACATATATGTATATTTACTCACTCTAAAATATATTTCAGCAAATATATTATATAAATTCGCATAAACTTCATCTGTATTTTAGTCCTTACCGATCAAATCCACTTCTCTAAATATATTCTGTCACTGAATAATATTTAAAACTATTTGACCGTGGACTCTCTGCACACACAAAAAAAATAAAATAAAAATAATCAATGACAATTAAATTATTCGCAACTTAGAATTCAGTCCGGCACTCTGCCCCGATATCGGATCCATAGAAGACCAATCAATAAATAGCTCTCTTGAACCAATCAATATCGAAATGTAACCATCAATAGAATTATCATCGTCTTTCGATCGAATTTACTATTCATGGCGGGTAATGCCTATTTAATTTGGCTCTCTACGGAAATTAGTACTTAATACTTGGTGGTTTCTTGCACGTAGCGCCACTCAGCGGTAATTATTGGAAGTATTTCTGGATAATTGCACTTGGCTCTGGTCTTATTATCTAATTTAGAATATAGCATTTAGCGCGCCATCTATTGGTACCATTTGAAATTATTCCAACACCCCCACCCGCCATTAGCTAAATCAAAACGTTTATTTCATTACTTCTCTATATTTGCATAGTGTGATATGATAAAGGATTTGTCCGAAAGTTTTCTATATTGATAATCTGTGGTGTGGCATATTTTTGTTGTTGTTTTAATGATATTTTAATTGAAATATCCGCAAGATAAAATGTTTACGAATATTCTTTCCAATTCAATAGTTTATATATATTGTAAATTCTTTTGTTAATCTTTTAGTTATATAACAATACAAAAAAATACTGTGAATAATTTGAAGTACACTTATAGACAAAACTTATGGAGGTTGTACCTTTCAACATATATATCGAGATTCAGACAATAACCCTGAAAGATATTATAGTGACCTTTATTGACACGCGAGATAACTAAGTGTGAACAAAATTTTCTGACTCTTTAAAAATAACGGACGACCGGCGACATCAAAGGCTTTCAACTTCCTTAAATTTGTCCAAGAGGGCATATCTCTAAAAACAACATTAAATTCCTCTTTCTAACTTTATTTGTTCCTTAGCGTGTACTATTCTTTCAATGGAAACTGTTGAAGCATAAACGTATATTTAATTAATTAATGACATTAGGAAAATGAATGTCACCTCTCCCGTCGAATAGACACTTAAAACAAACCCCCCCCCCCCTATTAACGGCTTCTGCAAACTAGAGGACTCGGGTCAATGACAAAGCCACAACACCAGCTTTGGTAAACTCCGAAGTCCTACCTGGTGAACATGTTTTCGGGATAATAGCTGGGTTCTATTTTATGGAATCTACGAGAAATTTATGGAAGCATCACAATTTGTCGAATAGGTGTTTAACTGGTGAAGTAGCTAGGTCATTTCTATGACTGGAAGATATATCGCCTAGTTTTGGCGTCTATTTTTACGAGAGAGGTGACCTTGCCCCTTATAAATCAATCTTCGGCAAAATTTCTACCAATATCCTGCAGTTAGACGTCAAACTGAAAAAGGAGGGGCATTGTTCGAAAACTTTTATTATGAATTAATAAATAAATTTACATAACTATATATATATACAAGTAAAATGATTATATATAATGATCATTAATATAGCATCATTCTGTTCGATTTTTCATTATGGCCATTTGTTTTTATTGTCGACTCCATTATATTGGCTTAAAAATAGAGTAAAAATCTTTGTAAACTTTCAAGTTAGAATTTAAAATTAGAAGTAAATAATTTTTTATCGAACTCCTTTTTTATACAATAGAACAGTCTCCAGTGAGAGACCATATCCTAAAAACATGGGTAAACCCAGACTCTCTTAAAAGTGGTGGTCTTCAATAGAGACTCTGTCATGTCAGACCAAGTCATGAGGAGTCTTTCAACCGAAAATGAACCTCTAATAAGAGACTACCTCCAGGAAAGACTAGGTTAGCCATGTTTTCGGCTAGGATCTCTTATATGAGACTGTACTCTGTATAGCGAAAATCAAAAATGAAGAGTTGTGCACTTCTAAATATAAAACTAAATACCAAAAATATGAAATCTTGAATGTTTCACCACCGCGCGCAAACAACATTAAATTTAATGGGAAACTAAAATTCTCCAATAGTTGGGATGTCTTAATGGAAAACTAGACGTTGAATGGAGGGCTTGTTAACGATTGCTTTTTGTTAAATTTGACTTTTATGGTGAAGACATTGTACTGATCTAGAGAGAGAGGTTACTCGGCTCTTTTATAAATCATTTAATTGGGTCTCTCGACGTCCTTTATATTCGTGGAGTTATGCAATTAATTGACGACATATATATATATTTATTTAAACATGTAAACTTTCTCCTTGGATTATAAATACTATAGAATAAAGCGTTAGGAGAAAATAATTTTTATTAATCGACTCGATTAATAAAAATTTCTCCTAACGCTTTATTCTATAGTATATATATATATATATATATATATATATATATATTAGTTTATTTTTGTTCCACTAGATGGCGCTCTGCCATCTAGTAAAGCTCATGTGAGCCTGGTCAGGATATGCCTCTTTTGTTTTTGATATATATATATATATTGTCACTTTAAGATAAAAAATAATTGTAAATACTTTCCTTGTTAAAATAACTTTGGTTTAAGATTACCCGTTCTGGTCTCACTTATAATCTTGATATGGACCAATGGAATATTGACATGAAGCCACAGGACAATGTAACAATATATATGTAAGATTTAGATAGTATTCAGGTAAAAAAGTGGATCATCTTCTCCTTTTAAAAACGCGTAAAAAGCTGGTTTAGTGGCTCATTCTTTACAACCACTTGTATATATTCTGTGCAGGGATGATGAAAAAAATGAAAATTTAAGGCATTTTTCAACAGATATGCTTTTTGGTGTCCTATTTGCATATATAGAAATAATTAATATATTGTCGCGGCAGAGAAATATTTAATTGCCGGAAGATGGAAGTAGAAATAGAGCTTTATTCTTCGGTACCAACGAACAGTCTATTATTCTAAAATTAAAGATACACGGATTTATACAACAATCCAAACCAATCTATGCAAATAAATCAAAATTGCCATATTTTTGGGCAATATGTTTCCTATCATAAATATTAACTCTACAGAAGTATCACTGAAATGATTAAAGTTATTAAATGAGAAAGGGCTTGACTCATCAGTGGTGAACCCTCTCAGCGGTTTCGCCAAATTAAATCTCCAGACCGTTTTTCTATTGTATTGATATGTTTGATATACATTTTTTATTTAATAATATATTATTTACCCTAATAAACACATTGTCAGAAATTATTATTCCCAAATTATAACGATGAATGAAAATTTTATTTAAAATTGTAATTGCTACTAATAATAGCTTTAATATGGAACAATATGTGCGGTAGAGCATTGATCGATGCAATTTCTTGTAATTATGTAAGTATGTACCTCTACAGACCTATGTATTTATGTCCATAGGTTCCCTAAACACCCCTAAGCTGCCCTCCATAGTAAATACAGAGTATATAGAGAAACAATACAATACAATAGTAGAGCGGTTTGGAGTTTAATTTGGGGAAACCACTAAGAGGGTTCACCACTGATGAGCCAAGCCCTCTCATTTAATAACTTCAATCATTTCAGTAAGGTCTGTGGAGATAATATTTGATTATATTTATCATGAAGAAACACATTGTCAAAAATATAATTATGACCAATTTTATAAATCAACTTCCCATAACAAATATGCAACATCTGGTCTACACTAAGGACATACACCAAAGATTCAACAAATTCTGCAGAATGTACTTAACTAAATAAGTGACTACTAATGTAATCAATTTGTATACTGTTATGTAAATATGTATATATCTCTTTAAACTACTTTTTCTTTTTTTTTGTTTTTCGTTTAAATGTATATATTTCACACGCAAATAACCGAATTGTGGATATAGCGTGTACTCTGCAATTGTTAAATAAAATGACCAATTTTGCCAATTGAATTTATAAAGGGTTGAATATATTTTTGACATTATCCAGTCTACTCTATCAAATTAGACGTGAGAGAGGACAAATGAGGACAGTAGAGGTGGAGACAAAGAGTTTGTACATTAGCACAACAACACGTCCACAGATTCTGCCACCATTAATTTGTACTGATCACCTGTCAAGTGGTGTTGCCAAACCGTAAAATTGTTTGTTTCCGCCGATATCTCTTTTCTTCGTGGACTTTCTACACCTTTGTTGGACACTTCACACGTCGCACTTTGTCTCGTGTTTATATATTTTTATATAAAAATACATATATTGGATCAAAATATCATTTATTTTACCAATATTTCAATTGGCTGAACGCCTTGTTATAATACCTTGATAAAGGTTGCCGTTCAGTCAACTGAAATATTGGTAAAATAAATGATATTTTGATCCCCAATATATGACTTTTTAATTAAAGATTTATTTATGGATTGCTCTATTTTCAAAATGTTTATATATGTAACCATCAATATGTAAACATCATATATATAGATTAATGTTATTTCAGATAATCTATTAAAATATATAAATATTCAATTTCTTTAAACACCACAGTTTAGATTTAGTAATAATGCATGGACAAAATTTGAAGAAGTGGAAAGACTTTGATATCGCTGGTGTCGTCTATTTATTCTTTTTTTTTTTTCAAGGAGACAGAAGCAATTTTGTTCCCACTTGGTTATCTCGTGTGTCTTCAATAAAGGACAACTTAATATCTTTCAGAGTTATTGTCTGAATCTCAATATACATGCTCAAAGGTACAACTTCCTTAAGTTTTGTCTATGTGGGTAGAATTTGCAAAAGACTATGTTTTAGAATTACGACCAAATTGTAAACAAAATATCATTTTCAAGACAGGGGAAAATCTAGCGACCAACATTTCGCGTCTACGTATGTAAATAAAGTGCGATTATTCTATTTAGCGGTTTGATAATGTATTAAATATATATATAAAATGATAAATACAAAAAAAGATGTGAAATACTGTTAATTATCAACGATATAGTGTTCTTATTGATGAGCCACGCCATATCATTTGTTAGAAGAAATACCCTCATGGATCAAGTTGAATCTTTTTAGCATGTATATCAGGATTCAGACAATAATTCTGAAAGATATTGCAGTGCCCTTCATTGAAGACACACAAGATAACCAAGTGTGATAAAAAATTGTCTTTGTCTTATTTAAAAAAGAATAGACGGCCAGCGACATAAAAAACTTTCCAATACCTTAAGTTTTGTCCGTGAGTGAATATCAAACTTTTTTGAAAAATATTTTAATTTTTTTGAATATCTATAACTGTACATAAGTTTGTAATTCATAGAGATAAATTACTTCCCAATAATAGAACAGAAGTTATTTTTAGATTTATTTTTGAAAATTTTATAAAAAACAGATTTATTAAAAAAAATCTAAAAATATAATGGCATTAAAAAAATTATATTTAAATATGTTTATAAACATCCTATACTCTCCGACTATCTAAATTTGTGAAAAAAACGTTTTAAAAAATATGTTTATTAAAAGTTTTATGAACTCCAGTTTCGTGCTACCCAGGAAGCCGTAAGCAAGTAGCCAATGGGAAGAAAACAAGTGTCAGGAGAGCGCCGCGCGTATTTTGGTGTGTTTCTATTTCAGTGCAGCCGAACCCAATATTTCTGGCAGAAGACGGACTTTGTTGTGGGAGACGGGATGGCCTTGATATTGGGGGGAGGAGGGAGGGGACGTTTTATTTAAATTTATATCGCGGCGGTATTTTTACCCCCCTTCTTTTTATACGTCGCACCTTTTTTACATATTGGTCCCCATTCTTTTGTTTGAAATCTCGTTGTGTGAATGTTAACTGAATGGATATTAAAACTTTGTAGTTTTTTGAGTTGTAATCTTGGTTTGTTTTTTTTTAAAGAAAGCTATGATTTTATAATCGCATTTATTAAAATAGCTATTTATATATATTTTTTTTCGTTGACCTGAAAAACTAGAGTGATATAGAAAATGTGTTTTCTTTTTCACACAAGGTCTTTTTTCTGTAAGGGTTTATCTTTAAAAAAAATTACAATTTGTGAGATGAAAAAAGGTTATTCACACCGAAATTTTTATAATAGAGAATATTTTTATTTTATTTGTTTATTACTAAACACACGCTATATCCTATGTGAATATTTGTGTTTAAATGTTCAACTATTTTATATTTATATATAGTGTCGAAATATATAGAGTATTTTAAAATTCAGTTCTGATGTTTATTTTTTACTGTGAATTTTTTTTCAAATATTGCGTAAAATTTCAAAACAAAGAACTACATATAAAATAAAAGGATTTAAAAGCGCGAATGTTTCTTTTATACATAAAACGAACTACTACTGTCCTTACTGCGATGAAAAAATATATTGGGAGGGCTTGGCTCATCAGTGGTGAACCCTCCCAGCGGTTTCGCCAATTTAATCCACCAGACCGCTTCTCAGAGCTCTAATACTGTATTGGATCATTCTGCTTTTATATGCTACACTGAAGGATGGAATCTTAGAAATGGTTTTCAAGTAAACTATGGACATAAGCTTATAGGACAGTAGAATTACATTCAAATATTTGCTTCGAGCAATCCTCTTCGTTTTATGTATAAAAGAAACATTCGCGCTTTTAAATCCTTTTATTTTATATGTATAGATGGCGCGTTATTGCTTTGTGTTAAAGAACTACATAGATAAATAAAAATTGCATATTAACACTAAAGTAGAGATAAAGTTAACCAAAGAGAGAGAGAGAGAGTAAAACAGAAAGACGCTGTAGAGAGAAAAAATAAATAATATTTATATACTGAATATTTATTTACATATTTACACTAAAGTAGAGGTAAAGTTTACTAAAGTAGAAACAAAAAGGGGTGCTATATAAACAAATAGAATCTATCTACAATGACGTAAAGTAGAAATATAAAGCATAAGAAAAAATACAGTACAAGGTGCTGTAGATATAAACAATTGATACTGAAGTAAAATAGAAGTAAAAAACAACATTATTCTGTAGCTATATTCACAATATACCTCCAGGTCTAGAGTAAAGGTAAATTCAGTAAGAGAGAGAGAGAGAGAGACATAGTTTAAAACAAATAAACATAAATAATCCATATTTACATATAGCACGGAGTAAAGTAAAGACGTCACATGACCACATAGTAAAAAACAACAACAAGATATAATGTGGGGATATAAACAATTTCTATTTACATAAGTCTAAGTAAAGTCAGTTAAGTAGACCAGGATTATAACATAAGATCCTATAGATATAAATAATTTTATTTACACCGAAAATCACAAATGTAATGTCAGTAAAGCAGGAATATTTTATAACACAAGATCCCCTGTAGACAAAATAACAAATTTACATATAGGTAAATTATAAGTGAAGTTAGTAAATAATGAAGACGAGAGATACTGTGTGTAGATAAATAACACCTAGGTAAAGTCAGAAGGGCAGATAAGAGCGAGAAGTTGAAAACACACACAATATATTTAGGATAAAAAATATATTACAGCTATGTGAAGTAGAAGTAAAGTCAATAGAGCAAGCGGAGTTTAAAACACACGAAAAACTCTAGATAAAATAATACTTTTACACATAGATAAATAGAAGTAAACAGAGTTTAAAACGCGTGATACTCCAGATAAAATAATATATTTACATATAGGTAAAGTAGAAGTGAAGTCAATATAGAAAGCGGGGTTTAAAATACAATATCTTTAAGATAAAATGATATATAACACTTAGAGGTGAAGTACAATTCAGTAAAGCAGACGAAAAATTTTAAAAATCCCAAAGATCCTGTAAATATGTATAATTTATATTTCCATACCCCGTGAAATAAAGTCAACCAGAGGATTAGAAAGGGCAGCAACTCTTGCAGCAGATTATTCCATTAGCGAGCAGACGACGCTGACACCTGGGCGCCATCTTGTTTGTGAAATGTCCAAACCACCTGCTGAATCTCAGAACTTTCCAGCTTATGTATTTAACTACTCGAATATGTTACAGTGGACCATTTATTAGCTTACCTTAAAACCTCAATTTTCTTTTAAATTTTAAATATTTCTTTTATGGGGGTATAGTTAAGAATACATTATTTTTTATTGTCGTATTCATTAGCTAATTACACTTTTACCGCAAAGTTGATGCAAAATTAATTGTTTATGTTAATAAAGGAAATGAATTAGATATATTAAAATGTGCAAAAAATCTCCTTTTTCCTTTAATCAATAAATTCACACACACACAAAGCCTTTATTAAGACGTTACTCTTATACAGATTCTCCGTTAATCAATAAATTAAAACAATGCATGAATCGAAATATATGTCAATTGAATTTTTATAAACAGAATGCTCTAATACAATAGTAGTTCGATCTAGTATATTAAACTGGCGAAACCGCTGGGAGGGTTCATCAATGATCAGCCAAGCCTATTTATATATTTTTGTTGTTGAAGTAAACCAGTAAAGAGAGTACGTTGTTTATTATTCATAAAATAAAATATTACACTCAATAGAGTGTCAATTTATCTATTTTCCCAAAATATTACTTATATCTATATATTCCTAAACATATGAAAACGTGAGATATGAAAAATATTTAGGCCAGAAAAGATTAAACAAAAGATAGCACTCTGACATCTAAAAAGCACATGTGCTCCTGGTCAGGATATGCCTCCATTATTTTTTATATTTTTAATTGTCAATATTTATTGTTAAAACTTGCACACAAATTCGTAAACAATATAAGTTTAAATAGAACACCCCTTTTCTTATAACATTTTATCTCTTAAAACATTCCCCAATTCAGTTCCATTATCATTAAACCATGGCTATAGTGAAACATGGCTATAGTGAACCATTGCTATAATGAACCATGACTATGTTGAACCAAAGGTCCCATTGGGTTTCTCTATAGCAAGGTTTCCAGTATAACACTACAATATTAGGATAACTATTTATTAGGCAGAAGAAGACCGTAGAAGAGCCTTGACTCGAAAGTTTGCCTTTTTATAGTACCTATCAAAAATGATTATTGCATACATATTTTTACACATATAAATACCCAATTCTAACAGTACTATAGTACACAACACGGACTACAGTACCACCACCACCAGAGGAAAGTAACCAAGGGGATCTCAGCCTACATTTCAAGTAGCAGACGATAGAAAGCCATTGCTATTCCCGCCAACCCTGGCGTATCAGACGAACAAACCAGAGGCGTGAGCAACTTCCACAATTGTTTCTCCGATCTTGGTTACCGTTTAGTTAGGGTTGGCTTGGAACATATTGCTCACTGGAATTCACACGATGGCGCTGATTTTCATTTTGAGTCCCTTCGTCGTAATTATTGAAACATTGTAGAATATTTTGTAATTCGTTTTTGAGGGGATTGTATGTGTAGTCGGGAAAATGAAACTTGATATAAAAAATGTCCAAAAAGACAATAACGCGCCATCTATATAAAATAAATTAAACACGAGACAATTCTTTATAATTAATTTAGGCCTAAATGGATTTGTCTTTATTGTTTGCGGAAGAGCACTGCTCACTATGCAAATATTTATATGTAACTTTATCGTTCTTAACTTTAGATTCATAGTTTCTGAATTACCATAACTCCAAGATTCCATCTTTCAGTGTGTTGCATATGAAAGCAGAATCGCGTCCAATACAGTATTAGAGTACTGAAAGCTGTCTAGTGGGTTAAACTGCCGAAACTGCTGGGAGGGTTCACTACTGATGAGCCAAGCCCTCCTACTATTTTTCATCGCAGTGTAAGGATACTAGAAATTTAGTTTTATTTTTAAAAGAAACATCCGTGTTTAGAGGGATTTTATTTCTTATATATAGTAGAATTATTCTAATGATAATTTGTTGACATTTTAGAAACTACGTTACAACACAATATGCCTTATCAATAATATTAACAAATAATTCATGATTGGGGAAGGTTGAAATTCATCCATGTCATTCGTTTATGTTATTCCTGGTATTGAAAGATTCATATATGCACTCATGGAGTCAAAACTTTAGGAAATGGAAAGTCTTTGATATCGCCGCTCATCTGTTTTTTTTTTTTTAAGGAGACAGAAACAATTTTGTTTACACTTGGTAACAGATGACGCAAGCCATAATCAAATTTTAGGTGCACAATCAGGAGATGTCTTTCTCTAAATATTTATCAATCTGAACCCACTACAATTCCCTTTTTGTACTATTATTGTAGTGTTATAGGTGTTCCTATAATTTTATATAAAAATTATATTATTTATATATATTGTGAGAAAATATATAAATTTATTTTAAAGATTGAGCAATCCATAAATATCCATATATTTATTAAATTTTTCTCCCCATTGAATATAACAAAATATTTTAAGAAAACTTAATGCTGTTGACGTTATGTGGCGCTGAGTTTGTTGTTGACACACTTTAAAATGTTATAACACCTTGATAAAGGTTGGCGTTCAGCCAGCTGAAATATTGGTAAATTAAATTATTTTTTATCCAATATATGCCTTTTTAATTAAAGATTTATCTATGGATTGCTCAATTTTCAAAATAATAATATATATAAATAAATATAAAGCATATATTGGATCTAAAAATTTATTATATTCAACCAATATTTCTAGGGGCAAAACGCCTCTCTTTATCAACTAAATCACGTGGGTATGGGATCCACTCATCAGATAGTTTCCTACTTTGATCTTGTATAGCATGAGTCGATCACATACCCACGTGATTTAGTTTAAAACAAAGCCTTGATAAAGAGAGACGTTTTGCCCTTAGAAATATTGGTTGAATTATAAATTTAGATCCAATATATGCTTTATATATATTTATAGATATAAATGTTAAGCACACACAGATAAATCCGTTAAGAAATAAAAAATAAACAGCTTTTGTCAGATAGGAGGTCGAAGAGATAAAGTTTTTATTTAAGTCAGCAGTACTGATATATTCTAGGAAAGCTGACACAAATTTATAAAAAAAAACCTCAATGATGGTGTGAGAATATCGACATGAAGTTAAAAAAAAATAGCGATGTCACCGAATATCTCCGTTTTTTATCGATTTAATCGGCATGTAAAAAACGTCAGTCAATATTTAGACTTCACGCTTCACTCGCTCCAACTTTTGATGTGTCCCTGTCTATCTTATCTTGACTTGTGTCAGACATGTGGAGAGATATAGTCACCAAATGTGTCTATCTTCTATCATTCTTTGTCTTATAACGCCAACAACATGTAGGCAACTTTATTCATTAGTTTTGCCTATTTTAATAGTAGATTTCCTGTGTCTATATTCTATCATTCTTTGTCTATTAACATCAACAACATGGAGGCAACTTTATTCATTAGCTTTGCCTTTTTTAATAGTAGATTTCCTGCGTCTATCTTCTATCATTCTTTGTCTATTAACGCCAACAACATGGAGGCAACTTTATTCATTAGCTTTGCCTATTTTAATAGTAGATTTCCTGTGTCTATCTTCTATCATTCTTTGTCTATTAACGCCAACAACATGGAGGCAACTTTATTCATTAGTTTTGCCTATTTTAATAGTAGATTTCCTGTGTCTATATTCTATCATTCTTTGTCTATTAACGCCAACAACATGGAGGCAACTTTATTCATTAGTTTTGCCTATTTTAATAGTAGATTTCCTGTGTCTATCTTCTATCATTCTTTGTCTATTAACATCAACAACATGGAGGCAACTTTATTCATTAGCTTTGCCTATTTTAATAGTAGATTTCCTGTGTCTATATTCTATCATTCTTTGTCTATTAACGCCAACAACATGGAGGCAACTTTATTCATTAGCTTTGCCTATTTTAATAGTAGATTTCCTGTGTCTATCTTCTATCATTCTTTGTCTATTAACGTCAACAACATGGAGGCAACTTTATTCATTAGCTTTGCCTATTTTAATAGTAGATTTCCTGTGTCTATCTTCTATCATTCTTTGTCTATTAACGTCAACAACATGGAGGCAACTTTATTCATTAGCTTTGCCTATTTTAATAGTAGATTTCCTGTGTCTATATTCTATCATTCTTTGTCTATTAACGTCAACAACATGGAGGCAACTTTATTCATTAGCTTTGCCTATTTTAACAGTAGATATTCTGTGTCTATCTTCTATCATTCTTTGTCTATTAACGCCAACAACATGTTGGCAACTTTATTCATTAGCTTTGCCTATTTTAATAGTAGATTTCCTGTGTCTATATTCTATCATTCTTTGTATATTAACATCAACAACATGGAGGCAACTTTATTCATTAGCTTTGACTATTTCAACAGTAGATTTCAGGTGTCTATCTTTTAAGAGAAAGGTATCTTCTGATCGTGCAAAAAATATTCGATGATGGCTTGTACCATCTGTCGGAATAAATGTCAACTAATCGTGTTAACATATTATTATTTATTCCGATAGATGGCACAAGCCAACAGCAACTTTTATTTTCACGATATCCATTCTTCCTGATTTATCAAATAATCCCAATACAATATTTCGATTTTATTTTCCATAAATATTATTTTCTAGAGACAGTTTAATCTGTCACATATTTCTTTTTAAATATATGTAATTAAGCGAGGAAAGGAAAACATACATTTTCCGAAAGCTCCATGTTTTATAATTAGAATATAAAAAAGTGTGAAATATATATTTTTATAAAAAGATCAAAAACCTTGAAATTTATTTATTCATTTTTAAAATTAATATTCAATAAATAAATATAAATAAACTTATTGCGAAAGGTTTTTTTTTTTATCTTTTATAAAAGTATATCGAAATTTCCCTATATATGTAAATATATTTTATTGATATTTTAAACACTATATTCAATACATTGTCTTGTGTCAAAGGTTACAGATTTCAAGGAATCTTATGTGAAATATGGGATGTGGAGACCAACAAGGGAGGAGATGTCGTGGAAAGTTAGTCGCTGCCCTACCTCACAATTAGAGGTCCGAACAAACAAACAAACAAACTACCATTAGGACCTGTACAATTTCTCCAGCGGTGCCAGTCCACTAATTCTCCCCGACATAGTCCGCTTCAATTCCACATCGTCCCCCAATATCGTCAAATTGTTGGAATCCTCTAGCTATTGTTTGTAGTCATATACTACATATATATAGCTATAGAATAGTTTTAATTTCTCATATATACACATATAATGTTTACACAAATTTACATATACACATATATACCTACTAGACGAATGGCCCGGGCAACGCCCGGGTTTTACCCGAGTGCGCATATACTTTAAAAACGTTTTAATTCAAATACTATTCGTTACAATTATAAATTGGCGCCATGGATGTCACTCTTGTGAAACGTCCCGTTCCAAACTGTGTGTTTTTAAAATGTTTTAATTAAAATACTATTCGTTACAATTATAAATTGGCGCCGTGGATGTCTCTCTTGTGAAACGTCCCGCCCCAAACTGTGTGTGTCTTGAAAATATAAAAATAAAAATGTGAATTTTCATAAAGATTTCATCATGTCGATTTTTTTTTTTTGCATTTCACCTACTAAATCGATAGAGATAATTACATTTGCAACATGAACTTAGGTATATTGACTAAATAGAAAACTGCATAGTAATAAAGATCATTTTTTAAAGGCACCATATCGTTTTTTTTCAATGAAATCGAAACAAAAATTAACGATAAATAACGATAATTGCCTTAAAAAGAAATTGCCTTAAAAAAAAGAAACATTCGCGGTGATTTTGTCTTGCATTCGTTTATACAATTATTATATACGAATGGCCCGGGCAACGCCCGGGTTTTACCCGATTAAATGCTTTTATTCAAATACTATTCGTTACAATTATAAATTGGCGCCGTGGATGTCATTCTTGTATAATATATAAATGAGTTTTAAAAATTGTAAAAAAAAAAAATGCATCGGCCGGGAATCGAACCCGGGCCGCCCGCGTGGCAGGCGAGCATTCTACCACTGAACCACCGATGGTTATGAAAAATCCCATCCGTGAGCTTCAAACAGACAAACAGACAGAATAAGGCAAATATATAAGTAGATATATATATGTGTGTGTGTGTGTGTGTGTGTGTGTGTGTATGTAAATATGTGTAAATATTATAAGTGTATATATGAGAAATTAAAACTATTTTTGGTGCGTATGATTCTTTACAAGAAAAAACATTTTCTACTTCCCTTGCTGCAATCCTAAAATAACGGAAGGGCCTGTCTCATCAGGTTTTTATCAATTCAATAAGGGCAGCAGTAAATGGCTTTATTTTATGAAGAAACAGATATTTGTCAAAAACAGTTGAATTTCTTATAACAGATGGCGCGCAAATGAATCATATTAATATATATATATATATTATAACATATATATATATGTTTAGATGTGTGAAAAGGAAGAAAAGAAAAGGTCAGGTGTTTATATTAAAAACAAAAAGGTATTTCTTGACCGCTGACATAAGCATTTCAGATGACCAATCAAAACGTGATTGTGCCTCTCTTTTGGAACACGAATAGCATTCTTCCGGAACTTTTTTTCATCAAACCCGTTGATTCGAATTAAGATGAATATATACATAGATCTCCTGGGTTGAGTTTATTTTGAGATTTTATTAAGTTTCTATCGAGATTGTTTATGGTTCAAGCTATCAGGCGCCTCGGGTTTTGATATGAAACACATTAATTTTGATGAAACATATGAATGTAAATTTTCAAACACTTTAAATGTTCATTGTTTGATTCAACTTCGATAAAAAAAAGTCATTGCCCATCAAAAATTAATCCTCGGAAAGTTAAAGAAAATTAATAAAATCCCAAAAGAAGCTCATCCCCGGTGGTTATTTTTCTTAATTCGACACAATGGATTCATATATTGAGAGAATACTGTGATATATCAATGAATTCTGTGTAACTCTGTATTTGCATATATCTTTATCCGCCTCCGGGTCTCGCTGGTTAGAAATCTGAAACATGTAAAATTTGTGATGTGAATAAATACTCATTTATATTATTATGTGATTGGGGTGTTGTCTATTTGAACGAGATACTATGCAAATATAATGGAGAATATAATATAGAAATATACAGGTATTTGTGAATCCCGGATAGAGAAAGGTAAATAAATTTCATGCTAATCCGTTCTACACCAGGAATGCAGGATTTATCTGCTAATCAGATCTAGGGAAATTACCACGGGGTTCCCTCCGCTAATTACAGGGGAGATTCATAGCTTTCTTCCCATTCTCTCTCTCTCTATATACCTATTGTGTGTAACATTCTCTATCAAATTTCTGTATTTGCATATTCCCTGACACAATTACATATACCACACTTAGGAAAAAGCCATCTCCTGATCAACTTAAATTTGCTGATGGCTTGTGTCATCTGTCAGAATAAATATCAATTGATCCGTTTATTTTCTATTATTGCAGGATTTTGGTCAAATACCTCCTTCATAAATCATGAAAAAACAACCACGCAATCATGTTACTGTTAGCCATCATATGACAAGGGCCAATAATCCGAAACCAGTACGTCATTAGTTTTGATTGTTTTATTGAAATATTTTTATGGCACAGATATTCGATAGAAAAAGATAATTCAGCGTACAGTTAATATTTATTCTGATAGATGGCACAAACCATCAGTTAAATCCAGTTGCCAGATCAGGAAATGCCTTACTATCACTTTTCTCCTTTTTAACCTTTTCTCCTTTGCTATTTTTTAATGAGATATCGATAAATCAGTTAATTGAATTTATACACAAGGCGATTGTGTGAAAAATATTCTTTAAAAAGTAACTTTCTAAGAAAAAAATATTTTTTTCTCCCGAAAATATAAGATCTTTGAAATCTTGTGAAATCTACTGTGATTTGATTGTTAGAAACTGGTCCCACTGTCAGCCTAACAACAACAATTTCCTTTGACCTGTGTCAATGGACTTCATTAGGACTCTTTTTTCATTTCTTTCTTTGATGTTCTGGAAAAAAAGAAATCACACGTGTCGGATCAATGGGTGGGTTATTTACAGACGTCATTAATTTATCTGGAATAATTTTTGTATTGATTTTATTAGAGAATATGTAAATTAGAGATATTGATATTAAAATCCCGTTAAACTGAAGAACCTGGATACAGCAAACCTTCCCCTTATACTGAGCCTAAAACAATACCCAGGTTATTGATCTGGATATTATAACAATGCCTATAATGAACCATAACTATTGTAAACTAAAATTTCAGCCTCATTAGGGTTATCTATAGTGAACATTATATTAATTATAATATACAGTAATAATTCGCTATAGAGATGAATCTAAAGGGGCTGAAATTTTGGTTTACTATAGTTATGGTTCATATATATATGTATTTTGAAGATTGAGAAATCCATAATTAAAATTATATTAAGAAAATATGCCTATATTGGATTTATAAATATATTTATTATTCCGATATTCCGAGGGGCAACTCGCCTCTCTTTATCGATGATTTCATTGGTCTTGTAGAACGAGAGTGATACGCGTTCTCACGTGTTTTAGTGAGAAACATCCTCATTAAGAGAGGCGAGTTGCCCCTCGAAATATCGGAATAATAAATATACTTATAAATCCAATATATGCATAGTTTCTTAATATATATGTATATATGTGTGTGTGTTATGATGCATTAGCGCGCCATCTGTTATGAAAATTCGAAACTATTATAGACACGTATGGTTCTATTAAAAATTAAACAATTTCTACTGCCCTTAATTCTACCTCCATTAATTTATCTATTGCAGAAAAGGCAGTTGAAATTGTTTAATTTTTTAAAGAATTATACGCGTCTATAATAGTTTCGAATTTTCATATATATATATGTGGCAATATCGTTGCGGGGTTTCTTGTTGTTCGATTTGAATGGTGAGGATTGGTTGAAGCGCAGTCGTTTGAGTGGAAGTTTAAGCATACAGTTAGGAATAATCAGGACACGTGATGGGGTTTGAAAATAAAAGGCAACTGGGTTGGAGGGAAGAAAGCTTGAGAAGAGCTGAGCGATTTGACTTATTAATTAGTTGATCACATGGCGATGATTGGATTTAGATGAAATGAGCGGAGAGAGAGAGATCTCTAGAGTAGATGTTACCTTGTTGGAAGCGAAGGAGCAACTGTGCGAACTCGGCGAGAGCCAGTGAACAACTCTAGGTGTTGTTCCTATGAGAGCGAAAACGTAACTAACCATTCTTGCTTTTCGATTTAACACCAAGACTCAGTTTCTCTCTGATTGGTTGAGAGATGATCACATGATCTTTTCCTATTGGTTGACCTACTTAAGGTGCTGTCTTCTGATTGGACCGCGGTTCTCCTTGATGAAAGATATGGCCTGCCTGATAGGAAGTGTCGAGTGCTATTTCCACTTTATTTACTTCCGCGTTATCAAAATACGTCCGGTCTTGGGTCGGAAGTATGGGGTGTCTCTATACTAATATAACTTCTGTGGATACTAGATACGTCCTGCTTTGTCAGGAAGTATTGAGTGCTTCGCGACTAATATAACTTCGGCGGTCACTAGAGACGTCCGGTCTCTGCCCCTGCAATATTGACACAGGGGTGCCCAGAATAGTCGTGCCAGCTTTAGGCCTATCTCCTATGTCTTTTGTTACTTTCTTTCCTCCAGTTACCTTATTCTTTTATTAAATCTTTGAAAATCATACATTTGTATGACATATATATATATGAAAAACAATAGAAAATAAAAGATAAGTGGGTCAGGTGTTGATATTAAAAATAAAGAAGGCATCTCCTGACCACGAGCAATAATATTATACATTATTTAATATATTATTCTCTGTCTCACAAATATATTGATAATTTTATATTATTTTAGAAATAGCTTTAATAAATATATATTTATATTTGATAATTGTAAAAAACACATTTTATTATATAAAATACTTGCCTGTATGCCTATATAAATATATTTAATAGATTATGTAGATTCCTATTTTAAAATAATTTTACTTTCAAAATGAATTTATATAAAAATAAATTCCGTCGAATGACACCCCCAAGGGATTTATTTCGACAATTTTGTTTTCCAAAATGGCGATTTTCATAATTATAGCAGACGATTCCTTATATAAGTTTAAAAATGGCGCAATTTTTATTTATTTTTTAAATATATAGAGTAGACGAAATTTTTTTAAAGATTAATTTTCGAAATGGTGAAACTCAAACTTAAAGCAGACGGACTTTTAAAATAGAGTAAGTAAGAGATGTTTGCGCGCCCAGAGTTACCGCATAAATGGAGGAGTGTGGGTCTCCCTTGACGACAATTTTAGCGGGTCGAACAACTTGGCAGCTCGTGGTTAAGTAAGCGCCAGAAATAGCTTCGCTCGGCACTTTTAAAGCAGAAACGGCTGTTGATGGCCTTCTCTATACTTTTTAAATATATATTTAAAAAAGGCGTTTTTATATTATAATATAAATTTTAACAATAAGGTAAAAATATTATTTAAATATTTTTTACAGCCAATATATATATGTATTAGTGCTCATTAAAATTGCATATTGACATAACAGTAAAAGCGACCGCCAGATGTCGCGGCTTTCACTATCTAAACTCATTGTTGTTGTTGACTACCGTTTGTAATTATGTAAATACGTATTCAAGTTTTTTTATTTTATTCTTTACCACTTTCTCAAGTCAGGTGTTTCATTCTTTCAATTTGTTTTATAGTCTCAATTAAATAAAATAGTGATTTGTTTTTATTATTTTTTTTCCACGACTTTCTCTCTCTCTCTCTCTGTATACCATTGAGATTGAAACTACTTTATTTCAAAGTCCATATAAGATTATATAAGGTTAAATACAGAATAAATATAAATATGAATAAATATGATTATTTAATGATAAAAATATGATTAAATAGATACCATTGAGAAAATACTCGTCTATCCAAATTCAAGCTAATTATTCCTATCTCAACAAAATTTATCATAACATATTTATTAATGAAATTTTATTATTAACGAGTTTTTAATAATTCTCGACCAAACTATAAATATATTACTGAAATATGATATTAATTTGGAATTTCAATATTAAATAATATTCTAAAAGCTACACATATTTCCCAATATGATTTAGAAAATAGTAAATAGGAATTTATGACCTGCTTGAAGAATAGATAACCTGTTATTTCTTTTTAACAAGTTTTCAGAATATAATTTCATAATCTCTTAAAATATGAAAATACAAAGTCTTAAAGTGCATGCAAATAAATAGAAGGAGAACACAAAAATAGATATTTTTTAATATTCTTAATTAAATTTTCATTCTTTGTTGTTTTTTTTTTTAAGAGAAGGAGGGTTAACATAAAAATGTATATACTTTGTATAAACTTCATTATCGTTTTTTATACATCTCGTACGTTCTCTTCGCCGAATTGTTGCTTTTTTTTCCTTCATCGTCTGGGGATATATTTCAGGCTAGGCCTTTACTTTTTTTAAATGTATTTCATAATTGATATGGGAATTGTTCTGATTCAAATATTTTTCACTCTGTCTAAGAGTTTATCCAGGACTTTCAACACTACACGTTTTATTGTCCGGCTTTGGAGGAGAACGAAATTCTCCGTCAAAAGATTGGTTATGAAAAAATTATCCATATGTTCTAATAGAAAAAGTAGTGAAAATGCAAACTCCCAATGTCTTAACTTTTCACAAATTCTGTGAAACAGAACAGATAATAGACAAAAGGCATATATTTGATCAAAAAATAATTTATTTACAAATATTTCAGTTGTGGTTGAAGCCAACCTTTTTCAAGGTGTAACAACGTATTTATGTCAACAACAAACTCAGAGCCACATAAGGTCCATAGAATATATATTAGGTAAAAAATATATATTTTTGTCTATATTCAATGAGGAGGGACAAAAATAGGCAAATATATATATTAACTTAATTCTATTGACATTATGTGACGCTGTGTTTGTTGTTGACATAAATACGTTGCTATACCTTAAAAAGATTGGCGTTCAGCCAACTAAAATATTGGTAAATAAATTATATTTATATCCAATATATGCTTTTTTAATTAAAGATGTATTTATGGATTGCTCTATTTCCAAAACTATATATCATGTAAATATATATAAGTGTATATATAGAGATAAGGTATTTTAAAAACACGGAGACACATATATTTCAAATTTGCATATACGTATTACTGAAAATAAAGAAGGCATATCCTGACCAGGAACACATGTGCTTTTCAAAAGGCAGAGCGCCATCTGGCTTATTATACATATTACTATCATATATTTGCATAATACGCCTTATATACATAATACCCATTCTCAATATCGTCACGTATAACATAAGGAAAGACAAACTTCAGGATGACACAGCCATTTATTTGAAGCAAAAACAAGTTGAAATTTATAGAATACAGGAATGTGAGAAGGAAGTTTACAAAATAACAAAATATAAAATTTGATAATCTGTTTATGAAATAATAATAAATATTTTTCCACAATATTATCGAGAGAAACAATTTTAATAAATATTTTCCTATTAAATACACACAGAAGTTTTAATGCACGTACATAAAATATCAATTACAAAATATCGTGTTGGAGAAATTTGGTGGAATTATTGATTAGTAATTAGAGTTGTAGAAAAACCGATGTCATTTCAATAATTTACCAGGTCTGATATCTAGTTGGGGTGATATTAGCAATCAAACTGATAAATCTATTTGGTTTTATTACTCAAATTTACAGTAATTAGTATAAATATTCTCAAACTGATAATCTAGCATATAATTATTATGCGAAAAAATAAGGTAATAATAATATAAATATTATAAAACGTTTAATATAAAGGTATATAGTAGGTTATATATATCACCATTGTTCTCAATCGTCTGTCATCTAAAGTACTACAGAATATTGGATGTATATATTGAAGAGTAAAATTTAAACACAAAATTGGTAACCTATGTTTATATTATCATTTTTGAGGTAAAGGTTTAACAACGAAACCAAGATTATAAATTGGCTTTGACACGTCATAGACTTGTCAAAAAACAACTGGTAAACGAACCAAATATTCTTCAATCAAAAAGAATAAAAAGTGATAGAGAGTAATCTAAAGAGTGAACCGTTTTTTCCAATTTAAAAAGAAAATTATGAAGTTTTTTTTTTTTTTTTTGTATTTAACACTATGCGGCGCTGAGTTTGTGTTTACAAAAATGTAATGCCTCGATAAAGGTTGGCGTTCAGCCAGCCGAAATATTGGCAAAATAAATCTTTTATTAAATCCAATATATGCTTTTTTATTATCTAATATATAAATATATAGTTTTCCAAATTTCGAACCTCCATACTATAAACGAAAGAATTCATAGGACTAAAATAGCCACTGGTATATTGTATGGAGAGAAAAAATCTTTACAAATAAAACTTACACTAAACAACAGTTAAACTAGCTTTCAGAAGGAGAGGGAAATATGATAAACTCTTTACATATAAACAAATGAAAAAATGTATATTGAAATTATGTTAGAGCCTAATAATTGAGACACTTTCATAACCCTTTACAAACAGCCGTTAATCATAGTTATAAATCTATTTGCACTATTCCTTTTTCCCCTCAGAGCCTCAACATATCCAATTATCTAAAAAACTTTGGTATCCGCACCTTCTACTCCAATACTCCTAATTCAGGCACATTACTTAGAAACCCTATCACCAAAAACAGTTTCCCCCTAAAACCCATACACTTCAATAATGCAGTCTACTCATTAAAATGTAATAATTGCTCTAGCCTATACATAGGTGAAACTGGTAGACACATAAAAGATAGAATTGATGAACATATCCGAAATATCAGAAATAATGACCCTCATGATTCCTGTTTTGTATATCATACATAAAACTTAAATTTTATCTCTCTAAAAATAATAGTTTTCTTGTTTATGCTAATCACCTGTATATATATAGACGTATCTTGATTCTTTTTGTAGTTTTATTCCTGTTGAAGGGCGACATTATGCCCGAAAGCTCGAACGCATGTTCATAAAAAGAAACTCATCCTCTTTGTCTTGAATGTTTTCTTTACCAAGAGCCTAATAATATATAAAAA
Organism: Cordylochernes scorpioides; assembly: GCA_030710605.1. Lineage (NCBI taxonomy): Eukaryota > Metazoa > Arthropoda > Arachnida > Pseudoscorpiones > Chernetidae > Cordylochernes > Cordylochernes scorpioides. Next base: position 100,157,922 of record CP092870.1, on the reverse strand, counting down.
TATATAAATTCATATATATACCTTACTGAATATTTTTCCACAATATATTATTTCATTTAAAGCACTACTAAGAACTTCTGTGTACCTCCTCACTCAACAGATCTCTCCAAGACAACCAATCTACGGCCATAGTCTGGTGACTTGGTCCAGTTGGCCCATGTATTGAGGATTTTCGTGAGGAAAATAATGGATTGTTTTTCGCGGCTTACATATTCAAATAACTTTTATCTATATATTTTTTAACAAATTCCAAATCACTTATAGATAACATAATCATGGATATACCGTAACATTTTTGTCAGAAATACAGTAAAACCTCGGTAAAACGAGCCGGGGATATAGCGAGCCTCTCCTTATAACAAACCTTAAATAATCCCCATTTTATAATACAGTGAACTATGGCTATAACAAACCATGGCTTTAGTGAACCACAGGTTCAGTCCCATTGGGGTTCGCTATAGTGACGTTTTGATATATATGTGCATTCAATCTATATTCGAGTATTAATCTCTTTTTGATTTTTTAGCGAATAAATATCAGGGATTAATAAAACTATCTCGACGAATTTGGCATATCTTTTTTTTTGCGCCTTTTTGACAGGATAGTTTTGTGCTCTTTCTTTTTATAGTTATTGTTCGAATAAACCATCATGTTAAACCGCACATTAGTTTTACCTATGGATATTGAAGGCAAGAATATGTCAAATTGGAATTGAATATTCTGGACGTTGTCACCTGGTTGATTTCATAGCTGTGACGCAATGTGCAGTCAAAATGTCAACAGCAGCAACAATTCTGAAGTTTAAATTTGCACGTAATCGAACGTCAAAACATCACCGTTTACCCACCTATTGTTTTTGCTGTTGTGTATTTTTGTTGCAAACCTTTATTGAGGATTGTATGTTTAACCTCAGATTTTTTTAGTTACACAAACCATTTATATGTAATATATATATTTTTAGATATAATTTCAAATGATATATCCTAGATCACAGATCCTAGGCCAGATGTCGTGGGTTCAGACTATTTAAACCCATTGTTGTTATTTCCTTTGGCCGGCTCAAATCTTTCTGTGGATATGTGAATACGTAATCTTTTATTTTCTTTATTCTTCACGCCTTAAGTCAGGTAGTACTTTGGTAAATTACGGCTTATATATTTCTAACAGCTCAACTAAAACAATAGTGATCTGAAACTGTTTTATTATTTTTTTACAAGATATCAAGACTGCAAACCAATACCATAATACCATTGTCAAAATATTCATGTATCCTAAAAAAAACTAATAAATTTAAATAATATATAGTATAACAATGTAAGCCGAAAAAAATATTATAACAAATACACTCATAGATTAAACTAAAGTATGTGGAAAGGCTTTGATGTCGCCCGTCGTCTGTTTTTTTTTTTAAAGAGACAGAGGCAATTTTGTTCACACTTTGTTATCTCGTGTGTCTTCAATAAAGGTCACTGTAATATATTTCACAGATTTTGTCTCAATCCCGATATACATTCAAAAAGGTACAACTTTCTTAAGTTTTGTCCATGAGTGTAATTTCAGTTATTGTCTGAATCCCGATATACATGGCTAAAAGGTACAACTTCCTTAAGATTTGTCAATGCGTGTACAGTCTTGAATGAATATTATTTCTTATGATATCAGCAATTTAGCTTATTAACATAAAATACTTAAATTGTATTTTGAGTCATCATCATTTATATATTTTAAAGGATGAAATTATCCTTCGTTTAATTAGTATTTTCAAATTTATATTTTGAAACAAAACTTCCGAGTAGTGAAAACACTGATAAAACAATCCCTAATTCTATATTTTCCATCTTCCATGTGGAAAATTCTCTTCAAATTCAAAAAAAAATACTCTAAAATATTTTAGTCTTGAATTTTAAAAAAATGTTTCATATATCTAGTGTTTTAATATTTTATTCATATGTTATTCAAATTATACCTCATAAATATGCAAAATCATATTATATGCAATTTATTTTTACCATATTATCCCAGTTATATGATTAATAATATCGCCGAGATATTTATTTTAATATGAGAACATAAATATTTCAAAATGACCATTAATATTTAATGTATCGTCTGCTAGAAGAAAAAACAGATTGAATCCACCAAAGGATGCAAGATTACTTCAATCTATATTTACAATATCGATTTACTTCAATTTTAAACTATACCAATTAATATGTCAAAATAGCAATTATTGCCAAATTATTCCTTTTAAGATAGAAACGTATTGACATGTAATTTCTGTTATTTAAAATGTGTAATCATCAAATACATTTATTCGATGTGTTCTAGCAATGTATATTTACTGAAATATTACGTCTTAATTAGCTTTTGTACGTAAATTTATTATTCAGATTTAAAATGAAATATTTATAGCGCATGATTTTATTTCGTATTATATACTTTTGATATTATTTGTTAGACAGACATTTATTTATTTTTTAAATTATTTTTTGCTTATCCCTAGTACACTTGGTACAGGCCATGATAGGTGGGTAGGCGACTGCTTTTACTGTAAGTACACCACATGTCTACATATGTGAAAAGCAGTTCGACTTTGCACTTACAAATGTGCCAGAGCCCCGTTTGGTTACTTGCACTCGTTGGTGGGGTTGGACTTTTGCAAGAATCGGGGGCCATTGGAGTATTTCTTTTTATCAGAAAAAAAGTTCCCAATACGGAAATCGAACCCGGGTCGTAGCGGTCGAAAACCAACTGTTTGGACCATCCTTCCACAGACCCCCCTAATAAAAAATAAAATAAAAATGATATAATTTATAACTATTTTTCAGCTCTATATTTTATATTAAATAGTACATAGAAAGTAATTGAAAGATTAAAAATATATTTAATAATTTATATAGTATATATTATTTTTCAAAAATATTTTGTTAAATATTATTCGCGTTCATGAGAATATTTTCTTTTTTTTATAAATATTTTCTTATATTTTTAACATTTATAATTTATTTTAAATAGTAAATTATTATATTATTTTCAAATAGTATATAATAAATCTTCCATGAAAATACTTGATATTAATTATAAGTTATTCCTTTTAGTATATATATATATATATATCTTTTTGAGATGTATAAAATATTTTATATATAAAATACAATTTATTTTATTTATATATGCCAATATACTATTACTCCACATAAAAATAAATAGTAATTTGAGAACCAGCATATTAATAATCAAGGAAACAAAGAGAGAAGGAAAAATAAATATATTTGAAACAAATAAATCGACGCAGACGAAATGAAAAACTCATTCTCGCAATCAGACGCCAAAACAAAGGAAAGCCAACGTACAAAAATAAATTAATCTTTTATCCAAAAGGGCAAATTAGTTCTTTTTACTCTGTTATTTTTTTTTTACTTATTGAATCTGCTTTTCTATTGGATAAATGTTATTGTTTTCTTTCCCGCCAAAAATATAGCATTATGCAAAAGGTCTAATTGGCTATCTATAGAAAGAAATATTTTCCTTTCTTGAATATTATTCTTAAAGCTCTACCTATTTATCAAATTGAATAAAAAATGAGATGGTACTTTTTTATTTATACCAAATATATAAATAATATTTATGCAATATAAAATGCATATTCGAAACATCATAAATTGGCCTTTTTTTCTGTTAGAAATGTTGAATTATTATCATTATTTGTCTTTCTGTATTTTTATCGAGATATTAATAATAGATAATTAACGCTGTTATGGACGATATTTTATACTTTTGCACTAGAACACTTAATCGAAATCATCTATATATAAATAAATTAATGTCTGTCTGTACTTATGCCTGAACAAACCACTCATCTGATTGCCATGGAGCTTTGGGAAGTTATTTATTATACTACCGGAAAAGGTTAGGTTTAAATTTGATTTTAAATAATTATTCGTTGCAATTTTATTTGCAAAATGCCAATTTCACTAGTGAGCAGCTCCTCTCGCGGTATCTGGTGGACTTACATTTGTAAATTTTATAAACGCTAAATAAGTTCCAAAAATATAATAAATTTAGTATATTTATTATTTAATATAAATTATTTCTGAGTATTTAGTAATGCAATTTTCGAATGTCTTTCTGAAATTTGACATTTTTATTATTTTAAGACAACATCTATATATTTTCACCTACTTACATGCAAAATTTCCCAATGGTTTATTCAGTGACTTTGCTGGAGAAAAGTAACAAACATCAATTTAACTTGACAAGAATAGATTCAGTGGGTGTTTGCCCTGAAAATATTGTTTACCAAATGTTCGTTAGAAAAACTCTCACTAGGATAAAAACTATGCGAAGCCGGGTACATAGCTAGTTTCCCATATACATCTTAGTATTATATAGATTTTACATAGGAAATACATATGTAAAGTGTATATAAGGTTTTCCAAAAGGTTTTCGTGTTTTTCTTATTACTTAGCGAATAATATTATTACTACAAATACATAATAATACATATACAATTACTTTATACATAAAACAAAGACATTATACATAACGGCGAATAATATTGGTATATCAATTTTTTGCAAGTGGTACGAACTTTTGAGACAACCTTGTATTTTCCCAAGATGCTATATGTGAATAAATCCAATATACTCATAGTATATTTCAACATATCTCTCTTATATTTATAATATAGATTCTCTCTTATTCAAGTTATTTTCAATATCTTTATGAGATTTTTATAATTTTATAAAAGTTAATGCGACACTGATTCTTATTTTTTAATATAACTATAAGGTTTAATTTGCAGGAAATACAACACACATTGGAGGTAATACAGATAGTAAAGTTGATAGATTTATTTTTTAAAAAATTGATTAAATAACATACCTATTTACATATAGAAAAATATTTTATATTTTTATGAACATTTTTTTGTCGAATATATTTTGTATTTTATATTTATTATCACACACAAGCACACATACATAAATAGATATTTTATTAAAAGATGTAATTTTTACAAATATAAAAATAAAATAATCGATAAAATGGTTCAAAATTAACAACTCGCTTTAAGTATTAAAAAATTCCATTTTATATTCCTCGCAAAAGACAATAAATTATCAGAAATATTAATCTTTTTAAAAGCATATTCACATTAGAAGGAAAATACATCTTTATAAATATTTTATTTTTTTGAAATATAATGTCTTAAACTTTTCAATTACAATATATTTTTCAATATATTTGATAACGGAGTATTTTTTCTGAAAATAAAAAATAGTTAGAGCAATATTTTGTGGAATTAGTTAGGGGTGTATACGTTTCAAGATTCCTCTTTAAAATATAATTAAAAAATAAATGGTCAATTAATTTTACCTGGAGGGGAAAACAAGTTAGTTTTGATATTTTAAAAATAAAGAGAACACTTATAATTTTCCAAGTTTTAAAAATTAATTCTGGGAAAATTTTAAATGTTTAACAGACGCCGTGTTTAAAAGTCATTTTAAAACACATAGAGAAAGGGAACAAAAAAAATTGAGATTTAATTGCACCGAAAAGGATGATGTTTAATTCAAATGTTAAAAAAGTAAAAATAATGGTAAGATTAGTTGAAGTAAATTAAAGCCATTATAAAGTGTAATCTAGTTTTATTTTTTAATTAGTGACCTATTTCATCTTGTAAAAGAATTTAATTTAAATTTTCCAAAAATCAATTTAAGACCTTCCAATTAGTACATTTCAACTTCGAGGAAACCTTTCTATACCAAAAGACAATTTTTACCTAATTTACCTGTTTCAGCTTGTTAAATTCCTTTTTTGTTTTCTTCCTTAGAGTTAAATATGCGTGGTGGCTTTTTCTGAAATAAATTAGCCTATTATTTCTATACATAATGACTGTTTATAAAAGGTTATGCAAATATAATAAATCAATTGAAAACCTTAAAATGAATTCTTTATTGTATTCTTATTGTTATTTTCAGAGATTCTATCTCTATATATCATATGTCATAATGTTATATTAAAAGAATATTTAAATCGCGTTATAATTACCCAATATTCAAATCAATAATTTGCATTATAATAAAGTACACTACCCCCAATATATAATTTTAATTCAATATAATCTACACATAGTATGTAAAATATATAATTTTAAAAATATATATTTTTAAAATATCTATTTAATCACAACTACAAAATAAAAATATTTTTGATTATTATTAAAATAAATTTTCTAATTTTTAAAAATATTTATTTAACAAAATTAAAGGAATTAAATTACGTGTTTTAATGATAATAATATTAATTAATATATATATATATAATCATATTTATAATTTACTTGAAAATATAAAATCTGTAAATGATCGTCTGCCTTCCTTTATAACAGTAGGACCGAGTAAATAATGAACTTTTTTTAAATCACAAATCATAGAGAATAATTTAGTTTTTTTTTTTTCAAAAATATTTCTCATATATATCTAAACTTTCTTTGGATAAATATATTCATCCTTTTTTATTTTCTCTACTTGCTATATTTTTTTATATATTCGTATTAAAAAGTTTTAGAAAAGCTATTTTGTAGGATTTCTCGAAAATGTCATCTACCTAGTCCCATGGTGGGAGGTAATTTTGACATCCTGAGTCGTAAACAAGGCCTGGGATTAAAGGTCTGCTGTTTGTTCAGGCCTACCCTGACATCTTTTATGGGCAATCAAGTTGTCCCCTGTCCTTGCTTATCTAAATAGCTTTGCCTTCTGCCATACTTGACCAGGGACTTAATCATTTATGCAATCATAGACTTGTGGTTCCATAGGAATGACTTGTTTAGCCTCAAACCCTCGTTTTAATGTTCAGCATTGAGGAGTAGATTGACTTATGATACGAACTTTTTTTCTCTTTTTAACAATGGATGTTTGTGTGTGTGGACTGAAATGTTTTTAATTATATCTTTCTCTATTTTAGTTTAATATTTGATTTCTTTAGACATTGTTGGGCGATTGATTATTGTTGAAATATTTTGAAGGACTGACATGTTTTTACGCGAAATACTTAGTTAATTATTTTGATCTGGCATTGCGGCGAAATCAGACGACGGTGTACAAGTGCCTTTTTCCGATAAACAAGAACTATTTGAGAATATATTATTAATAATATCATATATTATTTGTATTTTATCATTTCAATTTCAGTATATATATATATAATTATAACTATTTTTAAAATATCGTATTATCATTGATTTAAATTTAAAAATATATATTTGCTCTATCATATATATGATCTAATTTATGTTTCTTCTTTTATCATAATGTACACCCAACACACCTATCAGAAGATGTAATAATATTTATTCATAAATTCCGTAAAAGATATTTATTCTGAGACTTTCTATATAAATATTTACACTCAGAAGACAGATAGGAAATTCGGCAAAGCCAGGGACGATATAGGCTCAAAGTGGCCCTTGCGTCCCCTGTAGTTCGCTGAAATCTAGATCCACACACAGCCAGAAGGAATGATGCATTCTCCATGCACCGAGCGGCCATTGGTAGGCCCCTCGCGCCCGCCATTATGGTCTGGCTCTCTGGGGTTGACCACTCACCCACAGGCGTCATCGAGAGTCATTGGCAAGGTTGCTGACCGAGCCCTCTCGTCGGACTTAGAAAGACCCGTCCTACGCTCCAATAGGACTCCCCCCCCTTTAGCCCTCGTACCCTTATCCAGTACTCCCTGAATCTGCCGTCGAATCAAGGACCTCTGAGGTACGAGGTTTACACGGGGCACCAACGTGAAGGCGGGAGGGTGGTACTGCTGTGTGCACCCCTTGGTTTTTCAACACCAGGCCTAGCCCTGGTGCAATTTCCGCGCACGGCAAGGACGCTCCCAATGGCGCACACACAGAGCGAAGACCCAAGAGTTTCAAGACACGTGCGCCTCGCCTCAGACAACCAAGGACAGACGGCCAGCTTACAGCTTCACTGGACGTCAGTCAGTGGCACCCCTACGGAGGACACACGCAGAGACGCCTCTCCACTCACTCCTCTAGAGTGATTGTAGAGGACGGGGAAAACTTCTACCCCGTATAAATACTCAGAAGACAGAAGAACTAAGAAAGAAAATTTAAATAACAGCGTTGCCAGGTATTTATCATTAAGATAATTTTAAAGTATAATTCCTTTTTGCCCGCCTTGCTCTTTTTTTTTCAAATTCGTAAATCGACTTTATTCCAATCGTTAATCTTTTTTTTCCCCTCTTTCTGCATTTCTTTCTCTTTTTCTTATTTTCTTTTAGAAACTAAGCTTTCATTCTTATTATTTAATTGTATCATTGTCTATGAATATAATATTTATATTAATGGCGAGAGTTTATATGAATGGAATCCACTATTTTAACTCTATTAGCTAAAGAGGAGTTTTTTATTTTTGCTAAAAGGAAATATAATATAAAGAAATAGGATATCTTTCCACCCTCCCAGCCATTTTGCTTTGAAAAAGACAATAGATGTCTTATTGGATTTGCGCCTCTTTTTACACCATATAATGTATATATGTCACCATTTATTTAAAATTATAGTTAATTATTTAAAATTATATTTTAGAAATATTCCTCCTTCAACTCTTTGCTTTAATCCAAGAAATTCAAGAATTAGTTCAAAAGGAATTATAGGTTTTAAAAGACCGCTGTTCATATACCAAATTCTTTTGTTTACTTGGAAATTTACATATTATTTTATATCGAATAGGTTTAAATCTATTTGCATATTGCAACTATCATTAGTAAGGAGATATATCTGAAATGAACCGTTTTTATAAATACAGTAAAACCCATATATAGCGAAACCCAATGAGATTGAACCTATGGTTTACTATAGCCATTGTTTGTTATAGCCATAGTTCATTGTATTATAAAATGGGGATTATTTCAAGTTTGTTATAAGGGAAGGTTCACTATATCCCTAGTTCGTTTTACGAAAGTTTAACGGTAGATTCGTATCTAAAAACAATATTTCAACATCATATCTAGTGTACATATGCAAATAATTCCCGGTACTATGTAATTTAGTTGTATTCAAATCAGAATCCATAAGCGTACAAGATAAGAATCTAAATCTATGTTCATTGTTGAAAAAACATGGCAATAATACAAATCCAATATCCCAGAGAACTCCCATGTTCCAAAATATACAACTTCTAATGGATTATTAATAAGGAGATATTTTGGTACAAGGATTTATCGATTCTATTGGCCAATCGCCGTCCTATTATTGGTCAAGTGGTGTGACACTCTATTTACATATTCTCAATAGAGGATAACTTCTATTTATTATATGCCAGTTTCATGGAACAGTGTTGCTCTTGCCAACGAGAGCTTGAGGTTTAAACTTTACTTGTTTATTGATTTCGATAAACTTGGGCGAAATTTCAATCTGAAAAGTTCTTTTTCGTGGCTTTAATACGAGAGTTAAGATTTTGAAAATAATTTCAATCATATTTTTTTGGTGTTATGTAAATAATAAGGATAGATTTTTTTTCAGACATGATGGTGAAGTTTATTTACTTTATGGAGTAATGGGGTGTGTTTCCTGTTGATGGGAACATCACACAAAGGTAGAAATACAACTGCTAACTTATACGATAATAACAAGGCGAAGGAAGACGAGTATCTTTATTGGTGCATAAGAGCGAGCTTTCGGGAAAAATCCCTTCGACGGGCAAGATATAACGACACTGTGAGCGATATCGATGGCTGTAGCGAATATATACACATATTAATTTACATAAATATAGAAAAAAGCATGCAAATGAACAATTTAACTATTTGTAAAAAATTGAGAAGTAAAAATAAAAATAAAAATAAAGATGAAATAAAAATCCTATAGGGTAATAGAAGAGATGCCAGAACATCAGCTGATGGGAAGAAATATCAGTGAGGCACAGTATATGGTTGCAATGGAATATCCAGTATACAAAAGAGAGATCCACACACATCTCTTCTATTACCCTATAGGATTTTTATTTCATCTTTATTTTTATTTTTATTTTTACTTCTCAATTTTTTACAAATAGTTAAATTGTTCATTTGCATGCTTTTTTCTATATTTATGTAAATTAATATGTGTATATATTCGCTACAGCCATCGATATCGCTCACAGTGTCGTTATATCTTGCCCGTCGAAGGGATTTTTCCCGAAAGCTCGCTCTTATGCACCAATAAAGATACTCGTCTTCCTTCGCCTTGTTATTATCGTATAAGTTTACTCCAGGAAGAATCTTTCTACTACAACTGCTAACATTTAGCTGGGCTTAGTAGGACAGTCTTCATGGTGGCCCTACCAGGAGTACAAGACATACTGTCCTGTCCAGGGTCACCTCCCTACTTGGGGAGGTCCTTAAAACATGTTTTTCTTATTAAAGACGTGAATAAACGCTATTTGGTCTGAAATCTCCAGTTTTCATCGAAATAAAGAAAGAAATTGTTATAAATTCAAGTTTTTCTATCGTATTTATAATAGAATCAGTAATTTATGTAAATTTTATGACAAATATGTAATAGAGTTATCCTGCTGCAACAGTTACCCCGTCAGGTTATGAAACAGAAGACTTCAGGTTCGATTCCTGGAAAGATACTCTGTGTTTTTAATAACTAAAGTTGAAGAGATTTCATCAATACCTTTTCATTAAGGTTTATTGTTCTTTTGACGTTTCGATGACCCACTGTCGCCCTTTAAAAAAAAAGACGGAAATCTTATTAGTGAAGTATTGTCTTTTGTCGATCTATTCTCCATACAGCGATGAAAATCAAGATACAATATTTCACCAATAAGCTTTCCGCCTTACAGAAAATGGCGACTGTAAGTAGCCGAAACGTCAAAAAAACAATAAACTTTTAGAAAAAGGTTGATGAAGTCTTCTACTAGTTTATAATGGTTGTATGTAAATTTAATATCGCAATTTTTTAGTGAAAAAATATTTATACCATGATGACATCGTGTTATTCAAGTTAATTATCTCTAATACATATACCATGTTATAATAAATTGTAAAGAAGCTCAACTTTTCCTTTGTATAGAATACAAAATTCTCTGCGGTTTCTAGGAAAGTCGTTTTTTCAAATTAACAGTTCATTCGGGCTCATCTCAACAATAAACACCGGTTTAGAAAATGTGAATAAAATGATCTGTCAGGTAAGGAGGTATTCTTGGGAAACATAAGCAATTCTGAACTGATTGAGGACCAAGTAGTCAGAAACCTACATCTCTTTTTTGGAAGTTTTGAATTTTCTAAATCTGACGCTGTATCGCATTTCCTTCCGTTTCTATTCCACACGCGTTTGCAGAGAGTCGGATAATAGACGGCACATCTATTGTGTGTGTGCTGATAAAAAAATTGAGGAAGATAAACCTGACTTAAGGCGTGAAGAATGAAGATTACATATTTACATATCTACAAAAAGATTTGTTTCAGTTAAGAGAAAACAATACATTCATATAGTATAGAGCGGCGCTATCTGCCGACTGACTTCATAGAGAGAGTTGTTTTCTAGAAATTATAATTCATTATAAATTAAAATATTTATAATATAATATATATATATATAAGGTATATATGCATTTACCTTTATTTTCAAGACTTTCTCTCCTTCCAACAAAATAGCTAACAATAAAATATATCGTTGATTCATATCAATACATTAAACATTTAGAAAATTTGCACAAATAGAATATATAAGTGTGAATTGTCAAACAAATTCTCAACTCCTCGGAATTATAAATCAGAAAATCAACAAATAACACAAAGAGAATATGCAAATGAGATTCCTATAGTAAATCAAGTTAAAAATTTATATATGCGACAGAGAAAAATGAGAACAAAAGAAACTATATTGACAATATCTCTCTCTTTAATTCAGCTAGTGTGTCCCAACCAGAGTTAATAATTAATAAAAGGAATTAAGGGGGGTTAAATTAGTTAGGTTAATAGTTAAGCAGCCTTCAGTGATAATTATGTCAGGAAAATTCTATTGGAGCGGTGAGCTGCAATATCCAGCCTTTGATTAGCAGCCCCTTCCTGGATTTTGTTCAATCTACCCTACTACAATAGATAACTATTACACCCTAACTAGTACGAATTTTAATATAATATGCTATAATTAATAGTTAGCTAATCAATCAATATATTCTATACACAGCAGCCTCCAATAGATTATTTAGGAGAATTATATTATAATATAATATATATAAAGATATATAGGTATACTAATATATTTAGGTTGGGGAAACGCCAATATTTTTGTCTAAGAATAACAATAATAAAATTGAATATGATTTGGAATTGTTATAACCCTTTACAAAGGCTGGCGATAAATTAACAGAAATATTAGTAAATAAATATTTTTAATCCAATATACATTCATGGATAAAACATATGGAAATGGGAAGTTTTTGTCGCCGGTCGTCTGTTTTTAATTTGTATATATATATTTTTTTTGAAGGAGACAAGGAAATTTTGTTCACACTTAGTTATTTCGTATGTCTTCAATAAAGATCACTGTGTATCAAATATCTTTCAGAGTTATTGTCTGAATCCCGACATATATGCTAAAAGGTACAACTTCTTTATGTTTTGTTCATATGAGTTCATATATGAGTGTATATGCAAAAATTAAAAAGAAAATTAAACATACAGGGATGAGTTTCTTCCAATATATTTTATTATAGTTAGGTTTTATTATAGGCGTTTTTTATAGTTAACTAGTGAATTATTTTTTATATATAACATAATGGGTATCGTGTATTTGTATTACAAAAAAAATTGTTTATTAAAGACTCTATTAATTATTATAATCGTTGTAAAAATACAGTCTGTATAGTTTTTAAAAGGTTTTCAGCAATTCCCTGATATCCCTATATTCTATAGTCTACAAAACAAAACCAAAAATAACATTTAGAAATTTCTATTCTTCCGAATTCTTCATATATATTCAAATTGGGAGAGTGTGTGTCTATTTTATGGCATTTGGAAAAGATTAAACAACATAAAAGGCTGTAGCGTATACAAGACGTATAGGTACCTCTCAGCAGGAATATATCCTGGTAGAATAATTAGGGAACATTTCCTATTGGAGGAAGCAAGGACCAATAGGAGCATGATTAAATTCAATTTATTTCCAATTGTCCGCTCTCTATTAAATTGTATAATACCTCCTCGTCCAATAAATTTCATTTTAAAATCTCTCCTTTGATCTAAAGATATCAAAACATAGAAATGGCATTTTTTTCCATCAAACATTGTAAGAATTTAATTGATAGAAAACTGTATATCCCGTTTATATAGATGCTTATAGAATATATGTAATAAAAGGAAGTGTATTGAATTATGTGTCTAGATAAATATATAGTTATATATGCAAATCTATATGTGAATGTGAACTCTAAGTTATTGTGTTTACATATGAAATGAGGCAGAAATTATATATAGTTTTTATGAATTTATATGGAAATCATATATAAGGATATATATTTAAATAGAATATTGCCTATTAATATTTTATTTATATACAAACTAGCGGACCCGCCCGGCTTCGCCCGGGTTTTACCCGAGTGAATGTTTGTCTAACGAACATTTGTTAAAACAATTCTCTTTAAACTTATAAAATGTACTCGGCTTCGCCCGGGGTTTTACCCGAGTAAAGGTTTGTCTAGCGAACATTTGTTAAAACAATTATCTAAAAACTTATTTAAAAATAAAAAAGATATATTTGATAATTTGAAACTCGTAAATTTGAATCTCTCGATAAAGTGAACATTTTTTCCCGGTCCCTGTGTGCCTTGTCATCCTGAATTTTGTCTTTCCTAATTTTCTACATTAGAAAATCATAGTTTTATCTAGTGAACATTTTTTCCCGGTCCCTTGAGAAATACTCGATAAGTTGAATAAAATCAATATTAATTGGTTCCCTCGGTAATTGGAAGTTAAAGGAATAGTATCTTCGCCTTGGAATTGTATCATTATTCTTGTCGCAAATAAATTGCCGTGTCATCCTGAGATAATCTTACTTTTGATAAATAATATTTAAGATAACAAACTTAGTGATAAGAAAACTTGTTATCATCGTCACAATGGGGGCGCTGCTTGCGAGTTAAATCTACAAATCTGCAAATAACTCTAAGGATATTCAAGATATTCATGAAATTATTTTTCAAAAACCTTCCCGGTGATATACCTAATAATATTCCAAAATTTCACGGCGATTGGATGTATGGTTTTTGAATCTATAGAGTACAGACAGACAGACATTCAATTTTATATATATAGATTAGCAGTAATTAAACGTAACAGTAAGAAAATGTTGATTTTAATATATGTAAATAGAGTCTCTTAAGAAAGACCACCTAAAAACATGACTCAACTTGTTTCTCCTGTAGGTGGTCTCTCATTGGAGGTTCTAATTGATATTAAAGAATCTCTAATAGACCTTTAATAAGAGACTGCCTCTCGGAGAGACGGTTTAAGCTACGATTTTAGGCATCCTCTCAATGGAAGCTCTACTGTATCTACTTTTTCACACTGTTTGGCTTAATAAATGCCATTTTAACCATTTTAAATGTGTATCAATCGAGTTTTTTTTTATATTTTATATCCAAAATCACTTCATTTCAATTCATAGGGAATTCTTAACTTTTTTTTTTTGTCTTCATTCAGCTCACTTTCTATTATATTTTAAGCCATTGTTCCATTATACATATTTAATACCGTTTACACTGTTTTACTTTCAAAAATGTCGATGAAATGAGTAGTTTGGTCCGGCATAAAGAAGAGGCATATAATCATTTTTTTCTATATGCATGATAATATTATTTCAATTTTATATATATAGATAGATAGAGATTTACTCTTCATTGTTGGCTTTTTATCTTACATTCATTCTTCATTGTTGGCTTTTTATATTACATTCACTCTTCATTGTTGGCTTTTTATCTTACATTCACTCTTCATTGTTGGCTTTTTATATTATATTTACTCTTCATTGTTGGCTTTTTATCTTACATTCATTCTTCATTGTTGGCTTTTTATATTATATTTACTCTTCATTGTTGGCTTTTTATCTTACATTCATTCTTCATTGTTGGCTTTTTATATTACATTTACTATTCATTGTTGGCTTTTTATCTTACATTCACTCTTTATTGTTGGCTTTTTATCTTACATTCATTCTTCATTGTTGGCTTTTTATCTTACATTCACTCTTCATTGTTGGCATTTTATCTTACATTCATTCTTCATTGTTGGCTTTTTATATTACATTCACTCTTCATTGTTGGCTTTTTATATCATATAGAAAATCATAGTTTTATCTAGTGAACATTTTTTCCCGTGTCACATTGCCGTGTCATCCTGAGATAATCTTACTTTTGATAAATAATATTTAAGATAACAAACTTAGTGATAAGAAAACTTGTTATCACCGTCACAATGGGGGCGCTGCTTGCGAGTTAAATCTACAAATCTGCAAATAACTCTAAGGATATTCAAGATATTCATGAAATTATTTTTCTAAAACCTTCCCGGTGATATACCTAATAATATCCCAAAATTTCACGGCGATTGGATGTATGGTTTTTGAATCTATAGAGTACAAACAAACAGACAGACAAACAGACAGACAGACATTCAATTTTATATATATAGATTAAGTATGTCATATATATTATCGAAATAAATGGCAAGAAAAGTTTAAAAATTAAAAGATTCTATGTGCAAATTATAAAAGACGATTTATTATATTAAATTTTATAAATATATTTATATTATATTGAATAGCCAGAGAGCTTTCGAGGGAGCTCTGAAATATCTTCTAAAAGCCTCAAATTATATCTGATGTTACAAAGGGTATTTTTATATATTATTTGCATATTATATATATTATATGTAATTTTATAATAAAATATTACAATAATAAGTAGTTCTCTACATATATTGTGTGTTTTATAGACATTGATAATATAATATATATAGCAATATATTTCTATATTTCATATATATTTTTATCTCTTTCCAATATAAAAAACATGAAAGTTAAAAGAGATAGAAGTAGTCTCTACAATATTACATATACTACTTTAAATAATCATATTTTGAAAGATAATATTATTCTATTTGAGAGTGTTGAAAATAATTTTAAATATTTGCTGGAATGTAATTGGTATTTTAACAAATATCGCGTTTTCCCTAAAGCAATATATTAAAACTAATTTATAACCAAGTTCTGTTTTTATTATTATTGATACATTATGAAAATAAAAGTGTAATTTTTCTCTTGATAACCAAATTTATAATATGTATTCATCTTATTTTCAAATTCGTTTTGATATTTTAAATGATTCTTTTTTTCCCTCAAAATTTACGCTTTATTTCATATTTTTAATATATTTTTGTAGAAAAATGTTTCCAATCATTGAAAACTTCAATACCCTTGTTTACGGAGTACTATTAACTAGTATTTAGTTAGGGATATATACGTCTTTAATATATTCTTTTAGAAAAATTGAATTTAAAAAAATCCTGTAAAGGAAGTTCGAAGGTAAATATTTGACCAGACCTTTTGGAAAGGAAATTCCACATAATCTCATTGCAGAAGAGATATTCGGTATTCCTTTTAGACAAATTTTCCCTCTTTTTTTTTCTAAAGGAAAAATTCTCCTTTTCATTTGAATTTAACCATTATTCTCCCTATAGCCAATAACATTTTTCTTTTCCCGCCATTTTTCAAAGGATCGTTTGGTTCTAAAAATGGAATGCGATTTGTTGGCTTTAAATTTAAATTACTTTTTTTCTTTTTGGTTTTACTAAACACAAGGTTTATTCAAAATTTGTTTTATATTTAAAATACCAAGTTTCTAATTAGGAATAAATTGTTTTATATACTTTTCTCTATATATTGGTTTTCTATTATTTATAATGGCTGATGTTGAGGGAATTTATATATCTAAAAGAAGAGTTAGCTTCAGAACTAGAAAACTAATTATATAGTTGAGATATTTCTTTTTATTCTTTTAATTAATTAATACATAGTAGAAAATATATTATATAAAATACATTTCAAATTAGATATGTAATAAATTATAATCTTAGTTACAAATAAATATATATATATATTTGAACTTTCAATTTTTTTATTAAATGCTAAAAGCTTTTGACTTTTAAATGATTTAAGTTTAAATATATAACGATATATATATATATAATAATGGTAATATATACCTGATTGTAGTTATATCATTGAAAATACATGTATTTATTCTTTTAAATCAATAAAATATAAATATTTAACAAATATATTTTAAATATTAAGAGGAGTTCTATTTTAGAATTAATTTATTTATATATATATTATATACTTATATATAATTTCTGGAATAATTAATTAATTTAATTCGTTTATAAAAGGATTCAAATTTTATATTTCACAAACACTATAATACTTTTGAGCAAAATCTTTAAAAGGAAAATAATTTTTTTTTAATATTTCGAATAGTTATATATTGAAGAAATATACAGAGATATTTTTAAAAATATAATTTTCACTTTTATAAAATATTAATAAATATGTTATTTAACGGCAATATAAAGTCAGTGTGTATTTTCCCGCCATTAAAACAGGCGTCTGCCGAGAATAAAACGAAGGCGGGAAAACTGATTATAAAGACAACATCTGTTGCTGATGACATCATCGAGGTTTTTGTCAACTTAGTGATTTTTTTAAGAAGAAGAAACTACAAATTTATTTATTTTATTCTTTTTCATAGAACACCCTCAAAATTGAGGAACTATTGATCTTATTTTTTATATATACATGATTGTTGATCCATTTTTGCTTATTTTATATTTTCAGCTTTTTTAGGAAGATATTCTCTAATAATTATTCAATTTTTCTTTGTTAACGATAATTGAATAATAAATATCTGTGTTAGAATATTTCGAATATTTATATTTGACTAAATTAACGTTTTATGGATCTTAAATTGTATCGATATATTGAGGAGAGGTTTGTATGTGAATATTCTTTTTATTTTTATACGATTTATATGGAGAGAGAAAGAAAAGAAAATAATTAGGAAATCAATTTAATTAGCAATTTTTTTTTTTTAATTTTGATAAAATTGAAAATTCTTTAAGTGAAAGAGATGCATACTTTGATATATATCATGATTTTGAATTTAAAAATATAAGATCATGCCCACTTCAGCTGCCCAGCATTTCAACTACAGCGATTCCAGAAGGCTACACACTTCTTGGACTGCCCTAATTCAATAACACTGCCCTATTCAATCTACCAAGAAACAAACTGGCCTGGAAACACTTAGTGAACTGGTTCACTAAGGCTACCAATGCAAACTTCTAAACCGCAGAATAGCCTGGGTAGTTGGCAATCTATGGATACGCTCAAGGAATTACCTGGGTTACCTATATGTTGATTATCAATATACGAGAGATGCTGCACCGTTAATTATTCATAGTTTTATATTTTATAAATATATATTTTTTAAATTGTTATAACACCTTGATAAAGGTTGGCGTTCAGCCAACTGAAATATTGGTAAAATAAATGATATTTTGATCCAATATATGCCTTTTTATTTAAAGATTTATTTATGGATTGCTCTATTTTCAAATAAATAGTTACATATATATATATATTTAAATAGAGCAATCGATAAATAAATCTTTAATTAAAAAGAGAGGCATATATTGGAATAAAATATAATTTATTTTACCACTATATCGGTATAATATATATGTTTTAAAATATATGTAGAGCCGACAAAGTATCGCAATAGGCTCCTCGTCCAACTTTCAGTCATGAGACAGAATGGGAGCGAACTAGTCTGAAGACAAAAGGAGACCAGATACATGAGGCATGATTACCTCGGTTTAGGGGGGCGGCACTCGGGAAGGTGAGATGGGACAAAGGGGGTATCCTTGGAGCGCTGGTCAATCGGGCAGTATGGCGGACTAACTACACCTGACACTCTGCCCAGCTGCTACTGTGCTGTCTCCTGTCTCTGCATTTCTCTGGAATAAGAACAACCAAGCTTATATGCTGATGGTGACGTCAGATAGGGCAGACTTTGTAGTCAAATCAAGGGCTGGCATGACCCATATATTTATATCCTTCCTGAGTTACTTGGACAATGTCAACGACCTGGTATACGACCTTTCTGTATACCGCCCTTACCTTTCCTGTGGTACATTTTATTTAACGCTATTTAGAAGTTACATCATGTGGTGAGGCTAGTTGTTTGCATGCACATTATTTTATATACAACATATATATATTAAGAAAATGACATTATTTTATATACAACATATATATATATTAAGAAAATGATATGTCAAACTTATCTTACACAGTATGTCCTCACTTCTTTTTTCTAGATTTAATTAATTTTGTCTCCTCTCTAATTGTGGATACGCTGCTGTATTACCTCATAAGCATAAATTAAGAAAATGACATTATTTTACATACAACATATATATATATTAAGAAAATGACATTATTTTACATACAACATATATATATATTAAGAAAATGACATTATTTTACATACAACATATATATATATTAAGAAAATGACATTATTTTACATACAACATATATATATATATTAAAAAAATGACATTTCCTGATCGATTAATTTATCCGCCTGTTCCAGGTACAAATTCGCTTTTGTACTATTTTATACAAAAATATATTAAAATAAATATCGCCATCTATCGACTGTCTCTGCAAACTGGCAGACTCGGGTTGGTGACAGAGCAAAAACACCAGCGTTGGGAAATTCGGAACTCACACCTGGAGTCCACGGTTAGAAAAGAGAAAACTAGGAGGCAGAATTGGGTTGAAATGGAAGTTATGATGTAATCATGATATAAACTCAAATAAATATAATGTTACTGGAACCCAGGACATGCTCAGGGTTGAAAAATTGAAGACTAGAAGCAAAATAACATTTAGAAACATATATATGCATGTAAAACGAAAATTGCAATTATACCGCGAATGTTTCTTTTAAACAAAAATCGAAAATTATTTTAAAGAGAAATAGCAATTATTTCTAACTTTAAGGATGAAGTATGATAGGATGAATTGTAAAGAGTAATGACAAACGGAAATGCAATATATGCATATTTACATATTTTAATAATTAGCTTTCTGGTAAAGATTTTCTTTATTTATTGTTAGGTGCTTCAAGCTTTCGATCAAATTTTGATCTTCAACGGGCAAATAAAACTATAATGATAACAAAATGATCCTATTACAAAAATAAATGAAATTTTATTGGCGTGTGCACGCGTGGGCGTGTATCAGACTATATTACAGGTAAATAGATAATAAAATAGGGTGGAATATATATTGTTGCGCCTCATTTTATATTATCTATTTTATATTCAGCGAGGAGACCACCACAGATGATTCTGTAACAATATATAAACAATTATATTTACATATTTCTCTATTCCTCTTATAACTGGAGAAATATAGCGAGCGAATAGGAGAGATTCGTGCAATATTTTCTGCATAACCACTAATATTAATAAATCTCACAAGACATCCTTCAAACCAACTTTTTTCCCCCTAAACTATTCCAAACGAAATAGTTTTAATATTAGAAATTCGAATTTATATCTTTTCTATCAAAGGCAAAATTTTGTTTGCAGAAGAAAAACAAACTTTCTTTTGACATGATCAATTTATTGTTTACTTAAATTCTAACCCGTTTTTGAATAGCCCTCGAAATAAATCATATTGAAAAAGTATATTTATTATATTTTGTGTCTATATAAATAAACATCAATATTTTATTAAATTCTTTATAATATTTTTACTATTTTATTTTAAATTATATTATACACAAAATTATATATTTAAACGATATTTATTGAAAAACTAATATGAAATAAAATATAATTTTAAACACAAAAGAAACTAATTTCGCTATTAAATAAAAAAATATGGTTCAAAATATATATTTATATTCTTACTCGCAAACTTATTTGCATATAAAACATATATTTGTTTACCTTTTTATTAAAGGATAACACACGAAATGATAAATAATAAAATCTCATTAAAAATGAAGCTTCCTTCTTCTATTAATCCGTATCAAATTAAAATCGACGCAGACGAAATCAAAACATTACTCATCCCGTTTTAATTAATCTTTTTTTCCCGCCAAAACCCGCACAATTAATCTCCAGACGACCAATAATTACCTCTCTATGTGTGCGGATAATTCCTTTCACACGACAATTTCTTTCCAAAAGAATTTTCCCCTCCCCGCTGACACATTTGTTTGTTTTTCCCTTCCTAAGTTGACAACCCAAAAACTCTTCGGTTTAGACCTTTACTAATCACGTTAGAGAGGAGGATCAGGTGAGTTTTCTTCTGTTTTTTTTTTTACAAAATCTTCTGTTATTATTTTTTTTGTTCGTCTTAAGAGAAATTTAATTTTTTTTTGCAATTTGTGCTCACTTTGTTGTTTGAAAGTATTAGCTCTTTCATTTTTTTTTGTTTCGTTCCTATTGTGAAAATGGACCGATAATTTTATAATGTTTTTTTTTTTCATATAGGAAATATTATATTTTAAGAACATGTTTTTTTTTAAACCGATCATATTCACTTAAGAATTGTGATCAAGTTTATTTTATTTTATTCATATTGCGAAATTTTCTATACAGAATATGTTAATAGATGTAAAAACCAAATTTTCACTGCCATATACGACTTAACTTGATTCTTAAAATTAATTCTCATTTTATTTCGTTTTAATGACGTGTAATAGACGATAAAAAGCGATAAAATCTCTTTTTCATTTGATATTTATAGTTATTATGAAATATTAATAGGAAATATGTATTTTGTGATCATATAACTATGATTATAGAGCTTCACACTTAAAAAAACATATATATATATATACAGTAAAACCTCGCTACAACGACCCGGGAATATATCAAACCTTCCCATATAACAAATCTGAGGTAATCCCCAAAGTGGTCTTGTAGACTAAACTGGCGAAACCTTTGGGAGGGTTCACCACTGATGAGCCAACCCTCTCACTATTTCCAATGGCAGTAAGGACAGTAGAATCTTTGTTTTATTTGGAGAAGATTAATCCGTTCTGTATTTCTCTTATATGAATGATTATATTTGATTTTCCATAATATAGCGAGTGAATAGGAAAGAATCTGTGAATCTCACAAGACATTCTTCAAACCAACATTTTTCCTTAAACTATTCCAAACGAAATAGTTTTAATATTAGAAATTCGAATTTATATCTTTTCTATCAAAGGCATAGTTTTTATGTAAAATGGCGAACATACGAAAATGCATAAGGAAAGCAAGAATAAGTTCATATATACATATTTTAAATCGAGCAATCCATAAATAAATCTTTAAATAAAAAGGCATATATTGGATCAAATAATATTTGATACAATATATGCCTTTTATTTAAAATATATATACATATTTTAAAATAAAGCATTCCAAAAATATAGATATTTGATTAAAAATGCATATATTGGATAAAAATATATTTTAATCCAATATATGCCTTTTTAATTTAAAAAAAAAATTCAAATCAATAAAATCACAATAATTATTAAATTACTATAGAAAGGTCAGAGAAAATATTTTTTAATTCGTGATATATATCTATCAAAGTACACATACACAATTTATAAATTTATCAATTGTGAAAATATATTTATATATAAACACTGAAAAAAAACTTACACAATAAACAATATACACGAAGATATTACAACATAAGTTAATACAAAATATTACACACCAATATTAATAAATAGGGTTGTTCAATTAGAGACAACAGATACTATGGTCAAAAATGAATATTCGGCAGACTGAAGTAATCAGTGATTTTGTAAATAGAAGCAGCCGAGAGAAAAACCCCACGGAGTAATCCTTGATTAATCCCACAATAACTGGCATTGTATACATACGGCTGGTCATTCGGTCATTTCCTTCCATTATTTCATCACAGAACCTTCTAAATAATAAACTCCTTTCATAACATCCCAAATATTTAGGCCTTATTTTATATTAAGAGACTAAATAGCACAAAATAATTATGTAAATAAATATGTGTATAGATAAAATTATTCAAATAGAATACAAATGAACAATAAATAATATATAATTAGCAGAATCAATTTGGCTTTAGAGAAAATTAACCTTTTCATAGAGAGAGCATTCTCAATTTTCGTCTGTTTTTACAGCGGTGTCAGATTCTGTTTGGTTTAATTAATTCCTTTAACTTTAGCCTCGCCTGAAACTTTCATTTTCTCCCTTTCTCCTATTTACACAATTTTAAAACAAAATGCTTCTTGAAATTAAACAAAAGATACACTCTTACTTACAAAATACCCACCATGGAAACAATTAAAAAAAAAGAAGTATTATCTTCCTAAACAAAATATTTCAAAAGTTAACCAAATAATAACATATTTAATGGTAGTAATAAAATACAAGATTTTCAACAGGCTATTTATTAATTAAATTATTTTTTTAAGATTAATATAATAATATTTATATTTTTATTATATTACAAATGGAGATGTTAGCCTTTCAATTAACTATACTCTCAGTAATGTATTCTTTCTGCTAAAATATTACAATATGTCGAATGCTTTCAGACGACCCGAAAAAAAAATAAAAACAGCGATACCTTTGTTACATATTATACATTATTTTGACACACTGCTGAGATTTAAATTCAGAACAATACCATTGACAATAATTACATTTTTTAACTTTTTACAAGCTTTCGGAAATCCTCTTCATTAAAAAGAAAGCAACAAACGAAATACACGATTTTTATGCGAATTAAAATTAAATAATCGTATTTTTTTTCGTTTTGCTTGATAAAGATTATTTTTCCGAAAGCTTGTAAAATTAAAATAAAATAGTATTAGCGTTAGGAAATGAAAACGATGGTGGTTAAGATATTGCTCGATATTTAAAGTGCAACAAACATATTTGTATAGTAAATAAAATAATTTGCATAATGCTACTTTTATGAGGTATAATGGCAAGCTTTCATAGGTTAACCTTTCTTTCAACTTCCCCTCATATGTAAATTTCGCTGCTATTCAACTTATTGAATATTCATTTGTTAAAAAACAAAGAATATTTATACATCTTTACCATTACATTATAGGAAATACACTTATGGAGACAAGCCTTAAGGAAGTTGTACTTTTAGCATGAATATCGGGATTCAGAAAATAACTCTGAAAGATAATACAGTGACTTTTATTGAAGACACACGAGAGATAACCAATTATGAACAAAATGTCTTTGTCTCCAAAAAATAAATAAAAAACAGACGACCGGCGACATCAAAGACTTTCCTCTTCCTTATGTATTGTCTAAGAGTGTATATAGTCTCACACTCGTCTAATAAAACACACACACGCACACACATTGAATAATTTGAAATTTCTCAACATCACAGAATATATTTGTAATCCAATTCAGGCATAATATAACATTAACTTTGTATTCGATATAACTATATATATCCCATCAATGTTCTATAGAACAAAAATGCGCTATATATATATATATATATATAAGAAATAAAAACATTATAAACACAAATTATGATTTTCCAAATAAAACAAATAACATATTTCATATATTTACGTAATGAAGCAAATAAATGGAGAAATGAATGTGAATACAGAGTAATCAGTCAGAAAAGAAATCTGTGAAGGCTCGAAGAAATAAAGCAAAAATATATTTGACCGAGGACTGACTGCTCCGGCGAGTGGATTAATGAATGTGGGGAGTACATATGCCATCCCATAATGTTACGGCCCAGCTGTCCACTCCATTACACACCCATGTTCTGGGATATTGCATCCAACCAAGTCACGTCTATCCATCAAATTACATAGTTCTCATAACATTGGCTCTACATTTCTTCCTTTCATTACAGAGAAATTTCTATTTCTCAATTTGCATAGTTATTTTTATTCATTTAAAGATCATTTGTTGGTTAAAAGTTTGGTAGAAATTTATCAACCAATTATTTATTTAAGTTCCGACATTTCAGTGACTCTCCTCAGAGGAATGATTATTTTGAATACTATTTATACTTATATACATACACCATTTTATAAAATACACCCCTCACGTATCTGCATATATCGAGAAATAAATAGGAGCTTATATTTAAAAAAGATTTATTTGCAAATTAAAAGATTAACAATTTAGTATTCTTAACTGTGTGTTCCCGGCTTCGAAGTAAATACAAATATTATCAGTTTCACATGTCTGATAGCGTAACATGTGTGTCGAATATTTACATATGCATTTATCTGATTTATTGACCAATAAGAGCGTTGTCTACTTGTATCATCGTTTCTATAGTTCTGTAGAGAACCTGAGAATATCGTTAAACAATGGAGACCCTCAGTGATTGTTATGTATATCCACTAAGACTGTATTTAACTTGCGAAACATTCCCCTTTAGCGAATTTTGAAGATATCACGAATCTTTCGCGGATTCTGTGAAATCAAAGTCCGCCCTGGAGTAAACAGGGGCAATTATCCCTGTGTTTGACAGGTGGACGTTCGGAATTTATCCAAACTGGTGTTGTGTCACCGATCTGATAGTACTCAGAGATGGTTGAGCGATGGCTTGTAGGGTATGCGTCTATTTTAAATGGAAAGGTGATTTTTATTATTATAGGTTTGGATATTAATTAATTAATTGTTTTTAGCATCCATCAAGTCGACTTTTGCTAACTGTATTGACAAATATTCTTCAACTTGATCTGTTAGTTATCATCTTTCGCATCTAGTGACATTCTGGTAGTTTTATTGACCCCTTCTAGCCTGTTCATTGCAGATCTTCCTCTCTTCCTTCAGTTTTTCTCAACATCAATATCTTTTCTAATCCATCCACTCTCATTTTATGTCTGAAATAGGTCAGTCTCTGTTTACATATTGGTAACTTTAGGGAGATCTACTAAGATTAATTCCAATATTTAAGGTGAAAACATCAGGCTTCCAGGTATAAGTTTCTTTTCTTTAAAATATTAATTCATATCTCTTTCGTTTTAAGGCATTTTCTCCTGTAGAAGGTCTTTCAGGCCTAATAACAAGAGAACAAAATTGAAATTTTCCAAAATGAAACTTATCCGTGAAAATCTGTTGATTTCACCATAAATATTGATAAAATGAATTATTTTATTGAATAAAAAAAATATAAAGAGGTTAATATATCATTTAAGATTGAAACATTTTACACCTTTTTTATCTGTCCATGGCACTCCGAGTATATTTCTCCATGTCCACATTTCAAAATCAATTATTTTATGTCCAAACCTATTTCCATATTAGTTTCCATTCTATCACAACATCATCAATCAACAAATATAACTTATATTTAATTGGTCCCCAATATTTATTTGGTCTCATCCTTCAAAACTCTTTACTTTTTTAAAAAATCCTTTCCAGTAAAGTATTTGTAATTAATGGTTAGAGGAAGAACTAATAATAGTTAGTAGTATAGTAAGTAAGAGGAGCTATTTCTCTCTAATTCATTGGTCAAAAAGAAATAAAAGACAGAGAGTGAAATTAAATTAGAAATTTCTTCTTTCTTTTATTTTTTTGTCAATTCCATTTAACAACTAACTTGTGGCCTCACTGATCTCTATTATTTATTGTTAACCTTCACAAGTTGAGAAATATATAACAATCATAACAAATATATATATATATAGTGTTCTGAAAACAGAGCAATCTATATTTAAATCTTTAGACAACACAAAGCATATATAAGATTGAATCATTGAATTTAAAAAGTTTTTTTCAATCTGATATATGTTCTTTTTATTATAACATATATACAATGTGGTGGTGTTTTATCCCTCCATGGAAAGGCCCCGTTAGTCATTTCATTATATAATATATATATGTATTACAATAAATTGCTGTGAGAAGGTACAGATTATTGTATTGCAGCGTGGAAAAAAATAAGAAAAACATTTTAATCACAATTTGCTTTAATTGTGCACATAAAACTATATAATTTAAGAAAAGTAATACCTGACTTATAAGACGTGAGAATAAAGAAAACAAACGTATTTACATATCTACTAATAGATTTGTGCTGGTCAAAGAAAATCCTTACAAATAAATTATGCAAAGCGGCGCTATCTGACTTCATAGTTCTAGAACAATATATTTCATTTATTTTATTTTATTTCAACACACAAAACGCGATATTCCGGCTAGGGATAATTGCGTCGATTTACATTTTTTTAAAGCAGAAACAGTTATAAACATATTATACAAGAAAAAGTAATCGAAATAAAAAGAGAAA
The DNA here is from genome assembly GCA_030710605.1 of Cordylochernes scorpioides. NCBI lineage: Eukaryota > Metazoa > Arthropoda > Arachnida > Pseudoscorpiones > Chernetidae > Cordylochernes > Cordylochernes scorpioides. Next base: position 100,130,495 of record CP092870.1, on the reverse strand, counting down.
CAATAATATATATTAGGAACCTGAGCCTTTCAGGTTTGAAAGAAAATCATAAACATATTTGCAAAAATAGTTAAATCTATGATAATTCTCTCTGCTATTTACAAATTGATATAGATCTACAACATTGTCTGTTGTCTAGCGGTAAAGAAGAATGGGCATTCCAGCAGTAGGTGTCTCGAGTCCTGGATAATATATTTCATGATAAAATAACATTTTTTACATAACATATATATATATATGATATATTCTAGTGTCGGTATATTGATTGGTAAATTTAACTTTTGAAAATAGATCAATCTATACTTAAATCAATCAATAATAAAAAAAAAAGCATTGTTGAATTGAATAAAATTATTTTATTCAAACTAAAATATGTCTTTTATAGAGGTTTCATAATTAGATAAATAATATATAAAGAGTTAATATATAGAGTTGAAAACATAAATGATGAAAAATAAAACTCGAAACTGATATCACGAAAATATCTATTTGCATATATATATATTCATATCTTAAGAAAATATATAATACAATTGATCTCTCTTTGTATTCTCTTTGGAAATTGACTTTAATATGAGAGAAATATATTTGCAATTAAAAGAGCTTCTATAAATATATTAATTTTATTGTATATATATTTTTTAACAGAATGATAATTCTAGGTAGTAGAAATATGGAATATGCAGATAAATACTATGAATTTATTGCATATTACCATTTAATCTTACAGTGATACGCTTACTATATAGGCACCATATTTGCCTATTGTATATGTCCTTAATGATTTATAAAGGTGTGTGTACATACACTTTATGATTGTCTCCAGATAAATTTAATTCAGTTGTAGTTAGCATTTAGCGAAATTGTTTGTCATAGAAGGGAAACTAAACTATTAACCAAACTATAAATACACGCACCAATCACAGCAACCTAGTTAGCACAAGTAATCAACAATGGTGTGACCGAACATTTACCATTGTTGTAGTACCTGGGGCAAATGGCATTGTAGCAACACTGTAAGATAAATATTATATATATACTATATATATTATAAACGGCTACTATAGGGATAATATATGGCTATATGATCCATATATATGTATATTATATATATGTGAATACATTGTTTCAAATATATCAACATATATGGATAGTGCTTATCCCTATTTGTACATATTTGCATATAACACGAAGCTCTATATATAAATATGTAAATACAAATTTTACATATCATTGAAATTTTTAAATATTATATTAATTTTTATTTTACACAAATAAATTTACTGGCAATGGGTTTCTTTTAAATATCATCAAATATTATCTCTACAGACCTTACTGCAATGATATGAGTTATTGAATGAGAGGGCTTGGCTCATCAGTAGTGAACCCTTTCAGCGGTTTCGCCAAATTAATCTCTAGACCGCTCTACTATTGTATTGGATTGGTTTGGAGTATACCCTGTATTTTCTATGGATGGCAGCTTAGGGGTGTTTAGTGATATTTAAAAGAAACGCATTGCCAGTAAATTTATTTGTGTAAAATTTTAACGATAGATGGCAATTAAATTAAATTAATTTTTATATGATTAAAAAAAATGAGGCAAAAATAATATAAATAGATATGTAAATATTGATATTTATGAAGATCGTTTGTTGGTCGGAAGTAGGTTTGGAACAGTTGCATCAACCAATTATTTGCCGACGTGACTCGGGGAAATCTCAGTCACAGCGAGTCACTCAGACGTCGGGAATTGAATGGTTTATGTAACTATATTCTTTCGATTCACAATTATAATCCTTCTTCCATTTATTTGCGCATAAAAGGATGTCAAATAATATACACAAGTATATATACACATAAGTATATATATATATATATATATATATATATGTTATATAAAAATATTATTTTATTTTAAATTATAATTTCATAGATTCAAATACTCTGCTAAATCGACTGCCAGAGGTCACTCTTCCCCTATAAAAACTCGTTTTTTTTATCCCAATGGCCGGCTCAAAACTTTTATATATTATGTAAATAAGCTTTTCATTTATTTTATTCTTACGCCTTAAGCCAGACAGTACTTTTATCAAATTATGTATTTTCTATATCCCATTAGCTCAATTAAAGCTTTTTCTAATCTTCATTATTTTAATTATCATACTTTCAAGATATTTACCACGACTGCAGAACAATATCGTAAAATACCCATGTAAACAAAAATCAAGCAACAAATAATAATAATTCAATATATCAATCTAATTCCGAAATACAACAGAAATCTCATTTTATTTATATATAAGGGTATAATTTGTTTTTCCTACTCATTTACATAATTCCCGATATCGTATATGTAAATATGATCATAATATCAAATATTTTTCGAGCTAGTTTTCTATTTCTATGTAAATTAATAGGAAAAATATTTTTTATATTAATCTTCTATTATATCATACATATATACATGTGCTGTGTTATCTAAATTCACTAGTAGGAGATTCCGAACAATGTAATCCTATTCAAAATCTGGGCACACTGGTGTGACGAAGGAAATAATTTCATAGAGTAGCAGCGGTGCCGGATTAAATTTTAATTTTCTCTTAATTCCTAGAAAGTTATTAAAAGGATTCGGAGAATTTTATTCCATTTCTCCTTTAATTCCGGAGATTGAAAACAATTATAATTTTTTTCTATCGAATATCTGCACAATTTTTAATAATAATTCCATTACACGAATGTTTTTTGGGAGAAAATAACTTAATAAAATTATAGTAAATTTATAAATAAATCTTTTTTGGATTACATCTTTGCTTTGGAATATTTTACATAAAAAATGAGGCTCTATTTGTATATATCCTTTTATTTATATCCTCTATATTTACATATAGTGCATCTTATGCAAATATTTGTAGAAATCTCCAATAAATATTCAAAATGTTTCAGTATTATTTGTTTTAAATTCTTTAATCTAGGCAATATGTTGAAAATTGAAATGCAAAAGAGGCAAGTAGAAAAAAAAAAGATCAAACATGTTTGTAATTTTTATGAATATTTTCTCTGTGGTGTGAAGTCACGTGCGTGTGTTTGAGCTTATGTGTTGCGTGCGTGTTTCCAGAAATAACCTAGATTTGACCATTGACCCCTTATTTCATGTAGTGTCTAGCGTATTTTATAGGTAATTTTAATTATAAATTATCCACATATATATATTCATGGGGAGAAAACTTAAGAATGTTGTACCTTTTAGCATGTATATCGGGATTCAGACAATAACTCTGAAAGATATTACAGTGACCTTTATTGAACACACACGTGATAACCAAGTGTGAACAATATTGTCTCCTTAAAAAAACCATACCCAGGCGACATCAAAGATTTTTCACTTCCTTAAGTTTATTCCATATGAGTATATATATATAAAGATTTTATAATGTTCAAAGAAATTCATAGAAAAATCTGATGTCGAATTAAAGGTATAGTGTCAGTATAGCAAGCTATTACTGAACAATAAAACTAATTATCTTCCATATATAATAGATATAACTCTACATATATACATATATTATATATATATTATATACTCGCCACTATATATTTCACAGATATTGCACCCAAACTTAAGATACGGCTATGCAAATATCATATTCCTATTTGCATATTTTCGAGAAAAAAAATAATTTTAAAATGACTATACCATAAAACATTTTATCCTAAATAGATATATTTAAATTAAACTACGCACAAAATAGTATATAATTAGTGAAAACAATTATCATTTAACAGTTTTTTTTGTTTAAAATCTAAAATACCTTAGTTCTATAATTAGACTTTCGATTAACACACCTCCTCCCTATTTAAGTATAAATTGCTGGAAAACAAAAATGTGTTAATATCCATGCAGACGATAATTTCCCCCTCGCAATAAGGATGAAGTGATAAGTGGTTCAAAATGCTGTCCAAAATAATCTTGCAACACTGAACGATAGCTCGATAAAAAATTAATAGAGGCACAAATTTCTCCCTGAAGGGTCGTTTTAGGGTTCTAAAAGGTGTAGTAATTATTTTAAAAGGTTTGAGCTGAAAGTCTCTGATAAAAATAGCTACTAAAAATAAATCGTAATTTATTAGACTGGTGTTTTATATAATTTTTCTCCCAGAACAAAATGGTAAAACGATTTGACCAATCTGGAGAAATCTACGAAGCTCTCTATCTCTCAAAATTTTTTTAGAAAATTTTACAAAGTTAATTTCAAAGTGAGCGTCTCGCTTGAAAGTTTTCTGGGAAATTACATGGGATATACACCACACCTTGTAACGAAGTGCGGTTTTCCTATTTAAAAAAAAAACTTTATATAAAAAATCTATTTTAAATCCTTTCTCAATTACATATTTGAAAAAGTAATTTGTTTTTTAGAAAATATATATACATAAAAAAGGGTATTCACGAGTTTTTTTCGAATATGTTGATAAAATAATTGTTTAAATTATCGTAGAAACGCTTGTTCGTTGTTGTTTATTGTAAAAAATGTCAGCTTTCGAGCCAAGCTCTTCTTCTGGCTTATCAAAGCTATAAGAGGAAACATTTTCAGATAAAGATGGCGCTACGTGGATGATTAAAGTCTGACATATATGTAAATAAGTTGCATCCTCACATACAAATCCACACAATTTTGACCTACCCGGATTTAATATAACAATCTATAAAAGTTAGATATTGAAAAATCGCCACCATTGTGTTTTAGCACAAGAATATGTTTATAAGAAGATTTTCAAAAAAATCGAAAAACTTTGATTTGATGGTCCATGATTCTTACAAAAGTCCAACTCCACCAGCTAGTGAGAATAACCGGAGTATACAAAAGTATAAGTACAAAGTGCTTTCTACATGTGTAGCCATGTTGTGTACTTAAAGTCGTTCACTTCCCACCAGATAAGAAAGCTATATATCAGAAATTATATACCACAATATTCAGGATAAACACGTAAGACTATTTTTATAAAGGTACACATTTATGAAAGATAGAAACAGCATCAATAGAACACCCCTCCGTTATATTTACAATTCAAATCTAAACTTAAGTCTTGTATTATAATCTTCACAAACACGGGGGTAATTCATTGTTACTTAATTTAGAGAAATATATATAATCTATACTCATATTATGTTGTGTGTATATGTTTGAAATGTTAGCCCCAGAGTGTGTTTCTGCAAATATTTTATATATTCTCGCGTGGTTAATCAAAACATTTAAAAAATAAATAGAGACCCTGACAAAGACAGGCCTACAGCCTAGCGAAATATTAGTTTTTTTATTAATAAAAATGTTTCATTTTTATTTTTGATCCAAATTATGGCCTATATATTAAGGTAGTAGTATATATAATATTTGGAAAAAAATGATATAAAAGGAGTAAAGATATTCAAAATCAAAGTAGATAAATATTATTTTAAGGCATTAAAAAGGATTTGTATTTTTTATAACAAATTACGGCTATAACAAGTTACCGCTGTAGCTTCGGCTGTTACGCGTCATATGAGCGGAACACTATATGAATATATATCTGTGTTGAGTAAAATTAATTAGGCCTCCAGGAAAAAGACACTTAATTTTACTCAATATTGATGCAAGGGATTATTTTATATAATATATATGTGTGTATTATAAATAATATATATGACATATAGTTTTATATATATGTTTTGCAAACATTTATATTCTCATATTAACATTTTAAAAAGAGTTGAAAATTTCATTAGCCAATATATGTAAATTAAAATTTTTACATAATACAATATATATATAACAATGTAACCTTTTACAAAAGTTTATTTCTGCATCGTTTTTCAATATTGAACCTCTTCATCAAAAGACATTTTTTTAAACAACTTTTCTTAAAATACATTTTTCTTAATAAAAAGGTTTTAGAAAATAATAATAATAAAAGGATCTGGTCCTCCTGTCTCATAGATAATTTACTTCCTTGATTTCCGATAATTTTTAAAAACATTTTTCTGAAGATGAATTTTTGTTGGAAAAAAAAAAATAAACGGAAGTAAAATTTAATTAAATCGTGTAGTTTTGTGGTGTTTTCTTTAAAATTATTTTCCCTCCTCCCCGTAAATATCTTATTTATAAATCCACGCTCTTGTTGAATATAGAAATAAATAATTAAATTAGAGAATAAACTCTCGAGATATTCCGCCATTAAAACGGAATTTGTTCTCCAAAAGAAATTATCCATCTAGAATTAAACATTTTTATCTGAAAACTGTGAAATGGATCATAAAAGTTTCCTTCTAAAAATAACCGGGAAGGGAGAGAGAGCGAAAACCCCAATAATGAAAATTTTCAAATTCTGGTCACGTGGTTTATATCAATATATTTTAGGTTATAAATCTGGGCCACTCACAGAATTAAATGAGTGAAGTTGTCTATTGTATACACACACAGGGGGAATTATTCAATAGCTGCTTTATTTACACTCTAAAATCTTTATTTACATATCTATACCCGATCTATATCTGCTATCTTTATGTACATATTCACAATATAAATACATATCTACAATCTTTAGTTGCATATTAACAATAGCTAAATATATATACATATATACAATATATATTTTCATATCTACAAAATTTTTATTCTACAATCTTGTTACTTGGATATAGAAAAATATTTGGAATGGTGTCATCATCAAAATTATGATTCTCCAGAATATATATATGTTATGAATATTTTTTGTGTTGTTGTTATATAAGGCTTGATAAGACAAAGGATCGATAAGATAAAGGGTTGAGGTGCAGTCGTGATAAGAAAAAGATAATTATTTACCGTCAAGTAGCTTTTATTTTCAATTACTTGAGGAAAGATTACACATTAGTTATTTTCACCTTATATAGAATTTATAAGGTTAATCCTATATTAGTGATTTAAAAGGATAAATATGTTAAATACGCATATTTACAACAAAACTATACAACAAAAACTGAAAGTCTTTCTAAAAACGATGATAACAAAGTAAAATTATCAATGAATAAAATAAAAAATATATTTTTTAAAATATAGAAATATTTGAGTTTTTAGATTATATAATATTTACATAGATGTGAAACAAATAACTTCGTTCAATTTTCCGTTTATCATTACTCTTCACAATTCATCCTTTGATACTTCATCCATAAGGATGGAAATAGTCGTATTTCTTCTTAAAATAAAATTACGATTTTTCGTTCAAAAGAAACATTTGCGATAAAATTTGTCAATCGTCGTTCTACATTCATAAGCCGCATTATAATGTATTATAAAATAACTAAATTACATACGCTAATCCATAAAATGCTCTTGTGATTGAATATTAAAGAAATCCATCACATTATTAATACGCATTATAAAAATGTTACCCTAGATTACATCATCAAACATTCTTGAGTTAGTTCTGGCGTTAAAAAGCCGTGCCTACATATAATTAGAAATCTGAATTTAAAAAAGTCACTCTCCTAAAGATGGCAGTGGATCATCGAAACTCTGCAAATAAATACTTTAAGAAAGCTTTGATGTTCCCTTTATCATATTTATTAATCATACTCCTGACCAGCATTGTTACAACGTAATGAAAATTAGAGAATAATTTTTATAAACGGAATATTAAATGAAGGCGCTATATAGTGAATGTTACTAGCTACTATTGAGGAATCTGTCACTTGCAAAATCCTATATGTAATAAAATAAAAGGATTTAAAAGCGCGAATGTTTCTTTTATACATAAAACGATCTTCTACTGTCCTTACTGCGATGAAAAATATATTGGGAGGGCTTGGCTCATCAGTGGTGAACCCTCCCAGCGGTTTCGCCAATTTAATCCACCAGACCGCTTCTCAGAGCTCTAATACTGCATTGGATCATTCTGCTTTTATAAGCTACACTGGCTATAGGCAGAATGATCCAATACAGTATTAGAGCTCTGAGAGGCGGTCTGGTGGATTAAATTGGCGAAACCGCTGGGAGGGTTCACCACTGATGAGCCAAGCCCTCCCAATATATTTTTCATCGCAGTAAGGACAGTAGAAGATCGTTTTATGTATAAAAGAAACATTCGCGCTTTTAAATCCTTTTTTTTTTATATGTATAGATGGCGCGTTATTGCTTTGTGTTAATTTATTCCTATATGTAATATATGATGGAATATATATACATATATATACTTCATATATATGTTTTATAAAATCACGGGGAGCCTATCCCATTAAAATAAACGTCAAAAATAGACGCCAACTATTCACCCAAAACTAGCGGCCTCAGGTCGGTGACAAAACCACAACACCAGATTTGGTAAACTGAGAAGCGTCCACCCAGAGAATTGGAGAATTTGCGGCGACGGTTAATAAATTGCGTTTAGGTTTGACATCTATTTTGACGGGGAAGGTGCCCTATGATTTTATAGATCAATTTCCTCTCGTCAAAATTCCCATATATATATATGAAAAGAAAATCATATTTTATTTTGAATTATATTTTCTAGAACAAATTCTGTAAAATCGACCACCAGATATCGATGTTTTACACTATATAAATTCATTGTTGTTGTTTTATCTTGGTTGGCACAGAACCATTTGTAAATATGTAAATACGTAATATTTTCTTCTTCATCCCTCAAATTAGTCATTTCTTTCTTAAATTATTTTATCAGCTCAATTAAAGCTAATGGTGATCAAAAATTGAATTTATTGTATTTTCTTCAGAAAGGGTCACGTCTTCAAACATTGCAAAATACTCTTGTATTCAAATTCAGCAAATTATTTCTATCCCAGTGCGCGAACACAGTATTATATATATAAATATAATAAAAAGTGAAAACTATATTCTATTCTACAATCCCATGTAAAAATTTTATTTGGAGAGAAGTAGGGTTTTTTAATAATAAATAAAATAAAAGAGGAGCGAATTTTTTCTTTTTTAATATTTAACGAGTTAGGAAGCTCTTGGTATATTTTTATTTATTCAACCTATTTGCATATTAGACTTTACAAAACATTTGGAAGATTGGTTTCCTTGTGGCTAATTAACGTAAGGACAGACTAATGACTTAGATCTTTGTTAAGCCTCGTATTTGCATCCATAACGAACTCTGTGATTTGTGGGCGATACAATCGGGGATACAGAAACAAACATTAATTCAATCATAGAATGTGAAAAAGAAATGAAAATTTATAATAAGTTGGATATGCTTTTAAAAAAGAGGAAATGGCTTTGCCTGACCACTCGAATGAGAATTTAAAGATAGCCTAGCGCCATCTATCGGAATTAATATGGACTAAATTTTGATTTAATTTAATTTTCCTGAGTTTTGGCTAAGTACTCTTTATGGTTAATCAATAAAAGTCAATCATACACACATAATGCGCGTTTCAGTCTATTGGGCCTTCAAAGCCTGCACTAAGCTGACGTGGGCGAACATCCTGAAATGCGTACTTGATTGACTTTTATTGATGAATCAAGAAGAGTTATTTGACCAGTATTATATATCCAGAGAACTCCCACCACCACAGTAGTTACAGTCTGAGGTCGTGAAACTCCCAGTTTACAGAAAGTATTATACAACCCACCATATATCCTATGTAATCTTGTACCTTCCTCTCATTGATTCTCTTAGCCATGAGAAATGTCTGGTTGTTATATTTTATCGGTAATTCTGTTATCTTTTTAATCATGTAAAATAAATATTTAAAAAACCTTCTCACAATAAGTTTGTTTATTATAAAAACCGCGAGCTTTCGAGCTATCGCTCTTCAACAGACATCATTATATCTGAGAGTGAGCACGGAGTATATACATTTGATGGTTATTTATACAATATGTGGATATAACTGAAGCGCTCTGGAGTATCTATTCTACTGTAGATACTGTTCTGATTCTTTGATAAGAGGGATTCTAGGATCAATCTTTCTGACATGGACGATATATGACTGTAATGGCTGGGGTAGATTGACTCTCTAGATTGAATGTATGGCCGGTATTTGGGACATGCTGGTTTCAGTTATATTGTTGATATATTCTTCTATTCTTCTTTCCTACTGGTGATAACTAGCAGATATAATTTTGTTTGTTGAAGAGCAAGAGCTCGAAGGTTCGCGGTTTTTATAATAAACAAACTTATTGCAAGAAAGGTTTTTAAAATTGTATATTAGTATATCGTTCTTACTTTCTTTGTTCTTTGTTTTGTGCCCGGGGGCGCCACACACCCGCCCTGAAGAAGCTCCACCCGTACTACGGCGGACTCTAGTCCCTCTCGTTAGACCTATTATATAAACCCATATATTAGTATATCGTCATTTACTTATATTTTAACTATGTGTTTGAACCTTTTGTCAATCTAAGGTTTTTTTTTTTAGATCATTTGCTTGTTTAAAATCTGTTTTTAAAATAATATAGAGAACCACACACAATAACATCAACCGTTTTAAAAATAATTTTATTATTCCGAAGTTTCGATGTTTCACTCCACCCCTTTTTCAGGGAATTATCTAAAATATAAAGTGAAATATTTTGAAAATAGAGCAATCCATAAATAATTTTTTTAATTAAAAAAGTTATTATAACACCTTGATAAAGGTTGGCGTTCAGCCAAGTGAAATATTGGTGAAATATATTATATTTTGATCCAATATATGACTTTTTAATTAAAGTGATATATGTGACTGAAATATACCGACACATTGGACAATATATATGTAAATAAAACTATACAAAATACGAATGTATCATTGAAACTAAATGAAACAAGCTTCTACTCTTCTTACTGCGATGACAAAATATAGTGAATTTATTTGGCGAAACCGCTGGGAGGGTTTCCCATTGATGAGCCAAGCCTTTCCAATATATATTTTTGTCGCAGTAAGAACAGTAAAAAAAGCTTGTTTAATTACAAAGCACAAATGTTTATTTCAAACCAAATTAAACAAGCTTTTTTTACTGTTCTTACTGCGACAAAAAGATATATTGGAAAGGCTTGGCTCATCAATGGGAAACCCTCCCAGCGGTTTCGCCAAATAAATATATATACAATAAAATATCAATAATATCTATATATAATAAAAAAAAACTTTACAAAGCACAAATGTTTATTTCAAACCAAAGTTTTTTTTTTTTTATTGTATATAGATGGTGCGATATTGTATAATGTTTAATATACCAAAATCTTCATTAGCTTATTATTTTACAAAGCCTTTCCTTCAATGTTACAGCCGTTCATTAAATCCAAGTTTAAGTAAAAAACATTTGAATAATTTGTCGACTTCGAACTTTTATTTATTTGATGTATGAGCAGATCACATTGAAATAAAAGGAATTAGTTATTAATCAATTAAATAGCTAAAACTTTGAGAAAATGGTCAAAAATAAATAAAAAAGATTCCAAATCAGTGTGTGATATGGGGATAGGAGTGGTGTACGAGGTGGGACGTTATAAAGGGGGGCAGAAGGCCCGGAAGCTACCTAAGGGGCCCCGTGGGAAGATCGACAGGTGTGTGTCCCCCCCTGCGGCCATCTGTTCTTCTGCCCGCCTTCTTGTTGGTAAATAAGATCGCCTGCCTCGAAATTCCCCACTTCGATACGATTAGGAAGTTAAATAGGTTATCCTTTTTCATCTGGAGCGCTCATCTGTCATAATTTCTGTGAATTTTATAATAATCCAAGAGCACTAATATCTTGTAAAGTCTCTTACATCAAGTTCAATAGATTTCTGTGAATAGTTATCTGACAACAATATAATTAATCTTAATTGTGTTAAGTATAATTGATTGTAATATATGTGTGTGAAAAAATATTTAAAAAATAAAAAGGTCAGATATTGATATTAAAAACAAATTAAGCAAATACTTAAGAAAGTTGTACCTTTTTATCGGGATTCAGACAATTACTCTGAAAGATATTTGATACATAGGGACTTTTATTGAAGACACACGAGATAACCAAGCTTGAACATAATTGCCTCTGCGTTCTTCCATAAAAAAAAAAAAAAAAAAAAAAAAAAACAGAAGACCGCGACATCATTTTCCATTTCCTTATTTTTTTCAACGAGTGTATATCAAGCAAAAAAAAAAGGGGAAGTAATTTACATTATAAATGTGTTATATATGTAATTTTACATATATCGAAATAATTCTAGATCTGGATATTTATAGTTTTCATTAGTAACACGTGGAAATTAAAATTTCTTCTTCCAATTATTTTCAAATCATTCACAGAATCTCTCTCCAAGGAGAATATTACGTGTCCATGAACTAATGGCTTACTAAAGGTTGATTGATTTAATACATTTCAACCCACTAGGTCAGTGGTATACACCGTCGACGGCCACGTCCCCTGGATCGAATCCCGCATTGGACACTTTTTTCTGAATCAAAAATTCCTCACCTGGCCCCAAATTCTTCCAAAAGTCCAACCCTAACTATAAATGCAAGTAATCAAAAGGTTCTCTGGCACATTTCTAAGTTCAAAAGTCGAACTGCTTTGAACATGTAAAGTACATGCAAAAGTTCAATCCCAGCAGTGAGTGCAAGTAACCAAACAGGTATCTGGCACATTTGTAGATACAAAAGTAAAACTTCTTTCTACATGTGTAGTAGACATGTGGTGTACTTAGAGTAAAATCTGTCATCAACTACCTACCATGATTATCATGGCCTGTACCACGTGCACTAGGGATTATATATAAAAACTCAAATCAATAAATTCATTAATAATTTGAACAAATGCCAGAGAGTTCCTTCAAATACGCTGACAAAAAAAATCAATAAGAGGTTGGGTGTAAAACTAGCTCCAACGGATGCGCAATAGTAAAAAATAGTTTAAATCCCAACAATGGAAGATGAATGGTAAATCCCGTGTAAAGAAAGATTCCAAAAGATTAGCTCCTACAACCGGAAGAAGATCTGGCAACACTCCATGATGGCCGACTTCCGGACCGGAAATAGTACTGATGATGATAAATCAGATTGATCTTCTGAATAAAATTGTATTTCAATACAAACGATTTTTTAATAACGCGGAATATTTCTGCCGTATTTTTATCCCTTTTTCATATGTATAAATATATATTTTATTTATTTGATAAAAAAGTAATGGAATATTTTTTTCTTTCCAGTTTGTGATATATTAAAAATATATGCCTTCACGTCATATATATAGGAATCAATTTTTTTTTCAATGATATTAAAGGTGAAATAAAAATACAGATTTGCATAATCGATGTGACAATAGGGAGTGTAACAAGTTGATAAAGAGATCCTGAGTAAATTTGAGGCAAGTTCGTCTGCGCTAATAGGACACACATCGTCTGCGAGCGAATTCTCATTAAGCCTAATCCTGACTAACCCTAGCGCCCTCTAATGAGCAAACTTTCCCGCGCTCCATAAATAGGAAAATGATCTGCTGACAAAAAAAAGGGACATTTTCTTCGTAAAATATTTTTTATTTCGTGTGCCCTAATTTATTATTTCTTTTGTTCTTATTTCCGTAGAGAATACGCTTTTATTTGAAAATAATCTGCGAATATTTATAACAACGAAGTCATTTCTTTGTCCTTTTTCTATAAAGGTTGGTTTTATATTTAAGATTAATTTGTATGCCAATTATACATATTGGGTCATATATGTAATGTAAATATATGGAAAAAAGATTTTTTCAAATAATTACATAGACTCTACGTAAGCATATTTGTTTATTTTCCTATTCCAAGAGAGGCCTACTTTGGTTTTAATATGATCAATATAACGTTGGTAATATGATGATTATACCTTTTTTAACGAAATAAGCTTACACATAAATTGTTCTTTGACTCTATTGCAACCAGACGTGCAAACTGTGTAGCCAGCCAGTTCCACTACCGTAAGAATTGTATTTCAATGTATTTCACTATAAACATGTGTTCACTATAGCCTTGGTTTCACTATTGCCATGGTTCACTATATCCATGTATTCACTATATCCATGTATTTACTAAAGCCAAGGTTCACTATAGCTATTAATTCACTATAGCCATGGTTCAATGGTACAATGTAATGGATTTGGGAAGTTTTTGTGTTCAAGAGAATGCTATATTTGTAGGTTGGATTTATGTTGAATTCAGGATGTAGACTCAAACCCTGAACTATCCAACATATCGGCGAACCACTGGAAAGCTTATAATAAACTTTGTTGAAGCTTTCCACCTTTGACAAAGGCGACATTGGGCTGCCGAAATGTCGCACAAAAGACGTTCTTCCCTTGACTTATAATTTAATAAAATCGATAACATATACAAGATATAGTTAGCTAGAAGTTATACCCCTTGTTGCTCCTATTGAAGGACATGTTAGCCAGAAGGCTAGAGAAATAAATATGTACAAGAAACCTAACCCTGGATATTCTTTATTAATTTTATTAAATGAAAAGCTCTATGAGTGTTTCTAAGTCTACACATTCAATTATTTCAGGTTCGTTATAAAAGAAGTTTTGCTATATTTACCGTTTGTTTTAGCGAGGCCTTACTGTAATGTCAGTTTAATAAATTGGAGAAATATATCAGGGCAATAAACTATTGAAAGAACATCTCCCTGACAAATCAATGAAAACGTTATAATCATATTTATTGCTATAGATGGTGTTATACCATCAACAACATTCAGTTACAACAATCAGAATATGATCTTTTATACATTATGTACATTATGCAAATTGTTTTAACCTGAAAAATTAAAGCAAACTTTGCATATTTACGTGAGTACTGAGCAGGGGCAATCAGAGCATTCACATTAGGCTTAAGATATTTCGCCCATGTTAATAATTCAAGGAAGAAAAATTAACCCTCCCCCACCAACTACCGTCTGCTTTTTTTTCCACCAATGGGAAATTGGAAAAGATCAACCAATCGGAAGATTTCCCTCAACTTCCAATATATGACGTCACAAACTTCATCCTATAATAAGCATTTATATTAGCTCTCTGTGTGTTTCTTATTAAAATATTTTTTATTATATATTATTATCATATAAAAAATATACTTCACGTTGATTTGTTTACTTTTATATTATTTATATATTTTATAGATCTAATATTAATGTTTATATGCAAAATAGATAATTTTAGAAAAATATATGAAAACTTATTGAAATAATATTTTAATCTTTATTCATATATTTAAACATTTATTTTGAATTTAAAAAAAATCGGAGGTTTACGCACTCAATATTGATGTAAAAATTTGAAACATTTCTGACGCGTATGTTTTTTTTTTTCGAAATAAAACAAATTTCTACTGCCCTTACTGCAAGGATGAAATAATGAGAGGGCCTAATTCAGCCGTGGTAAACCGTCCCAGTGGTTTCATACCACTGATGAGCCAGGCCCTCCCATTATTTTATCATTGTAGTAAGGGCAGTAGAAAATTGTTTTATTTCGAAAAGAAACATACGCATCAGAAATGTTTCAAATTTCTTACAAAAGATGGCGCGCTAATGCAATCCTAACCATGTTGTGTTTATATCCATGGTTGACACAATTGGGACTTAGAATTCGGAATCTTAGGATAAGATTATTATAAACACAGTTAAAACCAATAAATCTTTAAATTTCGGACCTTAGAATTATGATGTTATAACCAGATTGTGTTTTTATATAACGAGATTCCAATGTATAATTAAAAAATACAAAATAACCTAAACTCATGAACAAAACCTATGGAAGTTTCATATTTTAATGCCGGTCGTTTATTCATATGAAGGAAACAGAGGCTGTTTACACTTGGTTATCTCGTGTGTCTTCAATAGAGGTCACTGTAATATCTTTCAGAGTTATTGTCTGAATTCCGATATACATGTTGAAAGATACAACTTCCTTAAGTTTGGTCTATAAGTGTCTATACACCATTCAATTAAAAAGGCATATATGTATTGCAATTACAATTATTACAATTATTTAATTTCCAAAGCGCTCTATCCCTATATATTGCGCCAAACAAGGAGAAAAGTTTATTTACATAAGTTATTTACATTATTCAATGCATGAAAACATTAGAGATCCAGATTTATTTTACCAATATTTCAGTTGGTTGAACTCCAACCTTTATCAAGGTATTATAAAATAGTTATGGTTTGCTCTATTCTCAAAAAAAATAATATACTGTATATAAATAATTATAATGGTAATATATATATATATATAACCTGAGACGTAAACTATTAACAACTTGTATTAAAATATATGTTCAACACATGTTTTAATCAATATTTTCATCTTTACTTTTTTCTCAGACGACATTTTTAATATAAATTTCAGGCTAAACTCCATCTAGGCGATTATAATATGCAAATAGAATTTGACAAAGTTACATAGCAGGAGGTAGCATTGTTTGATTTAAATATTTGACATTCTGCACTTCTTGGAGAAATTATTTAAAATCTCTCGTCTCTCCAAATGAAAGAATAAATTACTTATTAAAAGGACCCTCCAACCATTCTTACATTTAAGATTCAATTTTAAATGAATGCAAATGAATACGAAATAAAAAAAAAACGGAATCAAATTATTTATTTAAAATACATTGATTGTCGTAATAATGGATTTAAAATGTTGAACTCAAATTTGGCAACGTTGTTAAATATCTTCTTTTTTTTTACCCTTTTAAAATTGGTGTAAACAATGGAAATATATAGGGAATTTGTAATTTCATTTGCAAATGTATAATGTAATTCTGTGTTTATTTGAGTATAAGAAAGGTTTTTATGTTTGTCTCATAAGATGAATATTTATCATAGGAATATTTGTGTGTTTTTTAGCGTATTTGTTTTCTTGTTTTAACTAGTTATTAAAATGTATGAATTCTCTCAGAACTTTGTTTTCACATATTTGGAAGCATATTCTTATATTCTCTCGAATATATTATTTATTTTATTATTAAAAGAAACAGGATATTTTTATTTTATTTATGTTAACTTTGTAATTTTTTTTTATCGTTTTCTTAACATTTTACATAATATTTATATGTAATTCTACTGCCTTAAAAACTTATTTACATAGTTTGCCTAAATACCATGATTAGGAATCTACCCTTCATTGTAGCATATATAAACAAATTCGTCCAATAAAGTATGAATGCTCTAAAAGGAGTCTGGTGAATTAAACTGGCGAAACCGCTGGGGGGTTTACCACTGATGAGCCAAGCCCTCCCAATATATTCTCATCGCAGTAAGGAGACTAGAAGGTTTCTTTCATTTGAAAAAAATATAGATTTGTCTTAAATTATGTTATTTTTAAAGCATAACATTTTATTTCAAGTATTCTATATAATATATATTTTTAAATATTCTGATTGTGTAATAATTTTAAGAAAAAAATCTATTTGTTAATGACCTGAAGTCGGAATTTCAGTTTTCCTAAATCTCTATTACTTTACCCTCTTTATTTTATTTCCTGATTGAAGGAGAATGGTCTACTCACCGACACGTCATGAAAAATAAAGAATTTCATTCTTCTAGCCAATATGTAAATTTTATACTCAATATAAGATTTAACTAAGTAACCCCTTTTTCTTCTTCAATGGAAATTTATATAAATATAATGAGAGGACGCATCTGCTCGAATTGTTCAAGTGAATATTGTTGATAATATATAGCCATCTATCGGAAAACAATATTAATTATCTGTAATAAGCTGTTAGAAGAATGTGCCATCAGCAAGTTGCACGATTACACGAGGTGCTCTTTTTCATATTATTCTGTATATTACCGATCTTCCTCTTTCTTTAAACTCTTCCAAACATAAAAATTGTATTATTCGATAGGACAGCTCGGCCAGATGAAAATAGATCTGAAGACCAATAAAAAATGATTGAGAAACGTTAATGCAATGGATTAAACTGGCGAAACCGCTGGAAGGGTTTACCACTGATGAACCAAGCCCTCCAAGAATACTAGAAATTGTTTTATTTTAAATTCATTAACGATATTTTTATATTTTTTCTTCTTTATGTATTTCACAATATAACTAGTTCAATTAAAGGGTAAATAGTGTTTTATTTTCAAACTGCCATCTCCTGTGCAGTTTTCAATTTAATTTTTTTTTAATAAAAAAAGAGCAGACGATATATAAAAAAAAAACTTCCTCAAATTTGGAAGTAGTTAAAGGAACCATTTATTTAACCTAACCAGGAGAGTTTTGTGAGAACGCCATCATGAATAATGATGATCCACAATTCATTTAATCCGCTATATTCTGTAACAAAAAAAGATAAATTTGTGAAGAAAAATCCAAAAGGTGGATTACCAAGCAGACGACCATCATTAGACGCCAGGGGCATGCTGGGAAGACCCTCAATATTGATAGCTCCTCCACACATCCATCTGTTTTTAATATTCGGCGACCCTCTCTGCCCGCCTTAAAAACAACGCTCTGAGGTATAAAAAACGGTATTGGTTTACTGAAGGCAATTTATTTGTAGATAATGTTTTACCGCCCAGCCTTTTATCCTCCCATCATTTCTTTCTTTTTTCCTTGCAGAGTATTTCTTTTGAAAAATGTTTACGCTTTTTGGTTTCTATTGGTCTTTATTTCGTTTCGACTTGAGTGGTAAAAATAGCGATTCAAATTTGGTTTCGGTTTCGTTTTATATTCGAAACTAGATTTGTTGGTTTACGTTATGTTTTTTTTTTTTTTTACCTTTTCTTGTGTCCCCCCTTTTGACTTAGTATTATATAGACTTTTATATATTCCTTTTATATAGAGTATATATAGAGTTTTAAATTTGATTTAGTATAGCCCTGGTTTCACCATAGTTAAGTGTTTCATTATAAACCTGAAAAAGCAACTCTCCTTTTAAACATGCATTTAAATTATGCATTATGTTTATCCTACTAGTAAAAACCTTCACTATTAGTGATAAAGAATAAGCCATAACACCAGTTTTGTCAAAATTAGACAAATTCCCAACAATCTGTATACCATCGTTTCGGGCTTTTGCCCTCATCAGTACAGGGGTTTCTTCGATTTTACAGTTTCCTACGGTAGGGGTTATGGAATCGGTTGAATTTATCAAACTGGTGTTTAAGCTGGTGAAGCGATAAGGGCCGATTTTCAGGCTAGAATACATAATAAAAGAAACCTATCCCTGGAGGCTTGATATTTCAACCTTAATTTGTACCTTCCTGGTGTATAGCACAGTACCACTGTACTTTTACTCCATGATGTAGGATAGGATTTTGGGAGAGATTTTTCCTTTTTTTTATAAGTTTGAGGATTTAAATGAGAAACTGCGTGTTAAAACTTCCAGCAGAGCTGCGGCCAGACAGTATATGGGAAAATCGAACCTGAGGAGAATAATTAAAAAAGTAGACTCGCATGGAAAACTTTTAAGAAAAATCAATGAAAAATATAACACATTGTTTTCCACGTAAAAAAACAACAACACATTTTAAAAGTTTCTTTAGTTTTTTTAAGCTAGGATTAACTAAAGTTGAACTTCTCTTTAATTTATAATGTTTTAAAGTTGGTTTAATTTTTATAACTATTTATATTAGTAGACTAATTAATGGATTATCTGGTTTAAAATAGTTTTCTATTTTGGGGACTTTTGTTGGTTTGAGAAAGTTTTTTTATATATTGTTGTACCAGGTTGTTTTTGGCAGGTTTGTTAGCCTTAATTTTCATCTCACTCGTGTCCTGCGTCTTTCAAGATTGTATTTCACAACCATCATAAAACATAAATAAAGGAATGACAAAGCAATCTCTAAATATATTTCTCCTCACACCTTCCTCTAAAAAAAAGCAATTAAGAAGAGACACGTAAGCAATATATATAACAATATATATATATGTTATGAATAATTTGTTTGTTGTTAGAGAAAGGGTTGAAAAGACTAAGGATTGATAAGATAAAGGGTTGAAGGTGCAGTCGTGATAAGAAAAAAATAATTATTTACCATCAAGTTGCTTTTATTTCCCATCACTTGAGGAAATATTACACATTAGTTATTTTTACAATATATAGAATTTATAAAGTTAATCCTATATTAGTGATTCTCAAAAAGATAGATATGTTAACTACGCATATTTACAACAAAACTGAAGGTGATTCTCAAAACGATTATAACAAAAGTGGAATTATCAATGAATTAAAATAAAATATATATATTTTTTTAAAATATAGAAATATTTGAGTTTTTAGATTATATACTATATATATAGTAAGATATATAAACAATGATGATATATATAGTACACATATATTATCTCTGTGTGTGTTAATATTAATATTAAAGTATCAGAGATTATTTTGAATGAATGGAGAAGCGCATCAAACAAGACACAAAATTATGTACTTTTTTATGTACTTAATTAGGTACTTTTGGTTTATTATAAGTATTTTGTTCACACTCATGGACAAAAACTAAAGGAAGTGGAAAGTTTTTTATGTCGCCTGGTCTCAAGATTTTGTTTTTTATGCATTTAATATTTTTAGGAACGGCATTTTTATGGTATTCTGTTTCCATTGAGATTTGTTTGATTTTGAGGAACTTTGGTAAAATATTTCAAGGAAAACACCCCCACTATATGTAAATAGGACAGGCTGTTAATTTTCCTTGTTCAAATTTCCTATATTGAGCTCTTTGAAGATGGTCCCTTGTTACAATCCAATCATTTATATTTTGTCTTGTTTTTAAACTATAGTGCTCTGCAAGAGATATGTAAAATTTCTGCTTTTATATAGAGATATGTTTTCTCTCTCAATAAAAACCTTGTATATATATCAATTATATTTATTTTATCCACACACATATATATTTTTGAACCATTATTTATCCTTATTTATTCACACATATATATTCAATATTGTATTTAACCCTATATAAACTTATTTGAACGATATAATGAAGTGGCTTAAATTTCAATCTCTCTCTCTCTATCTTATAGTGTCATATCTGTGACATCCTCAACATATACAATCACGTATTGACAAATTTGCATATACACTCACATGGACGAAGGAAGTTTTACCTTTTAGCATGTATGGATTCAGACAAAAACTCTGAAAGATATTTAACACACAATGACCATTATTGAAGACACACGAGATAACCAAGTGTGAACAAAATTGCCTCTGTCTTCATCAAAAAACTTTTTTTTTCCAAATTTTTATCCACATAAATTGAAAATGCTTTATTTTTGCAAATTTCAGACGTAAATTATAACATTTTTTTAGTTGTTTCTCGTCATATTCTATTGACCTTTTAGGAGGATTTTTATAGAAGGATGATTTAATAAAGCAGACGACCGGAGTAAAAGGCAGCAGAAGACCGATGGCAGAGTGAAGACAATATATCAGACGATGTTGGCGCCTCTCGTCTGATAAAGAATTCCTGATAGGATATAATGGAAATATTGGCGTAGAAGACTTCATCCATACGATATTCTTCTTTTTCTTTGATGTCGTTAGGCTTAGACAATAGGGTTTTAAAACACATTAAAGGATATTTTCAAATTTACATAATGTTTCTATGATGCATATATGTACCAAAAGAGACATTAAAACAATGCATTTTTAAAGGGAGAAGTGCCTCTTCTGGTACATGGTCATAATCCTCCCTGCAACTCTATGTTATATGTGATAAGGCACAATTTAGATTATATATTATAAACACAAGGTAACAAGAACAAATCCACATGGTACTGAAACGTCGCACACTATTTAATTTGATTTGGTCTTGTTACCTTGTGTTTGTGTGTGTTTATGTTATATATTTTTCATATAAATAAATTTGAAACTTATTTTGGGTCAACAAAATATTCATTTAAATATATATTTGAAATCTTCCCATCTATATATTTCGCAGCGTTTATTTACATGGTGCATCTTAATACGGCAAAATTGTAATGACAATATGCAATTAAGGTTTGAAATAGAATTGATATTTTCATATTTACATATTAACACTTGATTCTTTTTGCAATCCCCCCTTACACAGAGTTTATAGATTTACAAGTCTTCGGAATAATTGCGATGAAATATTTTAATGATTAGATGATGATGAAATCAAAAGTAAGATTACTTAAGAAAATAAATGTTTGTTCTTCTGGTTTTTATATTGATTCCACAGGATGACGCTTCAAATTCTGGAAGTGTACTGTATCTATAGAATTTTATGGATTCAAGACATTTCAAGTTGCATATCTACCATCGATTTTACATATTAATAAAATGTTCTTATCAATATATTTGATTATTAAGTAAATCATAGAAGTCATTCAAACATTTCTCACGGACGAAGCCGGTTCAATATGTAGGTGTGTGTAAATAGAAAGATAAAAGTTTAAAATATTGCCGGTACAATACCACTCTAGAATCCTGGCGACATCCAATCACTTTACACCTCAAGGTGTCCTTTGGGAGGTTGCCTTCTGTTTGGAATTTCTCTATTCGACTCTTCTGTCTTTATATCTATTTTAGTACTTTTCATCAATTATACTCTATATCTCTATCTATCTAAAACATAGGAATTCATTTATATTTGTTACTAAATATCTAATAAGTTCACGAAATGTGTGAAATTTTGGATCAATATAATTTATTAAAATATTTCCGATATTTCGATGAGGTTGTTGCCTATCTTCCTCTAGGAATTCAAACTCCTTCTAAGCCCATCATCCGCGAGAAGTATTGTTTAAATAAGTTGGAGTGACCGAACCATTTTGAATGAATGAATTATATAATTAGAAATAAAATTATATATTTATTATATTCAACTAGTTTTGTTTTAACTGTAGGTTTGATTGCGTTATATATTGCGGTAATAATGATATGATAATAGATATGTGTCTATCGCATTAATAAGGTATATTTAAAGAAACAAGATATTTAAAAGTTTTTTGTTTCAAATAAAGTATTTCTGTCTGTATTTCCACTGTAGGGGTTCGGTGGGACCAGTGGACTAAACAGCTGGGTTTTTTTTATAGTTTCTAATCAATAATTTAAATTGTAACTTTTCAATTACCTTTGGTTTCAATTACTTCTGCGGTGGCAGAGGCGGCATGTTCATTGTACATAGTGTTATGTATATTGCCACGTGGAAAATTAGGGAAGACAAAAACTTCAGGAGGAGACACCAATTTATTTCAGGCAAGGACAAACTATAATTTGGTAAACAAAAGATAAGCCACGAGGGAAATTTACAGAGTAGCAAAATATAAACATAAAAATGACCACTCTGTTAATAAAAATAATAAAATTAATAAATACTTTGTTACAATACATATATATAATTATCATTTTAAAATAGTGCAGTTTGTGCATTTTTGCATGTATTGACAAGATCTCAATAGAACCATGTTAATTGTCAAAATTGACAATTACTTGTAATAATAGAAAAGGGTAATTAAGGAATTAAGTTTTGGTCAACACTGATGAGAGGACACCCTCGCTAGCAGACACCTCTCTACAAATGTCAGTTTTCACGTGACCAAAAATATCATTTTTATCAATTTAGCTGTTCTCTAATAACGAAAACTTTCTTTCTAAAGGACACTTTGGCTTTACAGCTAGGTGTTGTCATCATTTAGAGAGAGATTCTGTTGGTATTTTATAAAGTTAGGTATCAGGTTGAGGTTAGGTTCAGAGTGACTTTTCATTTAAAAAACAAAGAGTGGTAATTGAAATAATTAAAAAAAAAATAATAGTAGATTATTCAACTAAACGTAACCTTTTATTGATGGAAAGGATGCAAAATTACGAGCTTGATGCTCTTCAACTGGTTTAGTGATATAACCCTAGTTTTTTGTATGTATAATATGTAAATATATATGAAATACATAAAGAATTTTTAAAAAAGATTTGCGAAATAAATATTATCTATAAAAATATTACAAAAAAGTGAAATTGTACTGTAGTTAGGTTGATAAATTAAGATAATAGCACCTCCTTATCGTTCAACTTAAATTTGCTAATGGCTTGAGCCATCTATCGGAATAAATATTAAATAATTGTTTTTTTTTTTATTCCAGAAAGGCACCTTCTTTATTAATCAAAAGTATTATTTTTCTTCATAAAAAGTTTCCCAAAGCGGGATTCGATCCTGGTTCGTGGCACACCAAAATGGACGTTTTATAACCATTCTGTCAACAATCCTCTCTTTAAACAGGTATAAATAGTAAATTGGAGATATGATAATGTCGATAGATTATTCATAATATTAACCTCATTCTGCTATATGGAACACACTAACAAGTGCAACATAATTTCGCGCCATTTTTTTGGGTCAATGGCGGCATAATGTTAGTAACAGAACGTTTCGGTCTTCAATAGACGACTCTAGGGGACAATCAAATCAGTGGAGCTGAAACAGGAAACACCCTCCCCCCACCCTTCTCACGCCCCCTCCCCCCGCGGGTCAATTAGCGATGTGGGGGACAGTTCTTGGCCTCTTGGGAATCTCCCTTCAATTGAGTTAATTTTTTTGTCTCTCTGCGCGCAATTTAATTGTGAAAGTGTGTGACGATCTCTCTTTTCTAACTTTTTGTTTCGGTTTCACCATTCATCACGTGGGGTAATTGTTTTCCCGCCTCCCCTCTCAACCCACACACCAACATATATATATAATAAAAATGGCATATCCTGACCAGGAGCACATGTGTTTTACAGAAGGCAGAGCGCCATCATATATATATGTTATGAATAATTTTGTTGTTGTTAGACAAAGGGTTGATAAGATAAAGGGTTGAGGTACAGTCGTGATAAAAAAAAAGATAATTATTTACCGTCAAGTAGCTTTTATTTTCAATTACTTGAGGAAATATTACACATTAGTTAGTTTCACATTATATAGAATTTATAAAGTTAATTCTATATTAGTGATTTAAAAGGATTGATATGTTAACTACGCATATTTACAACAAAACTATGCAACAAAACTGAAAGTCTTTCTAAAAACGATGATAACAAAAGTAAAATTATCAATGAATAAAATAAAATATATATTTTTTAAAATATAGAAATATTTGAGTTTTTAGAATATTCTATATACAGTTACGAGCGTCATGCGTTCTTCATCTCTGTCACCGTTTGCTTCTTTTTTGGAATGGCGCTCTCCTATTGGTTCGCTACGATGGCGCCGCCACTGCGCGAGACACTTTGTTTTTGACTTCCCCCCCCCCCCCCCCACTCGCTTTTTGGTTTTTGTAACTATTGTGTTGGAGCGGGTCGCTCCTTAAATAAATGCATATATTAGTTAATAACTAAATGGAATCCTCTCTTTCTTTTTCCCAGTAAGAGACGCCTACGGAAGCCCACAGTACATAGACAGATAAAGCACATAGGCTATAGTTATTAACTAACATATGCATTTATATAAGGCGCCAATTTATAATTGTAACAAATAGTATTTAAATAAAAACATTCAATCGGGTAAAACACGGGCGTTAATGATCCAACAGGTCCACGTGTCTAAATTAAAACACGGGCGTTGCCCGGGTCATTAGGCTAGTATAATATATATATATATATTTAAGTGAAACGCGTATATGGTTGGCTTTAAATCAAGAATCCGTATTTGACCAATTATGGAATAATTAAAAATTAACGTTTAGTTATAATTTATTCCGACGGATGACGCAAACCATCCTCAACTTTTAGATGTACGATCACAGGAGATTCCTTTTTCTTAAATTATTCACCTGATCCCAGTATAATTTTACTTTTATTTTTTACAAATATATTTGTTCTGAAAATAGAGAACTCCATTAATAGATCTCTAATTAAAAAGATATATACGAGGGGCATCCAATAAATAAGTTTCCCTATTTTTTAACAAATAAACAACATTATTTACAATTATGCAGTTATTTTATTTTCATTATACAACTCATAGACTACTTCTCTACATAATCACCATTTCTGTCCGAACATTTTTGGTACCGTTGTAGCAATTTTTTGATACCACTGTTGTACCAAGCCGTGTCCTGTCTTCGTAGCCAGTGGTTCGCCTCCGCCTGCACTTCGTCATCATTCAAAACATCAAACATGATTGTTCCAATCGAAGAGCGTCCAATTTCGATTCCAGGAGGCAGTCGAATCATTATTTCGTCAATGGTGACGCGGCGATCTGCTTCTATCACATTCCGAAAAGCAGCAACCGCTGCAACTTGCGAACTCCGTTTTGTAATTCGTTTTTTCACGGCCAAAAATGAAACTGCGGTCAATATTCATCGCAATTTAGTGTCAGTGTATGGTGAAGGATGTATGAGCATCCAAATGGTTCGCCGATGGCGTTCATGGTTCTTGGAAGGATGGCAAAACCTGCATGATGACGAGCGAAGCGGCAAGCCCGTTACTGCTACGGACAATGCAGCGGTTGCTGCTTTTCGGAATGTGATGGAAGCAGATCGCCGCGTCACCATTGACGAAATAATGATTCGACTGCCTCCTGGAATCGAAATTGGACGCTCTTCGATTGGAACAATCATGTTTGATGTTTTGAATGATGACGAAGTGCAGGCGGAGGCGAACCACTGGCTACGAAGACAGGACACGGCTTGGTACAACAGTGGTATCAAAAAATTGCTACAACGGTACCAAAAATGTTCGGACAGAAATGGTGATTATGTAGAGAAGTAGTCTATGAGTTGTATAATGAAAATAAAATAACTGCATAATTGTAAATAATGTTGTTTATTTGTTAAAAAATAGGGAAACTTATTTATTGGATGCCCCTCGTATTTAATTAAAAAATAATTTATTTACTAATATTTTAGGTGTGTGGCTGAAATATTGGTAAATAAATTATTTTTAATTCAATTTATTTATATATAATAAATGATAATATCTATAAATGATACAAATAATAAATAGTTAATAAAGGGGAAAACCCGAAAGTTTACAATAAAAAATTATTATATATTTAATCTTGGGGTAAGATACTTAATATATATCAATTTTAATATATAGCTGCTTATATATATACAGGATTGTGTTGCATATAAAATTGTTCAGGATTGTTTGTCTATTTTGACAGGAGAGGTGTTCTTTCATATTATAGTTCACTATCCTCCCGGCAAAATATCCGCCTATATATAACAATATACAATATTCATAAGTACTATATAAACTCAATATATGGGAAAATATGTTCTATATGCAAATATGGCTTTAAATACATAACTCCGCTCAACAACGGATTTCCTAG
This sequence comes from Cordylochernes scorpioides, assembly GCA_030710605.1. Classification (NCBI taxonomy): domain Eukaryota; kingdom Metazoa; phylum Arthropoda; class Arachnida; order Pseudoscorpiones; family Chernetidae; genus Cordylochernes; species Cordylochernes scorpioides. Next base: position 100,103,290 of record CP092870.1, on the reverse strand, counting down.
GTAGGAAATAAATGACAGGTGTATTTTCTTTCTTTTTTTTCCAAACAAGAGAACCCGGGTAAAATTAACTATAAGAAACTGATTAAATATTAATAAAAGGGAATAATTAGGAAGGTGTAAAGTAATTAATTATGGGAGGAGATGAATAAATAAAGAATTCGACCCATAAATATTGCAATTAATTAAATATTTACACGACAAAAGCTATTAATTCTTGTTGAAAATTATTTTTATTTCTTTACACGTAGAGAGAGGGTTTTTATGTGATTATATAAATATATATTGTTGTCTCTCCTGGCGCTGCACAGATGTTGAAGGTATGTAAATAGGTTATGTTACATAATTACATATACTACAGCAACAAGAACGTTTTTATTAAGATTTTCGTATTACATAGACCTGTCCACAAGTTCAATAATGAGTTTAAAAAACAAAAAATGATAGAAAGAATCAATATGTAAATAGGTGACCAGTTGCACTCATGAACAAAACTTAAGGAAGTTGTACCTTTCAGCATGTGTATCAGGATTCAGACAATAACTCTGAAAGATATTACAGTGACCTTTATTGAAGATAACCAAGTGTGAACAGCCTCTGTCTCCTTAAAAAAACGACATCCGGCGAAATAAAAAACTTTTCATGAGTGTATATATTTGCATAAAGCATTCTACAGAGCAGAGTAGAGTAAACAAAGAGATGAAAAGACGTACTTAAAGAAGAACAGATGACTACAAAGATGTTGTTGGACTGAAACAAACAAGAAAGGTCAACGATGGAGAGATTGTGGTGACAGATATGAAGAGACTGACTATGAACATATTTACATAGAAGCCATAGTACTAGGGAAAGTTTGCCTTGGGCAGGTTAAGAACTCGAGATCTGGCATGACTGACAGAGCTATCTATGTTGGAAATATATCCGCCAAATTTACATAGACCTACATTTACATTAAGATATTCACGTTCAAGATAAGAGATAATAACGACCAAGGAAATATGGATGGATCATCTGGTTGTAGACACCATGGTGACACAGCAGGTCGTCTGCTTCCATTGTTGACCTCTACACGGGTCGTGACATCTTGTCACGCTTTGTCAGCTTCTACTTGTCACTTGCCACATGTTCTAACTCCCCAACCATAACTCCAGACAGCGCTGTGGTTGCAATGGCGACTTCTTCTATCCGAGATGGTAATAGAGGTCTGACTGAGAGATTGAAACTTACATCATTCATATAAGGTTATATATGGTTAGAAAAACAAATACGATGATATATGTGAAAAATAGAAAAAGGATCGGTTGGTGATATTAAAAATAAAATGGGCATATCCTGACCGAGCACAGGAGCTTTATAGATGGAAGAACGCCATCTAGTGAAACAAAAATCAATTAAACGTTGATTTGGGCTCGTGGTCGGATTTTCTTGATTCATAAAGAAATGTTTTGGCCGAATATTATTAAACAAGTCTAAGCCATCTAAAAGGCTCATCTGCCTGGTCAGGTTATGCCTCTTATATTTATAATGATATATGTACAGAAATAAATATATACAATTGATTAATATACACACGTACTCGTATATAAATATATACAACGGATCCCGCCCACCGCGGAAAAGACTCCGCCACCGATGGACTGCGAGAGTTCACAGAGTGGGCAGGTCGATGTGATGTCTGGCGTTACCCACCTCAAGACCAAGATGGTACTTGTAGATGGTAGCCTTCGCTACAGCTGCTGTCTTCGTTGTTCAGAAAGAAAGAGAGAGAGAAAGGTTAGAGATGAAAAAATTATGAATATATTTTAAATATATATATGTAACACGCCAATATGCAGATGTTTTGCGTAAAGAAAGAGAGAACAATCAACCCTCTGACTAAATTTATTTCAATCACGCGCCTTTTATATCGTTACAAATATTTACATAATTCCTAACGGCGTAAAAATTTACATCTACTAATAATTTATAAGCAGAATGTGACATATATTTTTTAAATTATTATTAGAAAAGCTAACTTTCAAGCGAAAATCTCTCTTTGACAGGCTTAAAAATTTAGAACTATCAACTAACTCCTTTTTCAAGGAGACAGAAGAAAATTTGCTTCCACTTGGTTATCTCGTGTGTCTTTAATATCTTTCAGAGTTATTGTCTGAATCCCGATATACATGCTGAAAGGTACAACTGCCTTAAGTTTTGTCCATATATGTATTATATATATATATGTAATACTGATAATGTAAATACGACAGGAACTTGTAAACTCATTACTGTTTTGTTATTCAAATTAAAGATACTTAGGTCAGTAAATCTTTTTTATTGTTTCGGCGTTTCGACAAAAGTCTTTTGTCCTCGTCAGGGGCGAACAAAAATTAAAAATTTGGCAAAGCGTTAAAAATTATTCTAAGGCTTCAAGGGCGTTCTCACACGGTATTTCAAATAAGGTATTTCAATAAGGTATTTCAAATTGTCGAAACGTCGAGACAATAAAAAGATTTACAGGCCGAAGTATCTTTAATTTGAAGAACTATGAATGCCGGCCAGGCAGCCTCTATCTTTACGATTATATATACTGTTTTGATTATAGTTAATTATTTTTCTTTCAAATCCTAATATATTTATTTAAAAATTGAGAGTATGTTTGGAAATAGTTTTATATTTATAATTTTATGAAATATTGTTAGAGAAGATATATATTATAGAGAGATAACCTCTCCCATAAGACTTAACTATTTATTCAAGTTAATATTATATACTAGACTCCCCATATAATAATAATAGCATATATATAGCAATGTTATGCAAATTTAAAGTCATAAACTCCGAGAAAATATAACCTTTCCCCTCGACTTCATTATGGAGGAGAATATTACCAGAATTAACCTTATCATCATCATAAAAAATGGCGCGCCAATTTAGGCTTAGCTCTGGACAATTCTTTTCATTTACATATTCAATGTGCTGGTTAACTTTTTACTCTGTTTAGATAATTTCGTATTGGTTTAGTTAGGTTAGTTAATTAATAAATAAAAAAAAATGTTCACGCAACATTGTTGTATTTATTATTTTAAATTAATAACTTCTACAGCGCGTCTCTTTATTCATATATGCACTATTAATATATGATAATTGAAGAATATTTCAAACCAAAAATTTTAGGTTTTCCAACAATTATTTTAATATATATATATAATTTAATTTGAATACATAAATACAAATATATGATATTTCTATACAGTAAAACCTCGCTAAATAGAGCGAACCCTAATAAAACTGAACTTTTGGTTATTGCCATGTATTCACTCAAACATTGGTTATAGCCATGTATTCACTCAAACATTGGTTATTGCCATGTATTCACTCAAACATTGGTTATAGCCATGTATTCACTCAAACATTGGTTATAGCCATGTATTCACTCAAACATTGGTTATTGCCATGTATTCACTCAAACATTGGTTATAGCCATGTATTCACTCAAACATTGGTTATAGCCTTGTATTCACTCAAACATTGGTTATAGCCATGTATTCACTCAAACATTGGTTATAGCCATGTATTCACTCAAACTTTGGCTCAAGCCATGTATTCACTCAAACATTGGTTATAGCCATGTATTCACTCAAACTTTGGCTCAAGCCATGTATTCACTCAAACATTGGAAATAGCCATGTTTCCACTCAAACTTTGGCTATAGCCATGTATTTACATTTGTGTCTATAGCCATGTATTCACTCGAACATTGGCTATAGCCATGTATTCACTCAAACTATGGTTATAGCCATGTATTCACATTTGGCTATAGCCATGTATTCACTCAAATTATGGTTATATCCATGTATTAACTCAAATTATGGTTATATCCATGTATTCACTCAAACTATGGTTATAGCCATGTATTCACTCAAACTATGGTTATAGCCATGTATTCACTCAAACTATGGTTATAGCCATGTATTCACATTTGGCTATAACCATGTATTCACTCAACTTTGGCAATAGCCATTTTTCCACTCAAACTTTGGTTATAGCCATGTATACACATTTGGCTATAGCCATGTATACACATTTGGCTATAGCCATGTATTCATTCAAACTTTGGCTATAACCACTTATTTACACTTGGCTATAGCCATGAATTCACTCTAGCTATGGTTCAAAGAAGGAACAATGAAATGGAACTAAGGAATTATTTTTAATTCGTTATAAGGGAAGGTTCGCAACAATCCCGGTTCGTTTTAGCGAATTTTTAATGAATGTATTTTGATTATCCTTTTTGTATATTGGTTTTGGATATGTTTAATTTTAAAAAGAATCATACGCGTCCAAAATAGTTTCAATTTCTCATAAAATATGGCGCGCTAATAAATCATATATATTGACGCAATGTTAATAATAAATGTGCCACAATTTTTTTTTCTTTCTATATATCTAATATGTGCCTCGTTTAATAAAGACATATAAAAATGTATAATTGGACCAAAGTCTATTGGCTATTTTTCCGATTGGTAGTTCAACAACCTGTATCAAGGTACATCTTGATGTTTTAACCATCCTTTAGAATTATTCGAACCATTTTTCATGAATCATTTCGTTGGATGTTATCAAATCTTAGTCGCCATTGTACTGATGAGGGTCGTGGCCCGAAATATTTTCTTTATATTTTTCTCAAAGAAAATTGAGTGAGCAAGTTGTGAATGTGTGAAAATGGACCTTAGAATGTACATTTAAAAATATTATGAAACTATTATATTTTCCACAAAAAAAAACAATATCTATTTAAAATCATGAAATATATATCTTATAGAAAATTGCTCATTATATTCAATAATCACTAAATTCTTATAATAAATTCGACCACGTCGAGAGAAAATTACCGTCATATCTCAATTCGTTCTTATTGATTTTTCAAAAATTAAATTTCATGTTTACATAGTTTTAATAATTTTTGATAAAATGTTTTAATCAAGCACACAAGAAAAATAATTTAATTTATGAATTTATTTTTCAAAATTAAGAAATAATTTTGAATGAAATTTTAAGGAAGAAATAAATATAATGAAAAATGTAAATTGAGGTTTTTCACTTTGTGTAAAAGTAATTTAATTTTCATAAGAGAAATTAATTTTTCTGCTTCACAGTTTGTTCTACCTCGTTACCTTTAAAATTATTATACTGGGGAAATATATTTCTTTGGATATAACTTTCTGAAAATAACATAAAGAAGTCGTATATAGTAAAATTTTATACTTTCGTAACGCGCACACAACAATTGAAAAAATATATATATATAAATCATATTAAAATATTAATTTATTAAAAGAAATAAAATTGCTATATAGTGTTTCAAGAAAAATATAAATTAGAAAATAAAATATAAGTAATTCACTTTTTTTATAAAAATTGGCATTGTAATATACTATTTATTTAGTAAAATATAGGTTAAATATAATGTATAAATACATAACTTAATTTCTATATGCATCAGTTATTTAAATTAATAAGTGATTTGTTATATATTTACATTGAATATATATATTAGAATATTATATTTAGAATTATATATTATTATATATTTCAAGTATATTTTGAAAATATTTATTGTTATATATTTGGCCCGAATGTGCTTCCTTCGAAAATATATTTTGATATTTGCTAAAATATAAAACTTTGGATATTATATAATAAAACATGAAGATATTTTATAAATATATTTGTGTTTGTTTAAAATAGATAAAAATTTATGATCAATCTTTTCTCTTCCATTTTCACGATTTCTTATCAGTAAGTTGGTTTCTTGTATAAAATCGATATCGAACAAAGTTTTGAAGATTTCCAAGCGAAGATGGAATAGAGAGAAATCTATTCAGATTTTACTTTAAATAATCTTAAAATTGCATTTAGAAGTCAAAATAATATTTAAATGATAAAAGGCAACGTTTTTAAAAAGAATTTTGAAATATTATTGTTAAATATAGTCGTTATCAAAATAAATAATTTTACTTTGAAAAACTTTATTTTTGATCAAATTCAGATATATTCTAAAGTCATAATTTTATCTTTATTTTATTTTAAATAAGTGTGTGTAATTTAATGGTAAAAATATTTTATAGAATTATTTATTTATTTCTAAAATGTATTTTTTTTTTGTAATATATATATTTTTTTGTATTGTGTATTTTGTAAAATGAGATTTTTGTGTATTGTTATACACGTTTACTTTTAGATATTCTTTTTTTTTTATCAAAATATATGACAAGCATTTAAATGCATCTGTCACAAAAAAAAAGGTTTATAAAAAAATATATATAAAATATGTATTTTAAAATTTTTATTTATTTTTCTCAGTGTTATCTGCATTATAATATGTAATATATTGACACAAATATAAAATAAAAAAATAAATATTATATAAATATATTTTATTTCTTATAAAAATACATTGAATATATATTTTAAGCTATATATAAAACACAACATATTTTTAATCTTTTAAAATAAAAAATGAATAATATAATTTGAGGTTAACACACACAAAAAAGAATATTAAATAAATAAATAGATAATTCAATACAATTGTTAATAATAGAATGCAGATGTGTGATTTTATCGCTAGTTTAGTAAATTTATAAACACTGTGAATCTAATTAAAATTCAATACCAACACAAAGTGAATGATAAAAATCTTTTGGTCTAAAACGTGTTGCTAAAATTAACCAGAAGATTTAAAGCAGATTAACAAAAATAAAAAGATTTGACTTGCTAAATGGAAAATTCGATAGTTCAAATAATTTATAATCTCATTTAAAACTTTGTTTTTTTTTTTCAACCGTTTATTGAGCTTTCTTTCATGGGCTCAAAATTGCTTCAAAGCTCTAATTCCTTAATAAACGAAGTTAAATAGAGGATTATGCGGAATGGACTTAAGTTATCTTTCATTATTCTTTCCAAGAGAATTTCTCATAATTATGATTATTGATTTAAAAAGTAATTTTAGGAAGTTTCTCTCCATTCTCTAATAATACTATTTACTTTTTAAACGTCTATTTTTAGGATAAATTTATTATGAATTATGTATTTACTGATATTTAAAAGGCTCATTTTGAAATTTACTTATTTGTATTTATTTTTTCCTTGTAGAAATCGATAAATAATTTTGTTGTTTTAAATTATATTGAATATTTGTGATTCCTATATTTTATTTAGTTTTATAATTTTGAATATGAAAAAATTACATAAATTTATACCTATCGATATCTTTCAAAATAACGAAATATTGTTTTATATTTTTAAAAATTGAAATAAAGATATTTTATATAGTTTCTACATATATTGAACAATGGTAATGGACTATAAAATCTATTACACATTTGTGAAAATTATAAATAATATTTTTGAAGCTACTTTTTTTTCAACTCTATATATGGTATGTATTGTATGGTATTTCTACTGTACTTTTACTGCTGAAATGAAATAAATTGAAAGAGGGAGGGCATGAGTCATCAATGGTCAACCTTTCCAACGGTTTTGCTCTTTTTCTTTTTATTCATTACAGTATAAGGTAAGAAAAAAGAATAGAAGAAAAAAAATAATAAGTGGGTCAGATGTTGATATTAAAAATAAAGAAAGCACATGTTCTCCTGGTCAGGATATGCTTTCTTTATTTTTAGTATAAGGTATGTAGAACTCTCTTTATATATATAGATTACTTCAAGTTATATCTTAGAAATAAAATAATTTCAGAAATAAATACATGGCTTATGAGGTGAGAGGACGAAGGAAAATAAAGAAATCTTGCTTGCTTATTTACATATTTACAAAAATATTTGTGCCAGCCTAAAATAAACAACAACAATGGATTTATAGTTTTAAGTAGCAGGAACTTTACAGAGTTGTACTCTAAAATATTTTGAATATAAAATATCTCATAAAATCTCTTTTTGGATGGCCCAGGAACCGCTCGTCTGTTTCCAATTAGCTGTCGCAGACGATCGTGAGCTAACCATAGCCATCCTCAACTAACCTAACCTGACTTAACCTCGTAGCGTTATTTCAACGACCAATCGGAAAAGGGAAGAACGAGTTCCCCGAACTAAATAGGAAAATGTCATATTCCATCGAAGAATTTGAAAACCAAACAATTAATAGTTATAAACACACACTAGAATAGATTTTATTTAGTTAATATAATTATACGCCATTAAAAATGGATGCAATTTTAAAAGCGAACAACGTGTTAATGTATTATGTAACTCCATTTAAAAACAGATTATTGAATTAAATTCATTTATTATTCAACAGTATTCTATTGATCTTTTCTAAAGATATATTTGAAATCTATACCGATTCACAATTGCATTATTTGACACAAATTAATATTAATTCTATCAATATATATTTGAATTGTCACAAACTAACCATAATTTACTGGTCAAAAGACAACATATATTTATTTATTACATTTATACAAGACTCGTAGAAGAGAAAAATTTCTATGACACCAAATTTATCATTTTTGACCATTATCGAAGGATTTAGGCTTAGCGTGACAAACAGATCATTTACATTTGAGAGGTTTATTTAGAATAAATATCCCAATTGATATATTTGTTACTTATTTATTTAGAGTGTGAGTATTTATGATATGTTAGTGTAAAGTTAATACATATATCGCGCAATATGTAAATATGAATATATAATAAATTTTCATAATCCTAATATATACAATCTCTTTCTCCAAACGATAAATTCTATTTAAACTATTCCGTCACACTGTCTACTCTGTGTATATCTGTTAAATATATATATTTAATTAAAATCTCTTTTCATTTCATATCAGTTTGAAAAGTCAATTTAGCATCCGCCTAGCAAACTTTTACTATCATTAAATTCGCTTTATTTCATACTAAATATAATCTGCTGACATTTAATTAGCAAGTTTTCTCTAACAAAAATTTTCCCCCAACGTTTTATCAACATTGGGAAATTAAATGGAACGCTCCTATACATAAATTGAAACTTGGTCGTCTGCACCGATTTCCACCAAGGAATAAATAGTGCCATCTTCCGAATGCCACTTGAAAAATAATTTAGAATGTTAATTTATTTATTTATACAAAAGTAAATTTAACTTTAATTAATGTTTCATCAACCGGCCGGCGGGGGGAACTTTTCTCGCAGAAGAAAATTTTAATTGATAAGGGTGAATGTGCCGCCATTTTCTAGAAAATTATAAAAATAAACGCTTGACCCGACTTTATGTCTATTTTTTCAATTAACTATATTAATTTGTTATTAACTATCTATTTATGTATATATATATTTATTTTAACATATACTATGTAAATCATGTCCAGCGTAACAATTATATTATGTATTAAAAGTATCCTTAAATATATATATAAGTTGAAAGATGTAGAGAATACTAAAACACAAAATTTTTGAGTTGAAATTAGAAGAAAGGAATTATTTGAAAGGCTGAATTATATATTTTAGAAATAGAGAGAGAGAGTTAAACCTGTCTATAGCGCCCTCTCTTAGGATTCACCAAATTAGGGTGCTATAGAGAGGGGTTGCATTAGACAGGTCACTTTTAATGTAAAATGTTTACATTTTAATGTTTAGAATCAGGCGCTATAGAGAGGAAGGCGCTATTTAGAGGGGGCGCTATAGACAGGTTTAACTGTATATATTCATGAGGTATTTAATTTTATAACTATAATTTTATGATATTGTAGTGAAGAAATAATTTATATTTTTACTATTTTTTAAAATTTAATTATTCAATGAAAACATTTAACACAGATTATTACTCTGTATTTATGAAATCATCATACATGGTCTTTAGCTTGTTCGTTCAATATTCTCTAGCTGTAGATAGTTGTTGTTGTTTGATTGTAGTCGACAAGTCTTACTGACGTCATCAATAAATACTTTCACATCCTTAGATATTCCAAGACTGATTTCTACGCTATAATATTTTATCAAATAAAATGGTAAATATATTGGTTATTTGACATTTGTATCGCATTATTCTGCCATTAATTTTTATATCGTTTGATGTTAATAATATTCTTCAATAATATAAAGGCATACAGTCAAAAATAAATAGTAATGGAATAATAAATTAACAACTTTCATTGCATTAAATAGGTGTATTAAAAGACTTATTAAATATATAAATTTAAAGATAATATATATATAAAGGAATATATTATTTTGAATAAAAGATTTATTTGCCAATATAAATTTATACACAGAGGAAATATAAAATGGTATATATTATTTCGTTATATATTTTATATTAAGATTTTTTTACAAGTGGCATAGAAGATTTATTCTCTAGATGGAATATATGCTCTAATATATTTATTTAATGTGTTGTTTATAAGAGTGCTTGGATATGCAAAAAGAAATCTGTATATAACCAATATGCAACTCAGAAAGAAGAGGCATCCATAAAGCAGATATTTTCTCCAACTTTATTCAAGTTTTAAAACAAAGAGATATAAGAAAGAATGTAGATGACATTCGTTTCCAATATAGCGGAAAATACCAGAAGACATTTTACTGATATGATTTCATATCCTTTTTTTATTCCATGTTCGAACTACATTCTTATAAATCCCCCCATACTTTCTTTTTTTTTTAACCTAAAATGGTGTAGGTAATATATACAAATTGTGGGATTTTCTTTTTAGGCAAGATCTATTTTCTTTAAGATGTAAACATCCTATAAAATTACTAAATATATTTCTCAAAAATATTTGAAATCATAGTTTTTATTTTATATCATATTTTATTATTCAATTTCTAACTTTATTTGATAATTTGTAAAATATTTTTAAATTATGCTATTATAATACATCTATTCAATTATCATTATACATATTCAGAAATCGTTAAAATAATTAGCCATTTAATAAATATATCTGTGAAAATTTAACCTATTTTTTTTATTTTTGACCATGGTTGTATATGTTAGTTATATTACTGTTTCTTTTTTCGTCTGATACAGACTCTTTCTTCAGTCCAAAAAGAAGAGAAAACAAAACTAACAATAATAGAAACTTATTTAACAAAATATTGTTCAGAGATAAGTTACTTTAAAATAATTTTATTATATTTATCTTTCGGGCCTTTTCGCCTTTTTCCACAGGAGTATTTTAAACTATAACGCCGCTTATTAGAGAGAAAGATAGAGTTTGAAACTACTTTATTTCAATGTCCATATAAGATTATATAAGGTTAAATAGAGAATAAATATAAATATGAATAAATAAAATTATATAATGATAAATATATATGAATAAAAATAGATGTAAATACTCGTATATAAAATATTTGATAAATATACACATATATATAATATACAGTCTTCATTGTTATCACCCACCGCGGGAAAGACTCCGCCACCGGTGTATTGCGAGAGTTCACAGAGTGGGCAGGTCGATGTGATGGCTGGCGTTACCCACCTCAAGACCAAGATGGTACTTGTAGATGGTAGCTTTCGCCCCCCTAGAGAGAGAGAGAGAGAGAGATTGAGATTGAAAATACTTTTATTTTATCGTTCATATAATATATTATATAGGGCTAAATATAAAATAAATGAATGAATAAAGTTAAATATAATAAAATATAAGAGAGAAACGAAAATATATTTATAGTTTATACAGTTTTTTATACCTATGATGCATAAAGAATACATATATTTTTATTCTCTCTCTCTCTCTTTAAGAGGCGGCATTATATTATAGAATATTCCTAAAGTAAAAGTAAAGTAAAAAGCAAAATATAAATCTTATCGAAACTCTCTCGTATCAATTATATAAATTTATATATATATATTTTCATCATTATATAATCTTATTTATTCATATATATATTTATTCTGTATTTAACCTTATATAATCTTATATGGACTTTGAAATAAAGTAGTTTAAATCTTAATCGCTCGTATCAAATGTATTTATTAATGTTTTAATATACACATATAAAAATGCTTCTAAGAAGAGACCAAAGGTAAAAACGAAAGTTTCTTTTTTGAAGAAGTATAGGTTTGGCAAGCTTTCGGTCAATAACATCCTTCAACAGGCTGTAATACGGAGGAAATTCTAAAGGAAGAGAATAAATGATATATATATATATATGTAGTAATTTGAATAAGTAGAAATATTTTACAAGCTCTCTTTTAAACTTATATCTCTTCAATAAAGAAACTCATCGTTTTTGCCTTTGGCTTCTTTTTAACAATGGCACCCGGCAATTCCTCTGTTGTAATATCCATAAACAACACATACACTGTAGCACAAGCTAAACAGATCTAATTTCGAAAAGCAATTCGTATTTATTTATTTATTATTATTATTATTATAAACGCTTCATAGCGTTCATACATATCCTAATCAATAGGCCTAATAGTTTGGTAATAATTATATCAATCACTTTTATTATATGAATTTTAGTTATTTTTTCTCTAATTTACTTAATTATAATATATTTATTTTAAACACTCAATTTCGGATTAATTTTTAAACCAAAGAGAATTTTTTTTCTAAAGAGTCAATGGTCAAAAATATATATAAATAATATTTCACAGAATTTATCGCGGTCAATTCAAAATTCGAAACAGTCAATGGTCAAAAAATATTATAAATATATTTCACATAATTTCTTGCGTTCAATGTCAAATTCTGAAGAGTCAATGGTCAAAAATATTATCTATAAATTTCACAGAATTTCTCGCGTTCAATGTGTTTTTTATTAGAATTAGGAAATGAAACAAGCGCCTTAGATTCCGAGATTTTTCTTCTCCTCACAGACAAGATTTGATCTGGCCCCCTCCGAAATAAATGATCTATCATGGTTGTGCTATCAATCTTGGAAGGAAAAATCAGCAAATTTTATCAACATTTCCCATTATCGAGCCTTTCTAGACCGTTATTAATTGTAGCCCTGGTATCCCTTGCCATTAGAGGAGCTCCTAAAAAATGGCTGCCACTCTGTGTCCTTATACTAATTTTTATTCCTTTCCTTTCTTCCTTTATACACACAATTCCTTCCAGATTATTCTGTGAATTTTCCTTTCTCCCGTTATTTTTTTAAGATGTTGAATAGAACAGTATGTTTGTCTTAAGATAATTGGAGTATTTACTTGTATCATGCGTTTTATATAAATAAATAAAAAAAGAGAAATAATTTTTGAAGCCATCTATTTATATAAAAGTAACTTTATTCTATTTATATAATTTATAAATAAAGAGAAAATAAATTAACCCATAATAAATATTAGAAGAATCTCGATAAAAGATTGCTTTTTAGAGTTTTTTTTCTGAAAAATATTTTTACACTTTTACATATTTACAAGTTTCAAAAAATACTTACTAACTTACATATGCGCAATTTAGATTTCTCAAAGGAAATGTTATAGAGTTTATCCAAATAATAATAATAATAATTTCTGAAATTTGTAAAGAAAATAAACGAAAAGATTGCGCTACAAATTTTAAAATAAAAATACAACCTTTCGCAATGAGAAAAGAAACTCATTGCGAACGGTTGTATTTTTATTTTAAAATAAAAGAAAATAAAATTGAAAAAATATTTACTATATATTATATACAATTACATACAATATATATGAAACTTCATATCTTCCTATATATGCATATTGTAGTCTATCAATAATAATAATATAGATAATAATACAGATGACGCAAGCCATAGCAAATTTTAGTTACAGGATCAGATGTCTTTTTGTTAATGTATCCACCTGATCCCTGCACAATTTCACACTTTTGTACTGTTTTTTTCACATTAATACATATATGTTGAATTTATCTACATATATCTCTTTACAAGGGATAACATACATAGAAAATAAATTATGTATACAATAATTGGGAGCATTTTTACGCTCCCTCAAAGATAGAACATTTCTACGAGGGAACTAAAATATTCCATAGGGATGTTATGACACCACGTGAAAAATTCACTTTTTAACAACTTGTGAATATTTTATGGAGGAAGCTGTTAGTATTCCAGTCCACGACTAACCTAACCAAACGTAACACCTTGCTGGAAAGTGTACGCCATTACAACAGCTGACGTGGTGCCGAACAAATATTTGAAACCATTGTTGAGTACATTTATCCCCCCCCCCCTCCCTTCAACTGAGTTACCAAGGCGCTTGATTTTTTTATTTTACTTTCCCGCCAAAATTTTCCCGCCAAATTTACGATGTCGTTTGGTCTTTAAATAACTTCAAGCTGTTTCTACTCCATCTATAAACAATTACGTACACATTCATTTTTTTCTTAGAAAACAATTACTTATATGGTTTTATGGTCCATTTTTGTAAAGAAAATAATATATAAAATATGTAATATACTAGCACGTAGTTTTTCTTTTAAATAATTTTGATTTATGAATATATTTATAAAGTTTCTTCAAAAACGATGCAATCAAAAGAATGCATGCTTTATTTCACGTGAGAAATATTAAAGAATCTAAACAAATCATTAATTTATTTTCGATATTTAGACAAACGTCTTTATCAATATAAAGTTTGTACTATGAGAATATTTATATTTTCAAAATCATTATTCAGTATATCAAAACGATTCAAAAGATTGCCATTCTATATACAGTTACGAGCGTCATGCGTGGCCTCTGTCACGGTTTGCTTTTTTTTTTTTTGGAATAGCGCCCTCCTATTGGTCGGCTACGATCACGCCACCTTTGCCCCCCCCATTTCTGTAACTATTGTGTTGGAGCGGGTCGCTCCTTAAATAAATGCATATATTAGTTAATAACCAAATGGAATCCTCTCTTTCTTTTTCCCAGTAAGAGACGCCTACGGAAGCCAACAGTACATAGACAGATAAAGCACATAGGCTATAGTTATTAACTAAAATATGCATTTATTTAAGGCACCAATTTATAATTGTAACAAATAGTATTTGAATCAAAACATTCAATCGGGTAAAACACGGGCGTTGCCCGGGTCATTCGGCTAGTAGGATATATAAGCGAGGTCTATCTTTAGTCTCAACTGGAAAGTTTTCGATATCAAAAGATCAATAACAGGCCTAAAACAAAATGCTAGATTCTAAATTTAAAAGACACTCTTATCCTTTACCCTTATGTTTCCCCGATATATATCAGGTAAGGTGATGATTATTGAATATTTCCATTTTTCTATAGATTTGATATAGATCCTTAATTATTTCCATTTTTTGCTATACTCTCTCTCTCTCTCTCTCTCTCTCTCTGGAGAATGTTTTAGAATTGATATAATTTTTAAAAAGAAATACCAGGGAGAGTATGTGTGCTTTCACCAGGTGAAATACCTTTCTACTTCTATACCTTCTTCTTTCATTACAATCATATCTACAAAAACATCACTCTCTGATTTAAGAGTAAATTTAGATGTTGATTTATAAAATTTATATCATTTTGAGAGAGATAAGCTATATTCTTACTATTAAATCAATGTTTGATGTGAAATCACACAAGGGCGCAATAGAATTAATCTACAATTACATAACGATAGTTGGAATTGTGGAATTAATATTTACATATTTACATATGTTTGTGCTGGTTCCCCGAACAGTTTGTAGAGATATGGGTATTTTCGGGTTGATGGAATTTCAAGTTTTTATAGATTAGGTTTTGAAATGCGTAGTGAATAGATGTAGTTCAGTACTAGACGGTTGTATTCTTCTGAGTTTCTGTATTCCAGGATGAGATTCCAAATACTAGACCCCCGTACAGAATTTGGAAGTAAGGAATCGATGCTGTTTTATCTGTGATTGATTTTTCATAATTGGATTTATTTTCTAAATCAAACACTCGGTATTAATTCGCACTACATATTGACTGATTAATTACTCTGGTTTGTAAATATAAAAGATTTATATGGGTCCCGTATTTCTTTTTTAAAATAAAACAAAACTGCAACAAAACTGCAATATTAGAATGTTAAGAAGGTCTTGAATCATCAGTGGTGAACCTTCTCAGCGGTTTCGTCAGTTTAATATACCATACACTTTAATATAATATTGGATTGTTTTGCTTTTAAATCCGGCATATTGAATGTTTACTATAGTTTCTTGTTTATGAAATTGACTTTATTATAAACGCGTATGAATATTTTTAAAATTTGGACAATTTTACACGGATCTTACTGCAATGATAAATTAATGGAAGGGCCTGACTCATCAGTGATTAACCCTTCCAGCGGTTTCCCCAGTTTAATTGTCTCTTTTTTGATTGTTTGTTGTTTTAATTTCTTTTTTGAAGTGTTGTAAATTAACACATGGGGAGTTTCGACCTAACGTTAAAGTTATGTAGACAGATGATAACGTCCCGGAAAACGTCTGTAAGAGAAATCAGCGTCCTGCCGGCGGAAATGAAGAAATCTTCGTTTGTCCGTTAGAGGCGCGGGGGTCACGGGCGACTGGTGGACTGAAGTTCCGGAGGGAGGGAGGGGCCTTCCTGTCCCCTGGGGGTACCTCTGGTGGCGAATTGTCCCAATCTGTAGTGGCAAAACGATATTAAGAAACCGATCATCTCTTGATCGTGTAACTGATAAATATTGATAGCTTACACCACCTATCGGAATAAATATTCAACGAAACGTTGATTTTTTTTTACAAGGTACTGAACAAATACTTATAAGTTGAATAACCGCATGGAGCAGTATATTATATTAAAAGTACTAAATCGAGAGGTAGAGTTTCTTGTAAGGTTTATTTATTTATTTATTCAGCCGAGCTTTCGAGTATTTCTACCCTTCTACAGAAATCAAAATTCTACTTCCTGTAGAATGACAAATATGATCGAAAGCTCGACTGAATAAATAAATAAAAAACGTTACAAGAAACTCTTCACCTCACGAATTTTGTACTTTTAATAAATACTCATTTCTCTTAATAAAGAAATGATAACCACATACGCGTTTCGTGTTATTGGTCCTCGTCAGTATGGCGCAGGCTTTATCTCAACGATATGAGAACCTAGTCCTTGGGGTTTTTTGAAAAATCAAGAAATAGTAAATCAAGGCCAATCAGACACAGACCAGCAGCAAATTTCAGTTACACGGTTAGATTATGTTTTTTTCCCCGTAATTTTACTGCATGATCCCGCGCGTTATTTTTGATCCAAATTACAAGAGGAGAAATCACAGGATATCATTACCGAAGTGACGGGTTTCTTTATTATAAGGAATCTCTTCGCCGTGTTAGCTTTTATTCCTTTTTTTGAAATTGTTTTTTTAATATCACATATACATAGCTTTATCTCTTCTTATCAGAGATCGGGTTGTGTTTTGTTTGATATCGCTTTCGAAAGCATTCAAAGAATAACAATCAAGACCTGAAATATTTTCAAATACTTCTAATTCTTCAAAAAAAAATCAACTAGAACTTCTAAAAGTGCATGAAATTACTACAAATTTGAAAATTTCAAATATTACTATGCTACCTAAAGGAAGTTTAATTAGCTATTGAATATTCTTATTTAAATAAACTACAATATATTAACCTATAATAAAAGTGACGAGGTAAATTTGAAGTTATCTAAACCGAATGAGAGAGTAAACTCTATTGAGAAGTCGATATTTCAAATTAAAAATACCTTAATTTCGTTAAGTGTTGAAGCCGGGCTAATCATATTGGAAATAAATTGACAAAATACGGTTCAAATTACCTTAATTCTTATATATATACAGTCATGGATAAACTTTAAGAAAGTTGTATCTTTTACCATGTATATCGGGATTCAGACAATAACTCTGAAAGATATTACAGTGTCCTTTATTGAAGACATATGAGATAACCAGGTGTGAACATAATTGCCTCTGTCTCCTTAAAAAAAAAAAAAAAACAGACGACCGGTCACATCAAAGACTTTACAATTCTTTAAATTTTGTCCATAAGTGTAGATTAAAAAGTTTTTTTTTTCTATTCAAATGCTAGATTTTATTTAAATACTCTATTATCTGTTATATTTCCACAGATCATTTTATCACCATTATATCAATAATAAATGATGATAAATTCGCATATTTTCATGTTGGATAGGCGGAGATATGTATTTAATTCTCTTTCCCTTTATAAAAAAATTCAGTTTTTAAAAATTATTTTAAAGAAATGGTCATATTTGTAAATATGAAATGATGATCGAATATAAAAATATATATATATATTACATAACAAAGTGAAAAATAGAGAAGGAAGAAGATCTTCAATAATAAACTGAAAATATGTCTTGGAATAGAAGTTATTTTAGTGGGGGAAAAAAATATTCTTATTTAAAAAGAGAGCAGTCGATATTTCGTGAATCGCTAAGCCTAATCCCGAGTTGCCGCCATTAGTATGATCGTCTGTCAGGAAATGTAAACAAGACAAATGTCGGCTGCTCCATATATCCAAATTGGCGGGAATCCTCCCCTCTCGCTGTGTTGGCCCAGTTTTTTATTGGCGCGCGCCTTAATTCCCATCTCCTAGAATGGAAAAAAAATATATTTTATACGCTCGCACTAAATAGGAGGATTTGGAGGAAGATCTTTACATATCTACCTCATTTACATATTGTATAACAAGAAGAATAAGTTTCGGTTTCTTGAAAATTCAACTGGTAATGGGATTTCGAACAGCGAATTTGTTATTCTATGTGCCTTATATTATTATTTTATATATTATTATTAAATATTATATAAATAAAGTCTATCATTTATATAGATATTATTTTATATATGATATATAGATAATTCTCTCTCGATTTACCAGGGTGTAAAGGAGACAACCACGGTATATCGAATTCTACGATAAATCCACAAATATTTCAATAATATTGGTTTACGATAATTTCTTTAACTATAAATCTACATCTCAAAAGAACCCAATTATGGGGATCCATATGATTTTAAAGCCATGTAAAGGGACAAGAATTGCAATTTTTGAGATGATGACATTTACATCCAACCTTCTGAATGAGGTAATCTAAAATAAATGTTGAAGTTTACAGGACATGTACTCCAAGGTTCATCTATTGAGACCATACACGGAGGGATTGAAGAATGAAGAGAGAGGTAGACCAAGGAAGGATTAGTTTGATCATTTAATGGTCTGGAATTAAAAGGTGTAAAGAGAATTGTACAGAACAGGATGAAATGGTGTTACATGATGGCTGACCTCCGTATCAGAGATTACTGTACTTTATCATCATCGTTAACATAATGATGAATAAATTCGTTTTGATTGGACGATCCTGTCAACACCGCACTCCAATAAAACGAGAAGCAGCAGCTTTCAATTCATTTTAAAGATTGGGATCTTTTAAATATATATATATTATATAATCTAAAATACAAATATTTTATTTTTTTTAAAAACATATATTTTATTTTTTCATTCATTGACTGTTCTGCATTTTTGACCATATATTCAAAAAAATATCACTTTTAATTATTGTTGTTGAAAATATGTATATTTAACCCTACCTATCTTTTATCCACGATTATAGAATTCATTATATAAATTCTATATTCCTGTGATATAAATAATTTTATGTAAATTTTTACTTCAAGAGATTCAAAAATAAAAATCTGCTTGAAAGGTAAATAATTATTTTTATTTTTCCACGACTGCAACTCTTTTCAACAATCAACCACACAAAAAATTTCTAATCTATAACATATATGTATATCTTTTTTTTTTACTCTCTCTCTCTTTATATTGTTACATCATGATTAATGGCGTATTTATTATATTATTTTTAATATATTTGAAATTTAAATTATATATTTATTTATTTTTATATTCTATGATATTTATTTAAAACAGATTATTTTTAGATTATCATCATTTGTATTTAGGTACACTGTGACTTCACTGCTCTCTTTGATGTGAGAAAATAAATAAATTATTCTGGTGGCTACATAAAGTAGACTTATCTCATTATTCCCTCTTATAAATTTGTAGGATGGTTGAAACACGCTCTGGTAAGATGCAAGACCCAGCACAGGAGAGAATCAAGGCTGAAGAGTCTGCCAAGCCGCAACCTGGTGCAACAATTGGTAGAGATGCTAGTTCCGACCCAGTTGTCCTGAATCCCAACATCGACATCCCCAAGTATGATGGAACAGAAGACCCTCGCCCATGGATTGAATCTCTTGAAGAAATTGGCTTCCTGTACCATTGGGCAGACTACATTATCTCCCGTTATGCTGCCATGAATATGATTGGTAGCGCCAAAACCTGGCTGAACCTACACAAAGTAAGTTTCACCAGCTGGGAAAATTTCAAGAGCCGCCTAATTGAGGATTTTGCCTCAGACGCCAACAAAGAAGAAATGAGGATGAGGTTAAACAGGATACAACAGTGGAATGAACCTGCAATCAGGTTCGCAGAGGATATCCTTGTACTGTGCAACAAGGTCGACCCCCAAATGGAAGAAGAGACTAAAATAAACTGGGTTATTGGAGGGTTAAAGAAAGAATACTCTTTTGCCCTTCACCTAAGCCCTCCTAAAAATACCAATGAACTTCTAGAAATTTGTAAAAAGCTGGATTTGTTCGAAAAGAATTACCAAGAACGTGCAGAAAAATCAAAAGCTCTTTATAATGGACCACGCTCTCCTCGTCCCCATCATCAAGAGCAATGGAAGAATGCTACGTCGTTCAGAAGACCATATCAGAACACCTCCAAGCCCCAGGCCCCCGCTCCGAGGTACTACCAGAACACCTCCAAGCCCCAGGCCCCCACTCCGAGGTATTACCAGAACAAGCCTCTGCCCCAGGTATCTGCCCCTAGACGATCTTACACTCCCAATCCTGAGCCAAAACCGGTCTACCCAAGTAAAACATACAATAAGAATCCAAATTCAAATAGGAATAGGACAGAAGACGGGAGACCAATATGTTTCAAGTGTAACAAGCCAGGACACGTAGCGCGGTATTGCAGAGTCAGGTTTGTAAGAATTGTGGAAGAGGACCCTTACCTGAAAACGAATGGGACGAAGATTATGAAAGACTATTTCTGAATCAAATAATAGACGAAAAGGATGATTTTATTGAGAATATTAAGGAGAACCTTAGTGGAAACAAGCGTTCAATTACACAGAACTTCAAAGAAGAAAATGGGTGTCTCTACAAGAAAAATCCAAATCCTGAAGGTAGGGCATGGTTGCTGGTAGTGCCAAAGAAGAGAAGGAAGGAAGTCATGAGTGAATACCACAACCATATGCTGAATGGCCATCTGGGCGTCGCCAGAACCACTTACCGATTGAAGAATAAATACTATTGGCCTTCCATGTTGAAAGATGTTTCAGAATTTGTAAAGACGTGCCATCTTTGCCAAAGTCGGAAAGGTTCAAATCACTTGCCTTCTGGACTTCTACAACCTATTCCCCCAGCTAACTACCCTTTTGAAAGAATCGGAATTGACTTTGTTGGCCCCTTGCCATCAACGAAAAGAAGAAGGAAGTGGATAATTGTGTTGACTGATTATTATACCAAGTATGCTGAAACAAAGGCAGTATCAGAAGCAACCGTGAAAGAAGTCTCTACATTTTTAATCGAACATATTATTTTACGTCACGGGGCCCCAAGATTTCTTATTAGCGATAGAGGTTCACAATTCACTAGCAATTTGATGAAGGAGGTAATGAAAATGTGCAAAGTGAAACACTGCTTCACAACGAGCTACCACCCCCAGACTAACGGACTAACGGAACGGCTAAATAGAACTTTAATCAATATGATCAGCATGTATGTGAACACAGACCAAAAGAACTGGGATGAAATCCTCCCTTTTATCACCCACGCGTATAATACCACGATTCAAGAAACCACAGGCTACTCCCCATTTTTCCTGTTGTTTGGAAGGGAACCCATGTCCCTCTTAGACGACGAGAATATCCCAACGGACAGTAACATGGACGATTACGACGAATATATAGAAAACTACTTAGATAAAATAGCAAGGACGAGACAGGTAGTCATTAACAACACAGAGAAGACTCAGGAAAGAATGAAAAGAAACTATGACAAAAAACACAATGAGAAAATCTATGAACATTAGCTGCGTCCACTGATGATATAGCTGTAGGTCACGTGATATGTTGTGGCTCAAGTCACGTGTAGGAATTTCTCTGTTTGAACTCCAGTGTTGCCATCTTGTTTTTACAAATTGAGATTCAACGACAATAATTCCGGTATAAAAACAGCGACTACCGTTTCTTTCTTTTTTTTTCCATCTTCGGAATCTAACATCTGAGAAGTGAAATTAAAGATGCTGAAAAAAGTTTTTTTTCCTCTGCGCGTGTGACCCGATTGTGTCTGGTGAGAAAATGCAATTTTTTGGTGGTTTGATCTGGCACCCCTGTTCGTGCTTCACTGACTAGGATAATCTGTGGGATTGTCCGTTAGACACACGTGCTGCCGCCTATAAATTAAATATTTAAATCTCTGTATTAACAATGTCTGGACATTTCAATGAATGATCTATAGGAACTTCCATTTATACAACACACGCGAAATAATTCACAGAAGCTCTTCTAAAGGAAAATACTGAATTCCAAAAGCAACCTTACATGAAATTTTTCAGAAGTAGTTTTGTAATTAAAAATTTGTAATTTACTCTAAATAATACACTATACCCAGTCTTTTTTAAGGCATACTGATATATGCAAATCAGAAAAACGGTCATTCATTAGTCACTAATACATTTAATGAATTCCATCCCAATATCTGTAATAATATCTTTCGTAAGGTGGAATCCTCTGGTGTGTAATTAGCAGCAAACATAAAATTCCGAGGATAAGTTTCTTTTATTTCAAAAATAATAATACTTAGAGCTTTCGGGCGTAAACAGCCCTTCTTCAGGAATATAGGAAACAATTTAAAATTGTTTCCTATATTCCTGAAGAAGGGCTGTTTACGCCCGAAAGCTCTAAGTATTATTATTTTTGAAATAAAAGAAACTTATCCTCGGAATTTTATGTTTGCTGCTAATAATATCTTTCACAGCATGCTGAATAAACAATAACATAGTTTTCGAAACCAATACGTTACCATATAACTTCTGTACGTTGATAAAGGCTGGCTTATTGTGAATCGGAATTTTGGAAAATATTATATTTATATAGTCCATAATAGATGCCTTTTTATTTGAATAAAGATTTATTTATAGATGGCTCTATTAAAAAAAAAAAACAGATTATATATTAATATAAAAGCGTACCTGGATATGTAAAATTTTAAAAAAATTGTTTCTCAAAATATTTACAGGAATTACATTCTCTTTATCAATTTATTGCACAATACATTTAAAAATTAATTTTTGACCAATGACAAATTTTGTTTCTATGTGATTTACAAGAAATTGTAATCTTTTAAAGATAGAGGTTGCCTGGCGGGCCATTATTGTTCTTTTAAAAAATGTCTCTCATTTTAAATAATAATTTGTAAATTACCTTTGTGTGTTTATTGTACAATAAATTGATAAAGAGGGAAGCAATCCCTCGAGATATTTTGATTAAAAATGTTTTTTCTACTCACAGATCCACGCACGACTTATTTACATATTGTATTCAATGGATCGCATCTTGACTCAAATATCATATATTGTGAATTGTATGTTGTGAAAAGGTACTATTAGAATAATTTGTTTTATCTTAATATACAGGTTATATAGTGTTATCTCAAGTTGTATAAAATGTTAAAAACGAATATACAGTGGAACTTAGCTATAACAACTTTACTTGGGATCAGGGTTTTATGTTTTTGTTATAACCAGGTTGTTGTTATAAGCACAGTTATAACAATTGAGACTTAAAACATTGAACTCAGAAGTACAATGTTATAACCAAGTTATAAAGTAGGCTGTTATAATGTGATTCCAATATATCATTGAATAAATATACCATCTAACATTTGAATAAATTCCAAATATTTTAAATTTTATTAAAAATTCACATTTTCTGTTTTATTTGTTAAAAATACTTCCCTCCCCCCCCCTCCCTAAATGTATTTTAAAAACTATTAAATATATACACAAAAAGGATACTTTTATAATAGTCACAAAGGGTAGTTTTAACAAGAAAAAAAGGAACTTAGTTAAAAAGAAAAAATATATACAAAGAAGAAAACCTTTACAAAGGTGATCTTACAATAAGAAAGCAAATAAAAAAACGCCAAGGCCGTCGCATTCCACGCCAGAAGATTTCTTTTTTGAGCGCCATATAGAAAAGCAGAAGACATTCTTTGCACCATTCATCACTACAAGGTTAGCAATTTGAGGTTTGCCCGTTCGTTTTCTTGAATTTTAATCTCATATTTTCTCTCATTAATATTTCTTAATATTTATATGAATTTTAATATATTTATATTTAATTAAAATTGTATCAAAATACCATTTATTTTACCAATATTTCAGTTATATATTTATACTAGCCGAATGACCCGGGCAACGCCCGTGTTTTAATTTAGACACGTGGACCCGTTGGATCATTAACGCCCGAGTTTTACCCGATTGAATGTTTTTATTCAAATACTATTTGTTACAATTATAAATTGGCGCCTTAAATAAATGCATATATTAGTTAATAACTATAGCCTATGTGCTTTATCTGTCTATGTACTGTTGGCTTCCGTAGGCGTCTCTTACAGTTTTATATAATACATAGATAATAATAGAAATACTTTTTTTATTAAAAAAAAGGATAATTTTAAAGTATAAAAACGAAATTTTAAAGATTTATGGTGATATTTGAAGTTTATAACAACCACATATTTATTTCTAACAATTCAAAAAAAAAAAGTATAAGTAAAAATTTATAATATTCAAATATAGGGGAGAACTTTGATTTTAAACAAAAATATTTTTTACAATTCTTAATAATAAGTTTAATTAAGTTGTCATTTTTTAGAAAACAAGAATTATAAAACTAATTTTTGGTGTCTTTTTTCTTTTGGAAATTTCTAACGAGATTTTATATATGAATTTGTTTATTTAGAAAATGACTGGCATTCTATTTTATATTATATTTATGGTTTTGCAAAATATATTCTCAAATATTAAATTATGAATAATATAGTAACAAATAAAAAAATATATTGTGTTTCTATTAAGTGTTTTGTCAAAAAGTCGATAAAAATATTCAACTATTTCTTTGATGTTTGATTTCATTATCTATTTACATTTCTAACATGTGAAGGTATATAAATATATGACCTAGCTTGATTTATTATAATATATTTTAAATTATTTTATAAACTTAGAAATATATATTTAAAAAAGGTTTAGTAAACTAAACTTAGTAATAAATAACAAAATATAATAACTTTATATCGAAATAGCGTTTCATAAAAAAAAAAAATACGAATAAAAGATTACATGAGGAGCTTCTTTTTCGATTTATTGCGAGCTTTCGAACCTTTCGGTTCTTCTACAGGCATCGAAAAAGAAGCTCCTCATGTAATCTTTTATTCGTATATATTTAAACAAAATCTACTGAGTTCATGTAGCCGTAAATAAAAAAAAGTATGAAATAATTTACCAACGAATAATAAATAAATATATGTATGTATCGGTATGTATATATATTTCAGAAGAAAGTTACCAATTATTACCAACAGATTACGTCATCCATTTGACCCAGACGATGAGAATTGATACCCCACTGCCATCTATCGATCATTTTGCAAACTAATTCTGATATATGGCCATTACTACCCCCTCTCTCGCTATTATTATTATCTTGGTATGGAGAAAAAAATAAATAATGCACTAATTAACTTATAGATGTCGATTAACAACTATTTATAAATATTATATATATATCACAATATCTCTATATTATTATATAAATAGGCATCAAAATATATCACAAGATTATACAAGCGATAGACTTATTTATTGCAGTATGATAATATCAAACAAATACAAAAGTATAAAACAAGAAATATGAGAATTTCCAGAACAAGCTACAGTAAAACCTCGCTATAATGAACCCTAATGGGACTGAACTTTTGTTTCGTAATAGCCATGTATTCACTATAGCTATGATTTCAATGCTACAATGTAATGGATTTGAAGATTTTATTTTATGTTTGTTATAAATAAAATGTTGCTATATACCTGTTTCGTTGTATCAGGGTTTTACTATAAGGGTATTCAACCATAACTAGCACCGTTTCAAGTTATATTTGGCCATAGAAGTTACAAAAAGAAAATGGTAACTACTCGTTGTTTATATTTTTTATAATTAAGAATGAGATTTGTATAAATTGTTTATTAAACTTTATACTGATCTTTTTACATCACCACGTTGTTTACATTCTACATCTTATTCTTGTTGTTTATAATGATGATATATTTATTCACAGATTAATAGGATATATATATATTTAGTCCCAAACAGTAACTACTCACTTGAACTACACTTGTAGTCTAGCTTCGAAAAGGTAGTTCTACATGATATTACACTAAACCGTCGTTAAACCGAGCCAGGGATACGAAGAAACTTTGCATATTATAAATTAAGATTCATATAAGCAGTACAAGTAAACACAATAGCGGTCTGGTAGATTAAACATGGCGGAATTGTCGGAAGGGTTCACCACTAATTAGCAAGAATTCCCAATATTTCGATAATATTTTCAAATGGTATATAGTCTTTTTTTTTTTCAAATAAAAATTTGGCAAAAAACCCTTAATATCTAGAAAATTCGCAGTGTATATGTGTATACAAATTCCATGTAATATATATATATTTTAATTCAATGAAAAATTCCGAATATTTTCGAAGAAAGAAAGTGTAATGGTTCCATGGAATCTTTTATTGTATCTTAAAAGAAAAAGAAAATTCACAAATTAAGGAAGAAAGTGAACAAATGAGATTTAAGGTCATAAAAGGAGTATTAGCTACGCCCGAACAAGAGGTTAATGATTGTTACATTGTGTTACGGACACTGTAGCCCTCATCAATTGAGTGTAGGCACTTTCTGTCAGCTGATTGGTCCATTCGACTAACCCAGAGCTTATTTGCACAACCAACTTGGCGCCTTCCAGATTATGTAAATTTTTCAGTGGTAGTAGCAACTCCCATATGTACAAAGGACAGGGAGGTAATCAATTCTAGATGGAAAAACAATTTTTCAGGTTGGCTTTATATATAATTAAGAAGTTTATATATAAACATATTCACTTTAACCTCTTTTAAAGCATTTTTTTCTAAAAATATATTTCTAAATAAAATCATTTTTCTCTTAACTTCCATTAGAGTCCCACCTGTAAAAGAACCATGTGTTTTATCTCCTTATAATAAAAGTAACATTTGTCCTTTGGTATTAAACCTTTGGTTATATAGCTAAAGGGACAATTATTTAAAAAATAATTCTCAATAAAATTCTCTCCCTTGTATCAATTATAAGGTGAAATCACATCAAGCTTTCAGGATAGGTTTCTTTTTTGAAAATTTCAATTTGAATCTCTAACTTCCTGGCATGAAAGCTATTGATATTTCTCATGTAGAAGGCCTTTCGTGCCCGAAATCTTGAGATCTGAATGAAATTATCAAAAATTCAACTTATCCCTGGAAGCCTGTGATGAATTAATCAAAATAAAAAAATAATCCTTTACGTACTTCGCGCAATAAGTCTCTGCAATAATTTATTAAAATTCACCAGCTTTCGATTCAAATACGTATTCACAGAGGTTTCTCTTCTCAGGCTTTCTCTTAACGTGTAAACATTTAAACAACCGTGGAAAAGTATGTAACTCGAAAGTTTGCGAATTTTTATAAATCATTGGAGAAACTTAGTATGGAGTGCGTTAATAAGATTTTATTAATTAAGATAAAATCCTCAATATTCCAAAAATAATGTTTTTTTTTAAATTTATTTTAGTATCATAAATGACCTTTGTGTATGTGTGGGTGTTGTGTTGTGTGTGTTTTGTTTGTTTTGTGTATGTTGTGTGTGTTTTTCTTCAAGCTATCGATAGAGAGAAACACAAAACCAGTTTCTCGTCAATTTAATCTGTGACCAGAAAATACCGACACGGAAATCGTCCATTGAGGAAATAGTGAAGGGTACCACGGACCGTCTCCCATCTGTAGCACCTGGAAATAGCTGCTGCAGGGTGACCGGCTGCTGTTGTTCTTGGGCGCCTTTCTCCAAACTACTTTTTACAGTTTCGTTTGGTTCTTTTCTAGTTTTTTATTTTCTTCTATTCCTCCTTCCCTCCCCCTCTTTACTCGTGTTTTCTGCAGAGTTCATAGCTTATAGAAATATTTCAAGATTCTGTACAAAAGAAGAAGAATTTATCACAATATATAATCAAATAAGTTTGTGTATAAATTTCCGCTGGGTAGTTTGGTCAGTAGTCAAAGATTAATATTTCTTTTTTTTTCTTTCTATGATGGGAAGAAAAATCCCACATATAATATATTTGACAATTTTTTTTTTTCTCAAAACAATAAAATAATCTTTTGAATGTTTAGAAAACAAAAATTGGTGTAAAATATATTATATGAGAGGGATTTTTCTGTTTACATCTCACATCATAGAAAGAAAAAAAAAACATTTGACCACCGAACAACATACCCAGCTATTAGATGTTCACGAGGGATTGTCGTATTTATACCCAAACTCTTCTTTATAAAATTCTCAACATTTATCTTACATTTATACTTTTTTATTCCAAATTATTTATATTTCGACGTTGATGTTCGCTCAACTTCTAGTATTTAATTCTAGAAAACTTATCCATGTGATGCATGCGAAGTGATGTTTTAAATGAAGATGACTGGTGTGATGTGTTTCCATCTGAAATGGTTCTAGCCGTAGGTAGGATTGTCATAATTATATCTTCCCATTGTTCTTGTCTTATATCGATTCTCAACTCTCTATTACATTATAAAAATACAAATATAGAAACGCAAACTTCAGACTGAAATAACTTATCTATGCGAACGTATTTAAAAATAAGTAAACAGAAGCAACTTTGTTCACACTTGGTTATCTCGTGTGTCTTCAATAAAGGTCACTGTAATATCTTTCAGAGTTATTTCCCTGAATCCCGATACATTCGTGCGAAAAGGTACAACTTCCTTATGTTTTGTTTCAATGATTGTAGATATGGCGCGTTATAGCCTTATCTTCAATACCAGTGTTACATATTTACCCAGAACATTTCTATAGAAAGTTGAGTGAAGCCAATAGCTATGGCAACTAGCCACAAACTGCCTGGGACACAAGAAATCGAAGAGTGTAGGGGTGTGTTGCACCAAGAAGTGCAATTCTGTGGTGTAGCGATGAAATTTCCCAGAAATTCCCAAGAAAGATGCAAATTCCCCTAATTCAATCTTTAATCGAATATTCTTACCTCTATTTTTTGGGGATCGATTTTTCTTGTCATTAGTCCATGAATATAGAAGGCTAGTGGCACACACTGTCGACTTCCAAAATTCTGAACCTAAGATCGAATCCCGCAATGGACACTTTTCTAATTTTCTTTTCCCTCAAATTCACCCGATTGTTTCAAAATTCAAATCTAAAGAGTGAAAACAAAACAGGTTTATTCCTCCTTGTAAGTGAAAAATTAAGTTTTTTCCCACACATTTCTGTTGTGTATATAAAGTTAAAGGATTATTTCGAGATAGCTAAATAAGATTTGAACCATGTATTTTATTGAGATAAATAAAAATGTCCATATATATAATCTCAAATAAAAAACGGAACATCATAATTCTAAAATAAACAAAATTTTTATTACATGATATTTCGACGATCAAAACGTTATTCTTTTTTCTGAAGCTTTTGAGTCTTATTATTGCCATTTCAGAAGCTTCTGAAAAAGACTAATGTTTTGATCATCGGAATATCATGTAATAAAAAATCAGTTTATTATCTATCCAAGATGTGCTATTTTTTTATTTGAATGTTGAAACCTATGCACTGTGATATTTTTATAAATATAAAATTTCTTGAGTTAATAGAATCTCAATTAAGAAACGGTGTAAAACCCAACACGGATATCTTTGGTCCCTCATTGGAGGTTATGTTGATTTTTTTGAAAGGTAACTACACACTCAGGATGTTGTGGCTTTAGAGAGTGGGAGGTTTTAGTGGGAGCTTACAATAAATAATTGAAAATAGCCTGGGAGATTTTAGGGGGCAATGTAAAGGCAATAAGGAATGGTAAATGTGTTTATTTTAATATATATTTTTAATACAAGGAATATCTTCAACAAATTCTCATTGTTTATTTGCATTCTCTGCCTATCTTTTTGTAAGCGGTTTTGTTATAATAAATTTTAGATTGGCTTTTATGCTTTATTCGTTTAATTTTCATATCAACGTGGTAAACAGGCCTAATTCAAGTCAATATTTTGATTTCACAAAGGTGGACGTTCAAGAAGGTGGTCTCTTATTAGAGGTAGAATTAATTCCGATTCAAGGCCATTTTCAATTCACAAAGGTGGGTCTCTTATTAGAGGTAAAATTAGGGATGATGCAAGACAATTTTGATTTTACAAAAGTGGACGTTCAAGAAGGCGGTCTCTCATTAGAGGTAGAATTGAGGCCGATTCAAATCAATTTTGATATAACAAAGGTAGGCGTTCAAGAAGGGAGTCAGTTGTTAATTGAAAATTTTCACTCTATTTAGATATTGGTTCATTTTATGCAAATCAGTCTCTTTTCCTGTATTGGAAATCCATGTTCGTTTTTAATTATTTCTGTTAAAAACTGACGAGAGAGGACAAAAATTAATAAAAGCTGCATTCATTGTTAAACCTCCCCCCCCCCCCTTTTTTTTTTTAATTCATTCGATGTCAGATTTCCAATTCTAATGGGACATTCTGACATGTCGCTTTACATTTGTCCACCCGTCAATTTATTCTTCGGGAAATTTGCATCAAAATTAATAGCAGGGATTGTCAACGGACGTGTCGTTTTTGTCGTGTTTAAACAACGTGTTATTTATACACCTCGAGTGAGCTAATTAGAAATTAATTGTTTTTATTATTAGTTTATGTTTTTATTTATTAATTTATTTCTCTAATTGCTCTGAGACATTTCAAGACATTCCCCATCTCTTTTCCTTCACGATAAACTCATTGTTGTTGTGTCCAATGAACAGATGTCTCCATGCATCTCTATTACAGCAGTCGCAATGTCCTCTATCTTGGGTGTGTATACGGTATTGCTGTTGTTGTGTCCAATGAACAGATATCTCCATGCATCTCTATCACAGCAGTCGCAATGTCCTCTATCTTGGGTGTGTATACTGTATTGTTGTTGTCGTGTCCAATGAACAGATTTCTCTATGCATCTCTATCACAGCAGTCGCAATGTTCTCTATCTTGGGTGTGTATACTGTATTGTTGTTGTCCTGTCCAATGAACAGATGTCTCCATGCATCTCTATCACAGCAGTCGCAATGTCCTCTATCTTGGGTGTGTATACTGTATTGTTGTT
Source organism: Cordylochernes scorpioides (assembly GCA_030710605.1). Taxonomy (NCBI): domain Eukaryota; kingdom Metazoa; phylum Arthropoda; class Arachnida; order Pseudoscorpiones; family Chernetidae; genus Cordylochernes; species Cordylochernes scorpioides. The sequence continues at coordinate 100,071,807 of CP092870.1, read as the reverse complement.
GTCGTGTCCAATGAACAGATGTCTCCATGCATCTCTATCACAGCAGTCGCAATGTCCTCTATCTTGGGTGTGTATACTGTATTGTTGTTGTCGTGTCCAATGAACAGATGTCTCCATGCATCTCTATCACAGCAATCGCAATGTCCTCTATCTTGGGTTTGTATACTGTATTGTTGTTGTCGTGTCCAATGAACAGATGTCTCCATGCATCTCTATCACAGCAGTCGCAATGTCCTCTATCTTGGGTGTGTATACTGTATTGTTGTTGTTGTGTCCAATGAACAGATATATCCATGCATCTCTATCACAGCAGTCGCAATGTCCTCTATCTTGGGTGTGTATACTGTATTGTTGTTGTCGTGTCCAATGAACAGATGTCTCTATGCATCTCTATCACAGCAGTCGCAATGTCCTCTATCTTGGGTGTGTATACTGTATTGTTGTTGTCGTGTCTAATGAACAGATGTCTCCATGCATCTCTATCACAGCAGTCGCAATGTCCTCATCTTGGGTGTGTATACTGTATTGTTGTTGTCGTGTCCAATGAACAGATATCTCCATGCATCTCTATTACAGCAGTCGCAATGTCCTCTATCTTGGGTGTGTATACTGTATTGTTGTTGTCGTTTCCAATGAAGAGCCTCAGATATATCCATGCATCTCTATCACAGCAGTCGCAATGGATAAACTCAATACCTATTACGAATTATTACTATTTTTTAACTTACTTATCCCAAATAAACTTGATATAGGCCATGATAACTATGGTAAAATAGTTAGCAATTGTTTTTACTATAAGTAAACAATGTATATTTCTTTCAAGGAAAACAAACTTTTTCTAATGTTATTGCTACGATGAAAATATTAGGAGGTCTTGGCTCATCAGTGGTGAACCCTCCCAGCGGTTCCCACAATTTAATCTAGCAGACAGCTTTTTAGAGCTCTAATGTTGCATTGAACGATTTTGGTTATATATGTGAAATAATGAAGGGTGGAACATTGATTATTGTATTTGAACACAAACTATGTAAATAAGCTTTTAGGACAGTAGAATTACCTATAGAATTTTCATTGAAGTAAGGACAGGAGAAAGTTTGCTTTATTTAAAAATATATATTTGTGTTTAATGGTTTTATATCACTTATATATAGATGGCACATTATTGTCATATGTTTAAATGTATAAATGTTTTTTCTCTGATTTTTATTGATTTAAAACAAAATATAGATAAAAACTTAGTGACAGGTCTGTTTATTGAAGCGCACAACTGGAGAGCTTACGAGCCAAAGATCTTCCTCAAACCTTTTTACATATTAGCCCGTGAAAGAGTCGTTTGCTCGAAAATCTACCAGTTATTCGGTTTAATCAATATATTCGTCTCTATTAAATACGCCATTTTGTTTTATATTTATGTTTAGCGCCTATATATTCGTCTAATATAATAATATCTATCCGAAAGAGATATTTTCGGAATTTTTTATTTATTTTTGAAATTCTTTTTTACTTCAAATTTTATTGAAAACGACTTTCTCTTTCTTATCAAAAAACGGTCAAAATATCCAAGTGGGCAGTCTAACAACCATAATCAACTATACCAGGAAAGAAAGGGGATTCAAAGATTATTTAGAACAAAAAATGAATTCGGGGAAGTAAATTTGCATTGTGGCACGAGCTAGCCTAGGAGATTTCGTTCCATTTTAAGGATGCGCTGGGTGCATGTCTTTGTGTGAGTGGACACGCTCGCCTGGGGCTGCAGGAAGTGGGTATTTTGAGGAAATTTTGGGCTTCTTGTTCCTGGGCGCCCATGCAGAGCGAGGCCTTGGGGCGGTTTCATAGGAGCACGTGACTTTTATTAAGTCTTTGTTCTGTAAACAATCCACAGTATTGGGGTCACCTTTAATGCGCAATACGCTTCTGCTTCACCCACCATCTAGACTGATGGAGACAATGGCGAGGAAAACCTGGAACCTGGGCTAAATTTGATTCGTCTGTAACTTCTTCCAAATATGGTCATGGTTTGGTGGAGTCCTGGAATATGGAGAATGGAGCTTTTCAACGCTCTTTTTCCTTTTAGGAATTATAATGGATCGATTTTTAATACCACATTATAGTGAACTGAAGATGAAAATGAATTGGAAGGGTTTGACTCATCTGTGGTGAACTTCCCTAATGATATCGCAAATTTAATCCACTAGTGTTTAATGCGTATGATTCTTTTAGAAATAAAACAATTTTCTAGTGACCATACTGCAATGATACAATAATGGGAGAGCTTAAACAATTTCTTCTGCCCTTACTGCAATGATACAATATTGAGAGGGCTTAAACAATTTCTTCTGACCTTACTGCAATTATATAATAATGGGAGGGCTTAAAATATTTTTGACGCGTATGCTTTTTACGCGAAATATCATTGCAGTAAGGGCAGTAGAAATTTGTTTTTTTTTTCGAAAATAATCATACAGATGGCGCGCTAAATGCATCATATCAATCCACTAAGACGAAACAACTATTGTATCGTTTATTCTGTTTATATTGTATATCTGTAGTTGGTGGGTTATTCTTGTTGTTTGTTTAACGACACTATATATGTAAATATGCTTTTGATATGTTAAAAAATTTACGAAATAATCTTGGATGAGATATTTACGTTGTGTAGTTAGCAATTTAGAATACCACATTTTGGTATATGATAACTCTGTTATAATTTATAATATATATATATATATCTATATCTATAAATAAATATAAAGCATATATTGGATCTAAATTTATTAATCAGCCAATATTTCTAGGGGCAACACGCCTCTCTTTATCAAGGCTTTTCTTTGATTTAAACTAAATCACGTGGGTATGTGATCCACTCACGCTATACAAGACCAAAGCGTATTTATCAGTCTCTTCATTTATTTAATCAAATGGTTATTTAATTATATACTCTTTTAATTATTATTAAATATAACAATTGTAAATATATTTTATATACAGTGAAATTTTCATCAGATAGTTTCTTACTTTGGTCTTGTATAGCGTGGGTGGATCACATACCCACGTGATTTAGTTTAAATCAAAGAAAAGCCTTGATAAAGAGAGGCGTGTTGCCCCTAGAAATATTGGCTGATTAATAAATGTATATCCAATATATGCTTTATATTTAATTATATATATTATTATGGATTGCTCAATCTTTAAAATATATCTATATATATAAAATGAAAGGATTTAAGTAAGAATGTTTCTTTTTTTTTTTTTATATACAAAACAAACTTCTACTGTCCTTACTGCGATTAAAAATATATATTGGGAGGGCTTGGCTCATCAGTGGTGAACCTTCCCAGCGGTTTCGCCAATTTAAAGAAACATTCGTGCTTGAATCCTTTCATTTTGTATATATAGATGGCGCGTTATTGCTTTGTATTAATATATACTTTATAAGTGGCAAGAAAACCACAATAACCTATTTTAAGCCCTCCCATTATTGTATCATTGCAGTAAGGGCAGTAGGAATTGTTTAAGCCCTCCCATTATTGTATCATTGCAGTAAGGGCAGAAGAAATTGTTTAAGCCCTCCCATTATTGTATCATTGCAGTAAGGGCAGAAGAAATTGTTTAAGCCCTCCCATTATTGTATCATTGCAGTAAGGGCAGAAGAAATTGTTTAAGCCTTTCCAATAGTAAAATATATTACAAATTTTTATGCGGATATAATATGGAATTTTTGTGTGATACGAGGAGATGTCGTTAAAAATAAATAAATTATCATATATATATATATGTTTAAAGAGAAAAATTGCACATTCTTATTTTAATTTATTTTTAAATTTATGCCTCATAAACTTCATAAAATTAATATTAGAATCGGAATTAAATAAAATTCTCTCTCTCTCTCTTAACTTTAATTTTTTTTAAAACAGATTGAATATTTTTATAATTTTACACTCAACATTAATGTATAAAATATAATAAATTTTAGTCAAAATAGTAAAATCACCTTTTTTTTTTTTTTTTTTCTCTCTCTCTCTCTCACTGATAGAAATATTCATCAGCAAATTAGAAAAAATTAAATTCAATCTGTAAAATCCTCGGATTTTATTTTTTAATTTACCCAGGACAAATTTAAATACCACCGAGTAGGCTTGAATAATTCGGCCAATCGATGGCGTTAATCATCATTATCATCATGCCGCAGACGATCTAATCAGCCGCCTAATTATTTCGCTGCAGAAGAACATTAAGAAATTTCCCGCCTAAAATATCATAGGTTAACGATATTGTGTCCAAAAGATCAGTGTGGTACCCTCATCTAATTTTTGATATTGATTTTGAATTTAAAATTTCTACCGTTTTTTTTTTCATATATTTTCTTGCATATTTCCTCTCTCTCTTTCTATATAATACCAATAATATTTCAAAAATCAATTTTAAAATTATTGATTTTTTGTGAATTTTTGGATATATATATTTTTGTATACGGCTTTATTTCTCTCTCGTGTTTTTCTTGAAATAATAAAATCAATTAAAGTATATATATAGCTATCAAATAACATTTTAATATTTTTGTCAAAAAAACTAATGAAAAAAATATATTTGTTGTCTTTGTATGAATGAATCGTCACTATATAATATTAAATAAAAATTAATACTTAATATCAATAAATAAATATATATATAAATGTGAAATATCTATCAAATTTATCATATATATATATATTTATTTAGAGTCTATCTATCTTGATTTTAATTAGCAATCTTTAGATATGTTTAATTAGAGTAGTCTCTTATTTAATAGCGTAATTATTATGATTTTGTAGAAAGTGGATTGGAATTTGAGAATTTAATATTTTGTGATATATATATATAATAAAATATAGAGGTTTAATTAAGAGAGATATATATTAAATATCAACTATATTTCCTCAATATTTTCAAATGGATAATGAAAATAGGTAATTAATGTGGTAGTCTATCTGCAACCAAGATGGCGGAAAAGGAATGCAGACGATTAAAACAGTCAGTCAGCTTTTATATGAAGGAGAAACTTAATGAAATAATCAGTGAATAATCTAATTACTCTGTGTGTGTATTTATTTTATCATCACCAGCGCCTTGGTTCTATCGATTTCTTTTGTAAATAATTGATGGCAGGTTTGGAGGTTAATTCGGCGATGTCCTATATACCAGAATACAATCATTTAGAAATACAAGGGTCAGAGAGGAAAATAGATGTTCCCTTTTTTTGAATCATCCAAAATAACCATCCATTTTACTCTTTGACTCCAGTATTTCTAAATGATTGTATTCTAACAACTTGTAATTTACCATTTATAAAGAGGTAGCTTTAGAGATATGTTGTTGGCCATTTTTTCCTACTAATTATTGTGTAATAAAGAATTAGTGGAGGGCTTGGTTTACCAATAGTGAAACCATTTGTAACGGTTCTTGAATGTATTCTCAAAATAATCATTTTTGAATGTTGAATTAAACAATGCCATTACAGTAGCATACGTACAAAATTATAAAGAATGGCAATTGAATTCCTTATTTACCAGACCAAAAACAGCATCAATAGAAAATTCTACACTCATGGACAAAACTTAAGGAAGTTGTACCTTTCAACATGTATATCGGGATTCAGAAAATAACTCTGAAAGATATTACAGTGACCTTTATTGAAGATACACAGGAGATAACCAAGTGTGAACAAAATTGTCTCCGTCTCCTTCAAAAAACAGACCATCAAAATATGAAATTTCCTTAAGTTTTGTCCATGAGTGTCAATCTCTCTTCAATTTGAGAAAAGGTGTTTATTGTATCATATAAAATTATTATTTTATTTACCAAATTTTAATAAATACGCTGTTTATATCCTGATAAAGAAGTTAGTTTTCAACCAATCGAAATATTGGTAAATATGTTATTCCTATATTGATAAAGACCGTGTGTATTCTTCCAATCGAAATATTGATATAAATAAATTTATTTTATTCTCAATATTTTAAATTTTATATCTATAAATAAAACAGTTAATAACTTTTGTTTATATAAGAATATATAATAAAACAATTTTATAAAAATTTATATAAATTATTAATAAAATAATTAAAACACAAAAAGATTTCAAAAATAAATTCAATTTAAAAAAATAACTAAGAGGAATTGGTGGAGGGGTCTATTTGATACCAATTTGTTCATTTAGAAAGGTTTTAAGAAAATTTTCGAAATTCTCTACTCGGTGGAGAGGGGAAAAAGAACGATTTTGTGACAAGGCATTCTTTTATTCTTTAAATCTATTTAAAAGCCGTTCTTTTATTTCTCTGGAGAAAGGTCTTCTGAGGCAATGTCTGGTACAGCCAACTAATTGGTGTATTGTTATGGCCCTTCTAAATATAGTATGGCATTTCTACCATTTGTTATAATAGTATATACTCTAGTTGTTTATAAAAATATATTTATTTAAAAAGTCAAATTATGGATCAAAATATCATTTATTTTACCAATATGCCAGTTGGCTGAACGCCAAGCTTTACCAAGGTATTATAACATATTAATGTGTGTCAACAACAAACTCAGCGCCACATAACGTCAATAGAATTAAGTTTAAAATTTATATATTTTCTATATATCCCCCTATATATTCATTTACTATAATATATGCCCTATTATGTCAATATATATGTGTATATATGCGAATATGGCATTATTTTCCTTCTAATAAATGCATAAAGTGTATTTATTAAATGCATTTGAAACAATGCAGCGTTTATTATATGAATATATGCTTATATATAGGGCATCTGTTTATTATCAATTTGTTATACATGCATGTCATATACGTGTTATATTCTAACTTGTTATCGCCAATTGCGTATTTGGTTATATATGTGTGTGTGTGTTTGAAAAAAAATAGGAAAAAAGGTCAGTTGTTGATATTAAAAACAAAATATGCATATATGCCATCTGTAAAACTCATGTGAGAGGATATGACTATTTTGTTTTCTAATATTTATATATATAATTCCGAACGACTGTGCTGCGACATAAAGACAAACAGGCTAGACTATATTTGGAATCCATAATTTAACCTCTGGGGATTGTCACAGGACCAATCAGAAACATTGGCAGGGCCTCGTATCCAGATTTAGACGAATAAGATTGGGCTTGTGGGGTACTAGAGAGTTGACAGGAGAGTCAGACGACAGTTGGACTTGACGCAGTCACCATGTTACTCTGTGTCGTTAACAGCGACCATAGGGTCATACATTCATTGTATCTATTTATATTTAGTATTGTGAGGCTCTTTGAAACTTCTTATTCTCAGTCTGTACTTCAATTCACTTCCCAACTGCTCATTTCAATACCACTCAGCACATCCCAATTCCATCATTATATATGCAAATATGTTATGCAGAGATATTCAAATTCCATATAATCCCCAGATACTGTTACATATACATCGAATGGAAGTTCTTCGCCCCCTGCTAACCCAACCCAATTAACGTTATTCGAAAACAATAAGCAAACACTCCCTGCTGCAATTAAATCCATCGAAGCATGTTAATTGATCAAGATAAAACATTTTATAATTAGAAATGGTTTACATCAATTCCTCTATAATTGTTTTTTTCCCCACTTGTGGATTCTCTTAGGCCTAAGTAAGTTAATCGTGTTAGACGCACTTTTTCCCCCACTCCACAAATTGAAAGAAAAAAACGTAATTATATTGTGTAATTATATATGCAAATGTTTCAGTTAGAAGATGATTTGTAATCGTATTTGCAAACTCATATCGTACAACGTCATTTTAATATCCAAAGGTTAGAATAAAGGATTTCGCTCTAAAAATGACGTTGTACAATAGGGATTTCCAACTAGAACAAAAGAATCATACGCATCTATAATAGTTTAATTTTCATAGAAATATATGTAAATACTTGTGAATATCAAAAATAAAAATGGCATATCCTGACCAGGAGCACATGAAGGCAGAACGCCATCTGGTGGAACAAAAATCAACTAATCATTGATTTAGCCTGTTCCCTAATATTTGTTCAACCCAATTTCTTGATAAATCAAGAAAAGCCATCCACGAACGCGTTTCGCGCTTTTTGGCGCTCGTCAGCGTGGAGTAGGTTGTACTACTACTACCGAAACGATTTTTGGTCCCAGTGGTTTCTTGAAAAACCTTTATTCAAAAAATATTTTTGGTCGCAGTGGTACAGCCTACTCCAAGCTGACGAGCGCCAAAAAGCGCGAAATGCGTTCGTGGATGGCTTTTCTTAATTTATCAAGAAATTGGGTTGGCCAAATATCAGGGAACAGGCTAAATCAATGTTTAGTTGATTTCTGTTCCACCAGATGGCGTTCTGCCTTCTGTAAAGCACATGTGCTCCTGGTCAGGATATGCCATTTTTATTTCTGATTTCAACACCTGATCTTTTTATCTTTTATTTTTTTCTTTTATTTTTCACTTGTGAATATGTATATATGTAAACCATATTTATGGTATATATATGATATATGTTTGAATTATTTTGCGAATAAAACGTATACAATTTTAAAGATCAATTTTTTTCTAGATATTGGTGATTGTAAATATAATCTTATTTTTTAATTGTATCCATAACAGAGATTTTGTATTTACACCCATTGGCAAAATATTGATTGATTGATAACGCTTGGCTGCTTTTTTTTAGGAGACAGAGACAATTTAGTTCACATTTGGTTATCTCGTGTGCCTTCAATAAAGGTCACTATATATCAAATATCTTTCAGAGTTATTGTCTGAATCTCGATATACATGATAAAAGGTACAACTTCCTTATGTTTTGTCCCTATGAATGTATAGAGCTGCCACTAAACAAAGAAATAAGACTGACGTTAGTAACACACACTACCTGATTAAACGCATACTCTTAAAAATGAAAATTTTGCAATAAATTGATCCCAGCCGTTCTAAATACACATCACCTGGTTTCTCACGGAAGTGGTCTCTAGTTGGAGGTTAAATTTGATATCACAATGGTGGACTCTCAATGGATAACTCACACTTGGGAAATATTGTAAACGGAATACTGAGTTTTAACAACCATCTTCAACACAATTTAGAGAATTTCTAAATACATTTTGAATTCGGATATTCATAAATTAACAGTATCAAAAATTTAATAGGATATCTTAAAGAGTATGTATGCTTAAAATAGTAAGTTAATTGTATCCAAATATGTTTTTAAAAACTCATATATATATGTTAAGCCTTATATACATATATATTAAAATTAAAAAAGGCATATACTCTAACCGCTTATACGTGAATTTTTATAAAATATTTGATATCCATACCTGTCTTTTTAATTTTTTTTCTTACTTTTTTCACGCATATATATTGAATGGTATAGAAATATATTGTCAGTATTATAATCCCTTCGGTATATATAAAATTATATATAAAGATAATTTTGTTGAGGGAATAGTTTTTCTCTTATATATATAAAATATATTCTTCCCACAGAAAATTGTCTTTTATTTATAGAAATATATGTTAATACTTGTGTATATGTAAACCATATATATGTGCAAACATATATGAGAAACCTTATAAGCATAAATGTGAGAATGAATAGACCAATGCTTCTAAAAACCTTTATGTAAACGTCTATGCTAAAACGTATATGTAAAGTTGGAAATTCCAAAAAGAGGAGATAGAGGGGGTTTCCAAGGTGTTTATAGAAAAGATTTAAGATTTCTAAAATAAACAGAAAGCTTTCTTTCACCACGTTAGGTAGACAAGTAATAGAATTTAAAAGGATGAAAAGCTTTAATGCAGGTAGCAACATTAAAATCTCCTTTGAAATTTGCATCAAAGACTTTATTGTTAAGTGAAAGGAAATTTGATAGAAAGCTAATTTAAGGTTGTTGCATTTAATGCGCTTTTTGTCCCCGGAAAAATTCATAATTGCCTTATTCTAAGCCTTTTATTTCGCAATTAACAATTTTTATCAAACAATCTTTAATAAGGATAATTGGAAAGAATTTTAGGGAATTTTCTATTTTATATATATTTAAGGAAATCAATAGATAACTTCTTCTAATTGAGAGAAGCTATTGAATATTAGATAAAATATATTCGTGTGTTTATAAATAAAATGGTTAACTTTGATATTTTTGTGTTTATTCTTTTGAATTTTTGTTCAGTTTGGTTATAAATTGCTGAATAATTTTCCCTTTCAATACAGTGTTGAGAGAAAATTATTATAAAATAATAATAAATAAATGAAATTATGAGTTTTTTTATGGAGTCTTCCTTCGATTTTAGGTTATTCTAGAAACTTATTTATTAATTTAATATTATTTAGTTTTAGGCCTCATCTGTTTGTCGTTTATTTTGAAGGGAAAGGTGTGTTATTTCTTTTATAGATTAATTTTCTCTCTGCAAAATTTCCATATATATTGTTGTTGTTTTAATTTTTAGTTATATATATATATATTAAATAATTATATATCAATTGCATAAAGTGTTGTAAAATTATAATTTTCCAGAATAAATAAAAGAAACGTATTGCATAATATTTATATATATATATTTGCATATATGCATTATATGTAAATAAAACCTTCTGATAAAGAGTTCCTAATCTTGACAGCTTACGGGAAGATTTTTTATATAATATTTAAAAAATAAATTATCAATATTGTACCAAAAAAGTGAATATAGATTATTTTTTAAATCAAAACCCGGAAATTTTGCAAAATGTTAAAAATAAATTTATATATATATATATATAGAATGCTTTCTCAAAAGAGCAACAAAAATGAATTTGAAAAAATAAACTCACTGTATATATAAAATAAAAGGATTTAAAAGCGCAAATGTTTCTTTTATACATAAAACGAACTTCTACTGTCCTTACTGCGATGAAAAAATATATTGGGAGGGCTTGGCTCATCAGTGGTGAACCCTCCCAGCGGGGTTATCACTATAAAATATTCGATGTATATTTTATCTTATTTATTAAATTATTTTTTATAATATATATAATTTATATAATAAATTATATAATATATATATGTAATATGTTGAGGTCTGGTAGCCTCTTGTAGAATCCTGTCGACTCTCTGTAATATGTTGAGGTCTGGTAGCCTCTTGTAGAATCCTGTCGACTCTCGCTATAAGCTGTGGTAACCGGTGGTCAAACCTGTAGTAGCCGAGAGGGACAGTCAGGGCGTGGAGAGTTTTCCAGTACCTCTCTGCACTCTGGAAGACCTTTAACAGTTTTCACAGAGTACAGGCAGTCGTGGTCGAGGCAGAGTGGAAAGCTTGGGAACCACACACATAAAACGAAGAGACACAGCCGAAGTAGGAAAGTTCCATGAACAGATAGGAGTTGAGCTAAGCAAGATGGAGATATAGAGTTCTTACTGTTTTACATGGCGATGATGTGGACCTGGCTACAAGCGACAAGGGCTTGCGCCGACGGTGAAGAGACTAACTCTGGACTATCTAACTATTGTCGGCTAAAACCGAGGTGTTTATATACCATTCCCGAGGAGGGGGGGAGACATCTGCGAATTTGAACTTTGAACGTCTGGGGCATTCTGCACCCTTTGGACCAGATGGCAACGGGCTGCCGAATTCCTTTTCAGGGTTGTCTCGAATTTAGACGTTTTTGATGCTCAATCTTGCTTTAACTTAGCTCTTAAATCTATTACATAGTTTTATTTATTTGTCTTTAGTTTGTACAAAGTACATTACATATGGTGATGCAATGACACAGATTAATCATGCATATAATTATTTATAGATATGTTTCTATATACAACATGACAATCTTGTTATAAGTAATTATACAATATAGGGTTGTTGGTTTAAATTACCATATATATATATATATATCTCAACTGTTATATTCAAAATCTGTAAATCTTAATTTATTATATTTGACTTTACTCTTTATTCTTTATATATTATATAAAAATATATTAAATATATAAAATATTTTATTTTAATATTCCACAAGTTATTATTATTTACGTTTTAAATTTTATTGAAATATTTATATATATGAAAGCATTGAAATTTTTCACTTTCTTTTGACTTGTAAATAATCGTCTGATAAATTTTTATTGCCATTTCAAGAATGGCAGACGATGGAGGTAAAGGAAGATTTATTGCCGCAGACGATCGCTCGCGGATTTCCATCAGACGACACTTGTGACACACTGTGGATTTTCTTGTTTAGTTTTTTTTATTTTATTCAGAATTGGCGACGCAAAGAACCCCCACAAAAATACCCTATCCATTATGTATAGACACCATTTTAGAGGGCTAGTTCAAAATGGTGGCCCCTTTTTTTGTGTATTATGTAGACTATCTAGAGGCCATTATTGGTGAATAATGTATATGTAAATATGTTTATATGACTAAAACAAATAAATATATTTGTGTGTGTTTAAATTCTATACGAAAAATATATTTTAAAATTTTATTCTAAAAATATTTATTTTATTTATTCTGAAAGTTTAATTTTTAAAAAGAACTAAAATTTTTTACTTTTGAAAAATATATAAATAAAGGTTTTATTAAATAAAACAAATATATAATATAAAGAAGCATTCATATAAATATTATATATATTATTTAAAACTATTCTTAATATAAAAAGGATTAAAATCGCTTTCCAGATATATATTAATAATATCTGATTTTATATATTTTATTTATTTATAAACAAATATATTTTACATAATAACAAGTTCTATATATTTTCGTCATAAAGTATTTTATTGAAGATGGATTTCTTAGCAAAGAACTGCGTTTTTATCACACAATATTTTGACGATCAGAACGTTCGCCTTTTTCAAAAAACATAATTTATTTTTCGATCCAAAATATGCCATTTTTATTCATAAAAATATAAATATATTACAAAAAATATACGTGTAAACTTATTAGTTTAATCTATTTCTCTTTCTTTAATAGTTCTAATAAATTACTGAATAAATTATAAGCAGAAATCAACATTAATTACATATAGCGTGATATAAATTATGCAAATCAAATTTTGGGATATATGTAAATAGAAGGTGAGTAGTAGATATATCTTAATTTAAATTATTTTATAATTATCAAACGTAGAAATTTGTGAAATCTAATTTCAAAGAGCAAATTATACTTCAAGGTAACAGCAATACGTACTGGTTGAAATGTCGGATTGAGTTTTAATTAAATCCCCCTATATACGTCGTATTTTATATTTAATTTGGAAATATAAATGCACGTTATATATGCATATATAGAGATTCGAAGAAATTAAAGTGAATATATCAAAGTTTATTTATATTATTTCACCATATATTTAAAGTATATAGAAAATAAACTATTAAGCACGTAATATTCTACAAATAAAACAAACTTTCTATTAATTATACGGCAATAACACGCGCCATATATATATATATATAAGAAATGGAACCATTGAAGTATGGTTGTTTCTTTTACACATAAAACTTTCTCTCTCTCTCTCTTCATATCATATCTCTTTATATCATATTTATTCATATTTATATTTATTCTGTATTTAACCTCATATAATCTTATATGGACATTGTAATAAATCAGTTTCAATCTCTCTCTTCTTCTTCTATTGATCTTTTACTGAAATGAAAAACTATTGGGAGGGCTTGGCTCATCAGTGATGAACTCTCTCCCAGCGAATCCTCCAAATTAATTTACCAAACCGCTCTTAAAAGCTCTAATACTGTATTTGACAATTCTGCCTATACATGCGTCACTAAAGGATGGAATCAATGTTTTGTTATGTAAGTAAATTGTGGTTATACAGGTTTTTATAAGACAGTATGATTACATTCTATAGAGCATATTTGAACCATGTATTGGAATAGAGAATAATCGCGCTCTCAATATTCTATCATCATTCCTATTTACATATCTGTCAATATTACTTGGAATAAGTTTTAATAAAGTCTAAATCCCGATATACATGCTAAAAGGTACAGCTTACTTAAGTTTTATCCATGAGTGTATTTTTCATGGATTCTTCCAAACATGGGATATGCAATTATGCCTTTTAAAGAAATACAAAATGTCTGGTAAATTATGCAACTTCACTAAGACGTTCCTACTCAGCCAGGAATTTGATTTCTTAATTAAGAAGACAAAGTAATTGAGAAATGTGGGTATATTGGATTAAATTCCTTAGTAACCCTGGTGAGTAATTATCACGTGACACAAGTATTATACAAAATTATTTGGAGTATCAGAAAGAATATTTATAAAAGAAAAAGCTTTATTAAATATGGATTCAATATTTAATAAAAGCATATTTTATACGAAACTATGCAATTTTGAATATTTGAATAATGTTCAAAAAAGTTGGGGTTCAAATAAAAATTAGTTTTCAATAATAGTTTTAGAAAACACTTTTTTTTATATATCGATAACTATATTAGTTTTGATAAAGTTTTTTTTTTTAATAATAAAAAATATAAAGTTTTTTTTTTAGCTTCAAGGGTTAAGATCTCAGAAATTCTTAAGCTTTTAACCTAAGAAGCATCCTTAGGCTAGTTAGGTTTTTCGTTTTTTTTTTAAAGCAAAAATTGGAAAAAATACTTTTAAAATAATTTATATTCTCGCTCTATGGCATTGGAAACTAAATTCCAATTTTATCATATATTCAACAAAATTTTAATATAACACAATATTTATAATATTATTTATAATTTATATCATTAGATAGTAAAAAGGGATATATTGGATTGAATAAAAAATATTTATTGCCAATCCAATATATGCCTTTTTACTATCTAATTATTTAAGTATGGATTGCTCTATTTTCAGAATAATTTATATATGTAAGAGAAAAAAATCACTATTAAGAATTCATATTTGCATATTTTATAAGTTTGTTTTCAAAACTTTATTAAAGGCAATGCACACAAAGCAATCAATAGATGAGAAAAAAACATATATTTTCTTAAAATTGTATGAATTGAGAAATATGAAAATTTATATATTTATAATTAATTCTCATTAAATATATATATATATATATATATATATATTCTATATGTATGTTTTGAATTTATAAAACAAAAAAGGTCATTTATTATACCTATTCCATTAGCATTAATTCAACTTTTATTTTTAATAGTTTCAAAGAAAAATGGCTTCCCCATTCTGTGAATATTTCTATTCGAATTTATTGCTACCCCCCCGCCCCAAAAACTGAACAATTGGGTATCTATATTTGAAATAAGGAATATTGTATTTTATTGAGTTGAAGAAAAAAAAAAGTAAAAAAGTTTTATTCAGTTTCTCTCACACTCTTTTCTGCTTCATATTCCATCAAAAGAAAACCAAAAGAAATGATAACTGTTAATCAAACGCCTTCCCGCCAAAAGTTACTCTTCCATTCACTTTATTATATTTTTATCAGACGAGCTGTTTAAGAACCATCACTGATCGAATAGCCCGAGGGCATTATTTTTCTTTTGGTGCATCAAATGCCTTTTTTCTTTCCTTTCCTGAGAGAACAAATGTATTGAATGATAATTCAGGGGTTAAAAAAACATGATTCGATATATTCTATTGTATTTCCTCCTCTCTATTCTTCCTACTGCATGTATGTTGGCATGTGTCTAAATATAATCATATTTATGGATGGCCGCCATCTTGTGTATTTCTTAACATTTTAATTATATTATACTATATTTATTTTTATATTTAGCTAATATAAATGATATTATAAGTATCATATATAATATTATAAGTATCAAATATAAAATATTATATATATATTATATATATATTTTAATATTTCTATTTTATTTTATTCTTCATTTTCAATTATAAACATTTTGACCATTATTTTTACGCCTCTATTGTCTTCTTTTAATTAATATGTTATTCTTTCAAACAATGTAAAATAATGTAAATATTGTACGTAATTGTCTTTATTTTCATAATAATTTAGGATTAACTTAAAAATTTCTCTCTCTATTAACATATTGTAATGTATATTTTGCTCAAGAGTTCAAAATAAACTACCTGATAATATATATTTTTTCAAATATTTACCAAACGACTGCACCTAATAATAAACCTTCCTAAAATTCAATTCCTTTTTTTACAGATAACATAAGTGATATTATAACACTATGCGGCGCTGAGTTTGTGTATACAAAAATGTAATGCCTCGATAAAGGTTGGCGTTCAGCCAGCCGAAATATTGGCAAAATAAATATTTTATTAAATCCAATATATGCCTTTTCATTATCTAATGAATTAAGTATGGATTGCTCTATTTTCAAAACATATATATCAGATAGTAAAAAGGCATATATTGGATTGAATAAAAGATATTTATTAATAACATATATATATATATATATTAAGAGAATTATCAATTTATATATAATAATAAAAAATTATTATCGAACTTTCTATTCGTAAAATAAAACAATTTTAGTTCATTACAAATACAAACTAGTTTGTATAAATAAATATTAGATAATAAAAGGCATATATGTTTTTTTATCATCTAATGATTTAAATATGGATTGCTCTATATTCAGAACAAATAAATATATAAAATGTATTTGTGAAATCAAAAGTATCTCTTTCCTTTATTTCAAATAAATCAATTTATTTTTGAAAATATTTCTATGTATGTATATTTAATATATTTAGTGTAAAATTTGTTTAAAATATAGATCTTTAGTATTAATATATCAAACATTTTTAAAGGCCAATATTTTAGAATTATTTCAAAATGTATCGTTTGACAAATGGATATATCTGTATTTAAAAAAAAAATGAAAAATATATTTTTAAAACTACGCTTCATTTATCAAGAAATATTGCAGATGTCTATTATTTATTTATAAATTATAAGCCATGTTTTCCCCTTCAAGAAATAGGATTACGTTTAAAAAAAGTTTCTAACTTAGGATAAATAGAGGTTTGGTCAATAAATCTTTAATCTTTTGATTAAAAAATTGCTTAAAGCTAATCAGGATAGTCAGAAAAATCAAGAATTAAGAAAAAAAATCTTAAAGAAGAAAAAACTCAACGCTTAAATTTATTAAAACTTTTATATAATATGTCATTCATCTTATTTGGAATAAATTTGCTTAGCTTTTATTTTTTAATAAATTTGATAAGTGCCCTACAAATTTTTATATAACGTCATTTATAATGGTTTCATTAATTCTCTATTAACCTTTTTTTTCGCTCTGTTAGAAAAAATTGAATAGAATATTGTAACATATGTAGATAACAATAAATTGCATAAAATCTCTGTACTAGATACAAACAAATTAACTATTCATAATAAAACATTATTCTTGTCAACTAGGTGCATTCTATCGATGAAAATTGTTACTAATTTTAGCGCTTTGTGAAAATAAAATATAAAAAACTCTATTTCTACACAACTTATGCTTGAAGAAATTCGAAAAAGGAAGGGAAAGTCTCAACTGTGGTGAATCCTCCCAGTGGTTTCGCCAGTTAAATTTCCAAAACACTCTACTATTGAATCAAACTGATTATTTATATTCTCAATTTGTTATGCAATACAATAAAGGAATAGGTGTTTAACAAAACATAGGATTCCAATACTGTGTAGATTAAACTAAATTTAATTCTATATTTGCTTTATTCATTATTAGATATATGCGTATGTGTAGGAATTTAAAACGTTAATATATGTATGTATGTATATATATATATGCATCTAAAAGACAAACTTAAATATCTGTATGTGTGTATGTATACATCGTAAAAGAAAGACAGCTCTCACTCATTTATCCCATCGCACTTTTAGAGGTAAAATATACATATATAAAGAGAATCCACTAATTAAATTTCAGCTTAAAATTGTTTTTAAAAAAGAACTTGTTGAAACAAAGTTGAAAAAACATTTGTTCGCCAAATAGTCACTCAGCCAGAACCCGGATGAATTTTAGTCATATTCACATATATACCTCTATATATATTTATTTGAATATATTTAGATCATATTTGTAGAATAATGAAGAATATTATGCTTTATCAATATATTATTTCATTAATTTGCATAATTTCTCTATGTAAATTTTATACCAAACGAAATTTTTTTTTGTCAATTCATATAAATATCTAATGAGTTTTTAAAAGTCTTTTATTTCGATAAAGCATTTACACATAGTATTTAGTGGTATATACATTTATATATATGTGTATCAATAATATACATGTATATCAATAATATTTATGTATATATTTGTAAATATAATAAATACGGTTTAAAACAAGGGATTAATTAATTAATTGATTGATTGCACACCTATGCTATATTGATTAAAAGGCGGTATGGTAATTGGAGCCTGCTCAACAAACAGGCTAACGAGGTTATGTGAAGTGGTGTGGCCAGATCAATTATTTACTAAGAGACCGCGGAAATTAGCTTAGTCACAGAACAACTCTGTGACCAAAAATAATTCATTAAACATCCCACGTTCATAGATTGTTTCCCACTAAAAGGAATTTTATAATTGTGAACGAAAACAATTGTTTATTTTATAAAATATTTTATGAAATATTATGATCTATTTTTATTTATATAATATTATTTGATTAACATATACTATTATGATATTGTTTTTACAAATATTCTCTGATCATATAAAAATTATTAATTTAAATTCGTTTATATAATGAATAAAAGTTATATTATTTCAAGACAAAAGTATTTATTATAATTATGAATAACAATATATATATATTTATATTAGAATTATTTTACATTTCAAATTTTGAAATTTCTAAATTCTATTATAGGAGCATATGATTTTAAATACTGTTTTAAAATTATTTTGACAAGAATTTTCCCGCATATATACTATACTATTCAAGTTATATAATTACAATAATATATCATTTATAAAAAAGAAGAGAGAAATATATTATTTTTTAAAAGTTGTTTTACTATATATTGTCACATATTTGTTTAAATGGCGCAAATTTGTTTAAAGTTTTGAGAAATTATGTAAATATGGTAGAGAATATACAAAAAGAGTCTCTTTTGGCCAATAGTGTCGTGCAATGAATGAGATTTTTTAATTGTTTCTTAGCGTGATGCTACAACATTTAAATTGAAATATATAAACGTCTATGTAATATTACCATACTAGCATATTTTCTCTAAGCAATTATAAAGCTATAAAATTATAAATTTTTGTACAAAAGAAAACTAATATACTGAAAATGTTTAAGAAAGAAATTTATAGAATTTTCAGAATTAAAATCTTTTTCTCTATATATATTCCATAATTTATTATAGAGGCTAAAAGATAGATTAAGCCATGGCCATAATCAATTTGTGGAGGAAGCTTAGATCTATATATCTCTATCTAAAAAAGAAATAAAATTGAAAAAGAAAGAAGTAAAGGGTTCAGACAATAGCGGAAATAAAAATTATGTTCAGTGCGCAGCCATTAGAGTTGGAACATTGCACCAAACGAGATGCAATCTATCTTTTGGTCTGGTAGAGGGAAATAAATGGAAGGGAATAACCCCCTCTTCAATGGTGACGTTCTTTGGAACGAATGGAGTCGAAAATATTACTCCAGGACTTCCCTCTAAAATAAGTCTTAAACCTATTTTTAAAACCATCAAATAGCTATCCGGTATATCTTTTAACTCCTTCTGCAATATCTTCCCTTTAAACATATTAAACTTTGTGTACCAAAATAGGCACCTCTCCCTTTGAATGTACATCAGAACGATGGCAATGTTCATCACCCAAGTAAAAAAACTCTACTAAGGATGATGAAGAATGAGCCACAACACCAGTTTTGACAAATTCAGACATAAAAGCCAACAACCTGTATACCATGGTTTCGTGCTCTGGCCCTCATCAGTACAGGGACGGCTTTGATTTCATAACATCCTACGAGAGAAGTTATGGAATCTATCGAATTTACTAAATAGGCGTTTATGCTGTTACATATATATATCTCTTTTATTTTTTTCTATTGTTTTTCATGTGTTAAGCGTCTTTACGCAAATTTGGCCTTAAATACCCATTTCTTGATTTCTCGGGAAGCCATTGGAACCAAAAAATCTTTTTGGGCGCAGTGGTTACAGCCTACTCCACGCTGACGAGCGCCAACAGCGCGAAAGGCGTTTGTGGATGGCTTTTCTTGATTTATCAAGAAATTGGTTTGGCCAAATATCAAGCTAAATAAAGGTTTAGTTTATTTTTGCTCCACTAGATGGCGTTCTGCCATCTTAAAAAGCACATGTGCTCGTGGTCAGGAGATGCCTTCTTTATTTTTAATATCAACACCTGACCCATTTATCTTTTATTTTTTCTATTGTTTTTCATATATATAAATATATATATATATTTAAACCGTTTAGGGGTAATATCATAGTGTATTTTCTATCATTAACTTCACTATATATACCTATTTACATACATACAAACGTATTGAGGAGAATACCATAGTTAATTTACATAATTGATGTCACACTATACATTTACCTATTTACATATAAAAACCTATTAACAGCTAATTATAGTGTATGTACTATAATGGATGTCACTCCTGTAGATAGATAATACCGTACATAAAATTATCCATTTATATAAACATGTACACTTTCATTTGACATTTCGAAAGAAAACTGTAAAAAGAAGAATTAATAGAATTAAATTGATTTTATTTAAATGAAGCCCCCCGACTATTGCCTTATAAATTATTAATGGATTTTAAAATGACGTTTTTTTTTCTATCTCCACTCACCAGGATTTTCATTTAGATATCTTTTTAAGTCTTTGTATTGGTAAACATTGCTAATTCCACACGGGAGAAACGTTTTTATTTCATTTTTTATATTGTAAATAATTATATTTGATTGGGATAATTGTAATAGAAATATTAATAAAACGACGGCATATGTATTGTCCTTCCATTAAACTAATTGACTATAATACAGCGCAATGTGAAGTTTTAAGCTGTGATTAAGTTATTGAGCAAGCTATGTTTGGCATTTCATGTGATGGTGACGTCATAGACAGTATGTAATGCGACATACCAAGTTGCATAAACACAGCAAACTGTGATAACACTTAAGGTGCACACAACTTGAAGATATACTTAGCAAATACGTCAATAATAGATTTTTTTCAAAATTGTTAGGGGGTTTTTTAAATTATTTATTTTATTTATTTATTACAAAACACACTATATATCCTATGTTGATATTTGCGTGTGAATTTTTAAAATATTTTATGTACATAGTTTCAAAATATATTTACATATTATTTATAGTTTGTTATCGAGAAAGTGAAAATTATTTAAATGTACATTTTAGAGCAATACTTGTATAATAAATAACGTTTATTTGCACACAGATATTGTTTTAAAAATGTTTATAATATTGTTATAATTAACCACTAAAATTATTGGCATAAATATAGATCATTTTAAAATCATTAATTTATGCTAACAGCTTTCGAGTATTGGTTCTTCCTCAGACTTTATTATTAACAAGACGGTATGACGGCAGGTCAGGAGACAGCGAGCGTCACCGGGCTGGTGGGTGAGGCGGCAGAGCTGCCGTGTCAGGTGGATGTGGCGTCGTGCGGTAGAGTTTACTTCATCACGTGGACCAAGAACAGCTCGGCAGCTGGGGAGTGGAAGCGGCTCTACCTCTACAGCGACTCCGTGGAGAAACCCCTACAGGAACTAGCCAACCCGGACCGCGCAGACTTCAGACTGGACGATGATGGTGCGACGTTACGGATCGCTCCCCTGCGGGCGGGGGACGAGGGAACGTACAAATGTGATGTCACCTATGTCAAGGGGAAATGTCCATCTCTGTCTTTCGCCACTCTGACACTTATCGGTAAGTCGTCATACGAAACCCATGTAAAAACTAGACCGTTGGTTAAGGACCTTTAGTAAAATAAGAACATTAAGCCTCCAGGGATTATTTTTAATATTGATTAAAGGGATTATTTTTTGAAAAGGACCTTTAGGTTAGGTTAATTTTTTTTTTAAATATAGATGTTGTGATGTGTTTTGATCATGTAGGATGACTGTGGTGTGGTTGGTTAGATGTAGTCGTCGTGGCCAAAATGTTCAGAGTGGTTTCAGGCGTGAAATGAATTCCACAAAAGGAGACAAGGCTGGTTGGATGTCACCTTAGAAAAGACGAGAGAGTGTGAAGCCGACGCCAGTCTAGGCAGGTCTGTCCAGGGGGGGTCTGTCAATAATCGTGTCTCAAAGCGGACTGATGTGTTTTGAGCCAAAGGGGGCACACCTGGTACCTCGACTTTGTTTTTCGGAGATCTTCCTCCTGACTGACGCCGACTGTCACTCAATCGAATTTTATTTTGTCGTTTTGGTAATTATACTATAACTATATAACACATGGGGATATAATATTGGAATATATTACAACAGTTTATATGTTTAGTTATATACGGTAAAACCCTGCTAAAAAGAACCGGAGATATAGCGAATCTTCCCTTATAACAAACCTGAAATAATCCCCATTTTTTATAATACAGTGAACTATGGCTATAATGAACCATGGCTATAGTGAACTACAGGTTCAGTCCCATTGGGGTTCGCTATAGAGGGGTTATACTGTATTTAGGTTGAGTTAGAGATTTTTCAGTGTACACTCTCATGGACAAAACTTATGGAAGTTGAACCTTTCAGCATGTATATCTTGATTCAGACAATAACTTTGAAAGATATTTGATACACAATGATATTTATTGAAGATACACAGGAGATAACCAAGTGTGAACAAAATTGTCTCTGTCTCCTTCAATAAAACACAGATCCGGCGTTATCAAAGACTTTCCACTTCCTTAAGTGTTGTCCATGAGTGTAGCTCACATATAGGTTAAGTTGGCGTTATCGAGCTAACGAAGACGGACGAGGAAGAGTACAAGCACGTGTTAAAACCTGTGCGTGTAGAGACCAATCTAGGGCGATGGTCTGTCTCAACCAGGAAGCAAGAAGAGCCTAAACCTATTATCATCAACCTTGAAAGAAATCTTACTTTTTGGAAGAATGAGGGCGGGACGTGAAATCTCAAAGCAACAACAAGCATTTTGTCCAACGATCTGGTTGGTTGTACATTGAGGAACGACGCTCTGTTGTTCCATTTTGGAATAATTCGACTTTCACATCCTCATTTATATACCATTCACAGGCCATGTCACGACATCCGCTTCACCAGCTTTGGTGAATTCAGAGCACCAACCTGGAGACCATGGTTTCGGGCTAATAGCCCACTTCAGTTCAAGAAAGGCTTTGATTTGTTATGATCCACAAGGGAATCATGGGATCTTCAGAATTCGCCAAAGAGGTGTTAAGTTGACAAAGTGCCTAGGCTAATTTAATGTCCAAAATATATATATATATATATATATATATATAGAGAGAGAGAGAGAGAATGATATAGATCTATATAAAAATAGAAAATTCGGAAGATTCCATTTGATCCCTTTTGGATATCTTGATATCAAATCCCGCACTGGACTGACGAGGGCCATTAGCCCGAAAACATGGTCTCTAGGTGGACGCTTCTCCGTTTTCTGGTGTTGTGACTTTGTCACTGACCTAAGTCCGCTAGTTTACGGAGACGGTCAATAGATGGCGCTTAGTTTTAACGTCTAATTTGACGGGAGACCTTTCATTTTATAGATCAATGTATATATATAGATGAGCGGTGTCTAAGTGGATGTGTGTGTCCAGCGCGGCCCGACCCCCCGACGGTAGTGAAGGACGGCCGCGAGGTGGTGAACGGCTCGACGGTGGGGCCGCTGAGGGAGGGCCAGATGTTGGAACTGTCCTGCGTGGTGACCGGCGGTCAGCCGGACCCTGTCGTGCTCTGGCGACGTGCCGACGGCGAGGAACTACCGACGGACGTCTCTCGGGACTCCGAGTCCCACAACGTCACAGCCAGAGTCCGCGTGGAGCTAACACGAGCGGATCTAGGAGCTCAGCTGGAGTGTGTGGTCCAACACCCGACATTGTCCAGTCCTCTCTCGTCGATGCTCACCCTGGACCTGCACGGTGGGTTTACAGTACCTTACATACACACACTATCTTTCTTATCTATCTTCTTAATGTAAATATACACTCACACACACATGGACACACAAAACTTGAAGAAGTAGAAAGAGAGAGGCAATTTTGTTCACACTTGGTCATCTCACGTGTCTTCAATAAAGGTCACTGTAATATCTTTCAGAGTTATTGTCTGAATCCTGATATACATGCTAAAATGTACAACTTCCTTAAGTGCTGTCCATGAGTGTGTTGCCATTGTAAAGGACGTCCAATCACCCAGGATGTGCAGTGAGACCACTCAAGCTCCAGGTCACCGAGAAGGAGGTCCACGCCGTGGCCGGGGAGCCCGTGCTGCTGACCTGTGTGGCCGAGGGTGCGCGGCCCGCCCCCGTCCTGACGTGGACCAACGGCTCCGTCTCCCTGACGGGGCTCTTCAACTCGGAGCCGCTGCCCGACGGCACGTTCCGCACGGTGAACGAGCTGGAGGTGGTGGCCTCGCGGTTCGACCAGGGCCGCAGTCTGACCTGCCTCGCCTCGCACGTCGTACCGGGGGACCCGCTGGAGGCTTCAGTCCGCCTCTACGTCCTGTGTGGGTGCTCTCTTCTCTGTTCTTGTTCTGTTCTGTTCCCTTTGTTCTGTGTGGGTGCTCTCTTCTCTGTTCTTGTTCTGTTCTCTATGTCCTGTGTGGGTGCTCTCTTCTCTGTTCTTGTTCTGTTCTGATCTCTAGGTCCTGTGTGGATGCCTTCTTCGGTTCTAGTATTTACTCTGTTCTGATATTTTTGTGTGAAGTGTTATGATCTTGTCTGTTTGTTTTGTCTTTGTCTTTTCTGTATATCTTGTCCTGGTCTTATTTCTGATAATACTATGTCTCAATATAGTCGGGTTTTGTCTTCTTCCCTGTAATGTTTTGTTGATCTTTTTAATCTCCATGAGCCTTTTCTGTTCTTTTTGGTACCTTGCTCTGGTCTTTTCACACGACGATGTGTTCAGTTTTTTTTTTAAATAATTTTTTGTACTTTATTGTCGATACTTTGGTACAGTATGGTTGTGGTTTGATCCGCTCAGGACTTTTGTCTTTTATCGTACAGCGTGTCTTATTTGTCCTGTTCCACATTGTTCCGTGATGTTCCTTGTTCCAGTGCTAACTGAATACGTTGTTCTAGAATCTTGTTTAATTTGAGAAAGTTCTGTTTACGATTGGTTTTAGTTTCTTTATTACACTTTACTCTTTTCTTCTTTATGTAACTTCACAATCTCATTCGTCTTTTTAACATTTTCACAACGAATAACCTTTCATATTAAACCAGAGAGTTGGCACCTTTCTTTTTTCGATCAATGTTCCCCTCCTTGCAAAACGTCCATCTGTATTTTTGCCATGTGGTCGCGCGAGCCATTTTACAGCACTTCTTTGTAATCTTACTTCGGGTCAGGATTTCATCACTTTGACATCGCCATCTTCAGCCAAATCCACAGGTTCTTCGTGACTCTGGAAATTATCCGTCGAGGATCCTCTGATTGGTTGGACTCTTCATCGTCGAGAGAACTTCCTCGATTGAAAATAATTGTTTATACTTTTACTATATGTAAATATACTGTCCTAAAGGTTTATGTCTATAGTTTGCGAAAATACCATTTCTAAGATTCCACCCTACAGTGTAGCATATATAAGCAGAATAATCCAATACAGTATTAGAGCTCTAAGAAGCGGTCTGGTAGATCAAATTGGCGAAGCCTCTGGAAGGATTCACCACTGATGAGCAAAGCCCTCTCAACATTTTTTCATCGCAGTATGGAGAGTAGCGAGGTTTGTTTTGGGTGTAAAACGACACTTTCAAGCTTTAATGCTTTCGTTTATTATATCCTTGCGGATTTCATGAAAGCAAATATCGCTCTGAACTGACGAAGGCCATTAGCCCGAAACCATTATCTCTAGATTGGCGTATTGAGTTTGCTAAAGCTGGTGTCGTGGCTTTGTCACCGTCCAGTGTCTTCTAGGCAGAGGTTGTGAAAAATGACGCTTATCTTTAGTTCTATCTCGACGGTGGTATTTTTTCTCTTCATTTGATATATTTTGTTCATTAAATATACAAGCGTATTATCTTATATAATACAGACACACTTTGTATATTGGTAACTTATTATGTTGAAGTGTTACACAAGGATTTGCGTCGTATGAAAAAATAATTCTGTTTTCTTCTCTCCGTGACATTGTCGGCGTAGGTCAGGTATCGCGTGTCGCCATATCTCTTACTTCACAGAATATTAAAAACTGCACAAATCTACTAGTATCATTTTCCCCGCGTGCACCATACCAACTATGGAGTATGCAAATTAAATTCACAAGGCTGATTTTGGTGGCGTTGAATAAATGTATGCGTTTCTAGATACTGTAGCATCTCCTTGAGAGGACGATTTAGCTAAGGAATCGTCTCTTTGCAAAGGACAATTCTCCCATCGCCAAAATTACCATTTAGCTTCCCAAGGAAACCTCTTCCTAAAAGACAATTTGTCTCTGCGACTTAATGATCTCTTTTAGAGAGAGGTATGTTCTACTGTATGCGCCATTCCACCCATTCTGGCCTTGAAGCCAACCTTCCCTTAGTTTTTCCTAAATACCATCTATTAGGCATGCCATCTATTGAGAATATTTAAATTCTCTTCCACTCTATCCTCTTTAATCGTACCATCATCAATATAAATAGTTTTGAATTGTCAAAAAGTTATTGCGTAGCGCTGTGGTAGGTTAAACTGAATAAATGGCTACTAGGGTTTACAAATGATGAGCCAGGCCCTCCCAATACTTTTTGTATCTCGCAGTTGAAATGAAACCCACACTTTTATACAGAATAAATATGTTATTATACCTTTTGTACCTTGATAAAAGGTTGGCGCACCCTCCAATCAAAATACTTGTAAGTAAATTAATTTTTGATCTAATATAAAGTATATAGACATATATATAAAATAAAATTTTAATTAAAATATTTCACAATTTTGTTTTATAATTCACAGGTTATTGTTCTAAAATAATACACAAAGAAGACCTCTTATTCATACTTGTTGAAGAATATGCAAATATGTCGGCCTGGAATCGCAAAAATATATGCAAATTTCTCTGATAGGGAGCTAGTCCTTCTATAGAAACGAAGCAAACTTCCCTATAGAGAGAAAATTAAGGAAAAGAACCGAGTGCTGTTCTGTGATTACAAATATTTAGTGTGGATTAAATATTTGACTGTTGACCCTCCGTGTTTACATACCGAGTGTGTAAATGGGTCAGCTAAATATTCATCGTCTGTTCTACTTCACCACTTTACTAATTAACTTTATTATGTGTCGAATGTGTGTTTCCCATTTATGTAAATAGGTAGAGTATTTATCTTATTAATTTAGAGTCGTAACGTAAATGTAATCTGGAAATATTTAATTGATTTTGTGGAAAAATTAGAAAGTTTTGATGGGGATATTGTAAGTTCAAACGCGCAGCTACATCCTTTTAGTTGGTTTTACGTGAATTTTAGAATATATTTATGTAATATATATTTTATATATAATATATATATATATTTAATATAAATTAGCGTAAATTTGCATAAAGTATCTTTTTTTTTAAGTAATCTGTAGTTCTGGAAAGCATACGATATCTCCTAAATTCTGCATTTTGTCTCAAATTAAGATATTTTGAGTAATATAAAGTCGATCAAATAGGCTGAGATTTTTTTTTTTTTTAAGTTTTAAAAAAATTTTGAACACTAAATGAATTAAGACTGATAGTTTTATGAGAAATCTGAAAGTGTATACCTGAGTAGTTCTAGTTGTTTTTTTGATGGATGGTATGGTAACCATGTGGTCAGATATTTAAAAATACACTCTATGTAAATATGAAAAGTCGCCTTATATGCATTTATGATCATTTTCCCAAAAGATATAATAATTATTTAAATATATTTACTGCTATTGCATCGGATCTTTTAGTTTTTGCATTTAAGGTTTATTTAACCAATTTTATTATTTTAAAACTATAATAGAAAATAATTATTCACGCGGGTTTTTCAGTTTCATTTTATTAATCATATTTTGGTCTTCAGTGTCGCCATATTTCTTTATTTTGAGTTCTTCTCTTTATTTCTTCATAACTTCCCATCCAGTCCATCAGTCCAATTATTCAATTTCTCTGTTCTTGAGTAGGATCTGGTCTCCAGTGACGTCATACTTCTCTATCTTAAGTTCTTCTCTTTATTTCTTCATAACTTCCCATCCAGTCCATCAGTCCTATTCTTCAGTTTCTCTGTTCTTGAGTAGGATCTGGTCTCCAGTGACGTCATACTTCTCTATCTTAAGTTCTTCTCTTTATTTCTTCATAACTTCCCATCCAGTCCATCAGTCCTATTCTTCTTATCATTCAGTTTACGTTCCAGAACCCTACTTATCAATTCGTTTTCTCCAAATGTTTACGTCTTCTTAACCTAAATCAATGCTTTCATTCAAAACCACGAATTTGTTAAACTAACCACGAATATTTATCACGAAACAATAGGAGGAGTATTAAGCCGACAGATCCCCATGAAGGCCATAGGTCGATGGAAATAGCCCATGGGAACTTATTTTCTGTCTTGTTATTTTGATCGCACGTGGGGCCTTGATATAGAACTGTTGGTCTGAAGCTTGTCCAAATTTATTGTAATGAAGAAACGTATTGTTCTAGTGGTTTTAAAAACTCTTAGGTTCAAACAATCATCACTTTGCAACACTGAGGTGTTATCACCCTCTC
Organism: Cordylochernes scorpioides; assembly: GCA_030710605.1. NCBI lineage: Eukaryota > Metazoa > Arthropoda > Arachnida > Pseudoscorpiones > Chernetidae > Cordylochernes > Cordylochernes scorpioides. Next base: position 100,042,940 of record CP092870.1, on the reverse strand, counting down.
CTTATACCAGTGAACACTGGTACTTCCTCTCTATATATCAGTGAACACTGGACGATCATCTCTATTTACCAGGATACATTGGCCCTTTCTATCCATACACCAGTGTACACTGGCCCGTGATCTCCATACACCAGGGTACACTGGCCCTTCATCTCCATATATCAGTGTAATTCTGACACTTCCTATCCATATACCATGGTACACTGGCACATCCTCTATATTTATACCAGCGAACACTGCCCATCATTTGCACATACCAGGATACCTGACTCGTGATCTCCATACACCAGTGTACCCTGGCCCGTGATCTTCATATACCAGGGTACACTGGCCCTTCATCTCTATATATCAGTGTAATGCTGACACTTTCTATCCGTACACCAGTGTACACTGGCCCTTTCAATCTGTACACCAGTGTACACTGGCCCTTCAACTCTATATATCAGTGTAATGCTGACACTTTCTATCCGTACACCAGTGTACACTGGCCCTTTCAATCTGTACACCAGTGTACACTGGCCCTTCAACTCTATATACCAGTGTACACTGGCCCGTGATCTCCATATATCAGTGTAATGCTGACACTTCCTATCCAAACACCAATTTGCACTGGCCCTTCCTCTCTATGTACCACAGTGAACACTGACCCACCCTCTGTGTGTTCCAGACCCCCCTGTGGTCACAGTGCAGCCCAGTGAGGGAGTGGAGGTGCGGGAAGGTTTCCCGGCCACGATGTTCTGCACCTACGACGCCAATCCCAGCAACGTCAGCGACGTACGCTGGCTCCTGGAGGACGGCACGGAGCTGCTGCCCGACCCCGGTACCGTGGACATGGCCGAGCTGGGCTTCCCTGCATTGGCCCTCGGCAACGTCTCCCGCAGCAACGCCGGCTTCTACGGCTGCGAGGTCACCAACAAGGTCGGCACGGCGGTGTCGTCCAACCTCGTCGAGCTCTCCGTGCTATGTGAGTCCATCCCGTGTCGTGTATACTGGCACGACATCGTGAGGCGAAGAGTTTTTGTTAGGTTGCCTTTTGTTTTACTTAGCCGAGCGGTTACGAGTATTTCTGCCTTTTTCTACACGAATAAAAATGAGAACGGTTCTCTTTTTTTATATAATTTATGTAGAGAGAGAGAGAGAGGATTCCATCAAACCGCATCTAAAATATCAGGGTTTTTTTTTGCTACATGTTTTAATTTGCATATACCTATTTTACAGATAGAGAGAGAGAAGGGCAGAAATGATCAAAGCTCGGCTAAATAAATAAAAAATCTCAAAAGTAACTTTTCGCCTCACGATGCCCTACTTTTAATAATTTACTGCTCCAGGTGATATTACCCAACTTCTGCTATAGATACAATCTGTGTGATATACCTTTAGATTAATTAAATAAATGGAAAGTGTCAATCCGGGGATAAGTTTCTCTAAATATTTTTATTACTTGTATTCAAGCTTTATCAGTATTTCGACGGACGTAACACACTATTATTTTTGGGGCTCAAAAATCATCCATTATGGTTAGCAGCCCCGTAAATAGAGATATTTCCACACACTTGAACTCAAGTTTTCGGACTTATGACCACTGGAAATGCGTCGGTCCTGAAAGCTGTTGTTGGATTCGGTGCTGCCTGGAGCATAGGAACTCTATCTATACTTCCTTCCTGTGGTGAATCTGTATAAGACTGGTGGTCTTAATAAAGTTGAATGTGTGTGTGCTTTCGGATTCAGATTCCAGCCTGTAAACGGGCGTAAAACACTTGAACTCAAGATTCAACTAAAACAGTTAGTTAGGGTGTTACTCACGTCGAGAGAGAGAATGGAATGATATGTTTGAAAACTTGAGTTAGAGCAGGGGTCGGCAAACTGCGGCTCTTTGGGTGTGAAGTTGCGGCTCTTTATATAGTTCCATAGTTAAATATTATTTATAATACAATATAATGCGGCGTATATGATTGTAGAACGAAGTTTGACAATTATACCGCAAATGTTTCTTTTGAACGCAAAATCGAAATTTATTTAAAGGAGAAATAACGATTATTTCTAACCTTAGGGATGAAGTATGAAAGGATGAATTGTTAAGAGTAATGATGAACAGAAAAATAATTCCCCATCCCTGGACACTTTTATTTTTCTGTTCATCATTACTCTTCACAATTCATCCTTTCATACTTCATCCCTAAGATTATAAATAATCGTTATTTCTTCTTAAAATAAATTTCGATTTTGCGTTCAAAAGAAACATTTGCGGGATAATTGTCAAACTTGGTTCTATAAATATTTATTTATGCGAGTACTATTTATATTGTTGACAAGAAAACATTTTGTGTGGATCTTTAAAAACTTTTAAATTTTGTAAATTGTTGACTCTTTCGACTCAAAAAGATTGCCGACCCCCGAGTTAAAGTAAAGAAAAAAAAGGTTTAAAGAAATTAATCCCCGGATTGAGATTTATTTAATTGTGAACACAGTGGATGTTGTATACCTTTATATAATAAACACAGGCACATATGTAAATTTTAAATTAATTGGCATCTATCGATAAAATGTGTAACAATTAAATTTACTGGCACATGTGTTTATCTTTAATATTAAAATTCGAAACTATTTTAAAAGCGTATGATTATTTTTGAAATTAAACAATTTCTACTGCCCTTACTGCAATGGAAAAATTAATGGGAGGGCCTGGCTTCAATGACCCAGGCCCTCCCATTAATTTTTCCATTGCAGTAAGGGCAGTAGAAAGTGTTTAATTTCAAAAAGAATCATACGCTTTTAAAATAGTTTCCAATTTTAATAACAGATGGCGCGCATTATATTTTTAATATTATCAACAGATATTATCTCTACAGCTCTATCTGCAATGATAACAATAAGATCTGTAAAGATAATATTTGATGATATTATTAAAAAAGAAACACGTTGTCAGTAAATTTAATTGTTACAAATTTTACAGGCATATATTAGATTGGAAAAAAAAAAAAGATTTATTTGCTAATATTTCGGTTGGCTGAACACCAACCTTTGTCTCTAAATGGAGCTCTAAGTTTGTTTATACAGAATAAATACGTTGCCTTGACAAAGGTGGGCGTTCAGCCAACCGAAATATTGGCAATCAAATCCATCCCGTGTTTATAATCTAAATAATGGAATAGATGGAGATTGCTCTGTTTTTAAAAGGGATTTACCTCTATTCTAAGGCGATGCACTTCATGGCGAGAAATTCCTTATAACCGAAGTCTCTTGTATAAAGAAAAGAAAACCTATTTTACACGATATTTTTTATCTTTAAATTTAAAAACAAAAACTTTGCAATGTTCTTACTGAGATGAAAAAAATATAATGGGTAGAGCCTGGCCCATCAGTGGTCCACCCTCTAAGAGGTTTTGTTAATTTAATCGGTCAATAAATAGCTAAATATTTATATCGAAATTATTATTGGCGAAATACAATCGACATTATCCGTGACAAAAAAAAACTATCTTCAACTCAACTCTTTGTAGATGGAAATTTTGCCGGGAATAAATTGATTTATATAAAAAAGCATAAGGCGCCTCTCTGGTCAAAATAAACGTTTAAACTATACGTCATCTATTGACCGTCGCCGCAAACTAGCGGCCTCGGGTCGGTGACAAAGCCACAACACCAGCTTTGGTAAACTGAGAAACGTCCGCCTATAGACCATGGTTTCGTCCGTCTGGTTTTGATAGATGGAGTCTAGTTTTGTTGTTTATTTTGACAGGAGAGGCTTTCTATGCTTTTATAGACTTTTTGTGACGAAAAGTTCGTCAATACGTCATAAAGGAAATATTTTTAGCGGGACTTAACTCTCGGGATAATTTTATATCCTGATATGGAGGAGGACTTATCCTTGAAGTTGGACACGGCTTCTAAACGTGGATGAACCTACTGTTAATTCGACTGTGGTATATGGATACAGTAGGCAAGTATAAACCACCGCCGATTTATTTTTCCCACTAAAATCCTCAATGAATAGACCAACTGAACAATGGCAACCAAGTCACCAGACTATGGCTATGGATTGGTCATCTTGGTGGAATCTGTTGAGTGAAGAGGTACACAGCAATCTTAGGAATCTAACTCACTCACACACCCGAAATAATACAATAAGTATAAAAGGAAAACAGAAAAATGCAATATTACAGCGGTATGGTAGATTAAACTGGCGAAACCGCTAGTAGGTTTCACCACCGATGAACCAGACCCTTCCATTATTCTATCATTGCATTAAGGGCAGTAGAAAATTGATTTATTTTAAAAATAATTATTCGCGTCAAAAATAGTTTAAATTTCTTTAAAATAATAAGTGAAAAATTATTTAATCTCATTCTAGAATTAATAATATAAAACACAATATAATGAGATTTTCCAAAAAGTGATTCACAAGACAAACAACAACAGTTAATAAAAGAAACCATATTTCTCTTTCTGCATCAAAACTATTCCATATTTGATAAGGTCCTCTGGGCCGTCCAATGAATAAGTTGCACACGCCAACAATTTATTATTCAATTATAGCCCCAGCCAGCCCATTGTTGCATATATCTCCCAGTCTGTCGACATATATATATTTACATATTAGCTCACAGTTGCATATGCTACGGGAAAACTCGAGGTTATTTACACTGTGTAATCAATTTAGCACTAACCTATCATAAATATATATAACATAGAGTTTCGGGAGGATGATATTCATGTACCAAAGGAATCTCCTTTTAAAGGTGCATCATAACGATGACACTATACATCACCATAGTAAAAAACTTTACTTTCCCAAAACTGGCGTAGTGGCTCTTTTTTTTTTTTAATATCACTAATAAGGATTTTATGCATATGTTTATTCAGTGCTCTTTTTCTTAATTGTTTATTTTCTTTTTGACAATTCTGTTACCTACTCTACTACAATATGAATTATTGTAAATAGTTTCACGCGCAATTATCCAGATCGGATATAGCGTGTCTTGTTTGCAACTGGTAATTAAAAAAAAAGGATTTTTACTAGGGTGATGTGCACTAGTGATGATAGAGAATTAACCACACAACACCAGTTTTTGAAAATTCAGACAAAAATTCCAACCTGTATACCATGGTTTTGGACTTTGATCCTCATCTGGTGTGTTGCTCATTTTTTATCATCACTAGTAAGGTTTTTCACTAGGGTGATGTACATTGGATCGTTCTGTTGTATAATTAAAGGGAGAGGTACCTCTTTTGGTATATTAATATTATCCTTCCGTAACTATATGTTGTATAAAGTAGTAGTATATGTAATTATGTAAATATATAGAAATATATAGAAATAAAATAAGAATTATAAATGAAAAGAAAGTTGAGGAAAAGTAAATTAGGGAAATATTTAAGATTTCAAAAAGGTTTTTATTAATTTATTTAAGTCACCAATTAGTTCTATAAACCCGGTTAAATTCTCATTAAGGGTTCCATTATATCAAATAATTACAAAACAATAGGCATGTTATTCACAATGTTTTGTTCTAGGAATTTTAATTTAAATTAACATAAACTTTAAACTAGTATTAAAAATTATTTGAAAATATTTAACATCTCTTTCTCTCTTCATCTTCTATTAGTATCATCAAATATTACCGTGGTTATGTATTTTATTGTTTTCTACTCTTGCCCCATCTTCAATTTTTTCCTTATGTTCCGCTTCCATGACGCGTAACAGCCGTTTCTCAAGCGTGAACTGGTTATAGCCCTAATTTTTGTTACTAAAAAAAAACCTTCTTAAAAACCTTATAATATAGCCCTAATCTACTTTTATCATTTTTTTCTTTTAGTTGTATTTTCTTTCTATATATATATGTATTGTTATATATGTAATATTACTTTAAAATATTGTTTTTCAGTTACAGATTTCTATAATACAATATAATATATTGCGGCTTGTGATTGTAAAACGACATTTGAAATACTATCCCGCATGTGTTTCTTTTCAACGAAAATTCAAAATTTATTTCAAGGAGAAATAACGATTATTTCTAACCTTTTGGATGAGGTATGAAAGGGTGAATTGTGAAGAGTAATGATAAACGGAAAAAGTCAGTATAGATTTCTATACTGACATTATATTTTTACATTTCAATACCAATTTATTATTTATTTATTACTTTATTTAACAGTTGGGAGAGACACGCCATATCCACAATTTGGATAATTGCGTGTATATTTTAAATTATATACAATTAATACAATTGAACATTGGAAATCATTAAAATTAAACGTTCGATGTCAAATTTTACATATAGCAATTATAAGTAGTAGCTTGAAATATGTACAGTCAACACTTTCGCCTCAAAATATACATCCTGCAGAATCTATTAAACTTGATGTATTGGTCTTTATTGCAAGCAGCTTGTTTTGTATTAGTCAGGTAAAGTTGGTTTTCTTCCCTTAGATCAGAAGTTAATGGACAGTTTATCAGAAGGTGTTCAGGGGTTTGTTGTTCGTTTCCACAAGTGCATGCAGGTGAACCAATTTTGCCAATTCTAAACAAATATGTGTTGAAGTCACCATGTCCAGTAAAAAACTGAACGTTATTTATTATAGTATTTAAATTAATCAATATAAAAAAAACTCATATATTAAGAAAAAGACATCTCCTGTTCGTGCAATTGAAAGTTGCTGATGGCTTGCGCCATCCGTTGGAAAAAATGTTAACTAATCGTTTATTTTCAATTATTCCAGAATTGGCCAAATTGGTCTTTAAAGCATCCTGAAAATCATGAAACGGGTTTTTAAGGCCAGAAGTGCGTGAGAACGCCAATGTGAAAACAAAATAGTACAAAAGTGAAATTGTACTTCACACTTTTGTACTGTTTTTCACATTATAACCAACCTGAAATAATCCCCATTTTATAACACAGTGACCTATGGCTATAATGAACCATAGGTACAGTCCCATTGGAGTTTGCTATAGAGCGGTTTTACTATAGTTTCATTTCTTATATATAAATATATAGCTGTTGTGAATTACCCCATTTCGTAATTAAAATGAAATATGAAGAGAATATATATGTAATATTCAAATAGTTGTATGTGTGTTGTCAGTAGAGATGATATTATATAATTAATTAAATTATTATCACTGTGTATGTGTGAATAAATTAATTAAACTATCACTGAATTGACACCACACACTGCTACCTAATGTACCCATATAAAATCTGTGTTGTAGAGATATTTGAATATTCAATAACTTATTTATATATGGATCAAACAAAACTTTTTTTAATACAAAACAATAACGCGCCATCTATATATAACGAATGAAAACATTAAGACTCGAATGCTGCTTTTCACAAATATTTTTTAAAATTTGAATGACTCCTCTTCCTCAATACCGTGATAATATGCAAATAAATATATAAAGAGAATATGTATATATGTAATGATTTTCGATAACTAAAGGTTAAAACGGTTTTGGAACAACAACTTAGCAGTCATTAGTAGAGATCCTGTCGATATAACCGAAATGATTTTAATTGACGCCAAAGAAAAATCACACAAGAGGATTCTGCGGAGAAATAAATGGGGGCAGACGATGGAGGGGAAAATATCGTTTGGCAAGGGAAGTGATCATCTAGCAGACGACTGTTCTTCACGCGTCTGCCATTAAATATCTCCGCTGATCACCTTCTGTAATGATGACCTGATCACTCTCTCTTTGTTCTCATCATCACAATAATCATCATTTATATATACTGGCGGCATATGTTCTTCTATATGTAGGCTTTCTTTTTTTGCAAAATTTCAAAAATATGAAATTTGTTATATTTATTAGCATTCAATATATTTTTTTTTGGAATAGATCATCATATATATAGAAGCTATTTTTAGAATATATACATATAATAACTTGTAAATTAATAAAATTTGCATATTTTCACGGTATTGATGAAGTGGAGTCATTTAAAATAAATAAACCATGTTTTGTTGATAAATATAGATGAGCTATTAAACAACCAAATCTATGATTTTAAATGGGTACTTTAGGCAGCAGTGGTGCCAATTCAGTGATATAGTTTAATTTATTTATTCACAGTGATATATATTGTGGCAAAGAAATAATTTATTATTTAATTTAATATTATTCAAAGAAAATATTTGAAAACAGATTTATTATTTGTAAAATCATCATTTAGTTGCCTAGCTTGCTTGCTCGATATTCTCTAGCTGTAGATAATTTGGTTGATTTGTTGATATTTGTTGACTGGTCGTGGTGACGTTATCAATAAATACTTTCACATCTTCAGATATACAAAGACCATAATAAACATTTTGTTTTATTTTTTTCCACTAGATGGCACTCTGCCATCTAAAATGCTCATTGGGGAGGTCAGAATATGCCTTTTTTTGTTTTTAATATCAACACCTGACCTTTTTAATTTATTTTTAAAATTATTTTTACACATTAATAATACATTAAAAATTGAATTCTGTATGTTCACGCCTGAATTAAATCACATTTCAAGTTGCATATATGGCTATTTATATTTGCATATGTTTAAAGTGTAAATAGGGTCAAGTTGATAATAAACAAAGACATAATAAACGGAAAGATATACGTTAGATGATAAAATGACTTCCTATTATTTGTTGAACAATTCTATTAACTTTAGATGCATCTATATATAGTCGTTTGCGAAAGTATTCCAGAAAATGCCATCCCTGAAAATCTAGGGGAAAACCCTCTTTAAAATATAGAAATGGAAAATCCGCCATTAACTCTCGATCAAAGAATGTTTTCCATTCCAAACAACACTTCAGTGTGGGTTCACATTTTAGCTTACAACGCTGGATATGCAAATATGTTCAAATTTTTCTAAAAAATAATGCCATATATAAACGATATATAAAATGTTGAGTTTATTTTTTTTTTCTATAAAATTACTTCCAATTTGAGGAAGGAATTTATGCAAATAAGAGTTTCTAACATCTTACATGAATGGAAACTGCCTGCTTTTTTATGTAAATATACATATTTACAAAAAATCTCAATTGCTTAAATGCGTTTCAACGTTTCTCTCTTCCCTAAAAACTTAAAAACGTTCGTTTGGCTAAAAATGAAATTGCGTGTGCAAGAGTCGTTTGGGTCACGAGTTTCCGAGCAAACGACGTTTGGAAAGCTCTAGTCGATCACGCCTGCTCTTAAATTATATCTGCAAACCTGGAGGAAAAATCAATAAAAACCGTTTGCTGAATTCGAATTGATCGTAATGAGCAGTGGAAGATCGAAGGCAATGGTGTTTAGCGTTGATCAAACTGCTGAATAACTTTCCCCCTTTTATTTATTTCCTCTTTAATCCATTTATATATATAAATAGCGCTTCTCTTTCTCTTTCTCCTTAAAAAAACTTCTTATAATTCTTTTATAATTACTTTTTTTTAAATATTATTATTGCTATCCCTAGTACACGTGGAGTTTGTGAGATTTTTACTGGTTTGGTTCAACTGCCTCAATAATGTATTTTTGATCTAAACAAAGAGACATCGTGAAATATCTTTTTCACCCAATTATATGGTACATTTGAGTAACAATGTTTTATTATTATTATTATTATTCCTAGTACACGTGTTACAGGCCATGATAATCATTGTGGGTTGAAGTTGACGACTGCTTTTTACTGTAAGTGCATCACATGTCTATACATGTGTAGAAATCTAGTTCGATTTTTGCACTTACAAATGTGTCAGAACCCCGTTTGCGGGGTTACTTACACTCGCTGGTGGAATTGGACTTTTGTAAGAATCGGGGGCCATTGGAGCATTTTTTTTAATTAGAAAAATTATCCAATGGGGAATTCGATCCCGGGTCGTAGCGGTCAAAAACCAACGGTTCAGACCATCCTATGATTACTATAAGGTGAATGAGAGATATAAACTGTCGACTTTCGATAGTCACGACTCAGAATTGAATACCGCATTGAATACTTTTGTTTAATTAAAAAGAAATGCTCAAGTGGCCCCCGATTCTTGTAAAAGTCCAATCCCACCAGTGAGTGCAAGTAACAAACCATATGGCATACTTGTGAATCTAAAATTACTTTCTACATGTGTAGACATGTGGTATACATTTAAACCTGTCTATAGCGCCCCCTCTCTATAGCGCCCAATTTTAAATACAGTGGACCCTCGGTTTGCGAGCATAATCCGTTCCAGAGCCATGCTCGTACTCCAAAACGCTCGTAGTGCGAAACTAATTTCTTATTTTTAATAATTGAAACTCGGGCAATTCTTCTTGCTACGAACAATTGCACAGTTTCCCACATTTTACATATTTCCCGAATCTAATCTGAAGGGAGGGATCCCAGTGAATTTTCATCCATCACGATTACGGGCAACCATCACGAGTTGCTCGTAATGAGAAATTTCACTCGTAATCCGAGGTAAAATTTTTCAAAAAATTTTGCTCGTACTGCGAAAAGCTCGTACTCCAAGGTGCTCGTAAACCAAGGGTCCACTGTACGTAGTACGATGCGATTTATATATTATAAGTGACCTGTCTATAGCATCCCCTCTCTATAGCACCCTATTTTGATGAGTCCCAAGAGGAAGCCCTATAGACAGGTTTAACTGTACTCACAATAAAAGCAGTCACCAACTATTGTCTACCATTATTATCATGACAAACAGGAGCTCCATCTATGCTTCCTTTCTTCCTGTGGTGAATCTGTATAAGACCGGTGGTCTTAATAAAGCCCTATGTGTGTGTGCGTGATTATCATGACAAACAGGAGCTCCATCTATGCTTTCTTTCTTCTTGTGGTGAATCTGTATAAGACCGGTGGTCTTAATAAAGCTTTGTGTGTGTGTGTGATTATCATGACAAGTATCACGTGTACTAGGGATAATATTTACAAAAATTATTGATATTACACTCTCGTATTTCTTTCTTTAAATATAGTTGAACCTCCCACATGAGAGACCATAACATGGAGAATTCAGGACTCTCTTAGAGGCGGTCTCTTATTGGAGATTGGATAGGTTAGTTCAATTTTTACTTCATATACAGATGTGGGTGTTTCCTGTAGGTATTATTTTATTGGGGGTTATGTAAGGTCATTTTATTTTTTAAAAAGTGATTTATTCAGGAGGTAGTCTTTCATTTAAAGGCTACTAGACGAATGACCCGGGCAACGCCCGGGTTTATCCGATTAAATGTTTTACTCAAACACTATTCGTTACAATTATAAATTGGCGCCGTGGATGTCACTCTTGTGAAACGTCCCGCTCCAAACTTTACAGTCAGATTAGTTACGATATAAATCTTCAAATCGAGCGAGCGTCTATAAATATTTCGATTCAGATCAAGTATTCTAATTATTAAGCGAACACTATTATTAATAAAATTTTGAGAAGATATCGATTTTAAACGTATTTATAACCTTGATAGAGGGCGCTGTTCGTGAGCTAAGTAGAATAATTTGAATATATAGTTTTAATATTTAATTCATATATATATTAAAATAGCCTATCGTTTTCCTCGTATTTTTTTAAACTATATATGGAAATTTTGGTACTGTAAAAAAAACTTTGCTTCAATAATATAAAAGAAAAATACCTAGGCTAAGTTTCGAACAAAGGTTGTGGAAATACGAAGCCGTACACCTAACCATTAAGCTACGCTTGGTATCATAAATATTCGCATGTAAAGCTATTTCAGGCCTTACATATTTCTAACGACCTTTTTGAAATAGGTTTTTGAAACATGGAAATTATAATACTTCGAATAAATAGAAATAGAGTGAACACAAATAAAACATACCAAATATTTCGAATTAGAGCAGTTATTTTAAACGGCGAATTAGATCAGTTATATCTAAAAATGAAAATATATAAATAAATAAAACCTACCAAATATTTCAAATTAGAGCAGTTATTATATAAATATTTATATTATATGTGTTATTAAGCGAACTATTATTAATTATTTTAAACGGCGAATTAGATCAGTTATATCTAAAAATGAAAATATATAAATAAATAAAACCTACCAAATATTTCAAATTAGAGCAGTTATTATATAAATATTTATATTATATGTGTTATTAAGCGAACTATTATTAATAAAATATTGAGATTTAGATTTTAAACGTATTTATAACCTTTTAGTACTTGATAGAGGGCGCTGTTCGTGAGCTAAGTAGAATAATTTGAATATATAGTTTTAATAATTGATTTATATATTTTTTAAAATAGCCTATCGTCTTCCTCGTTATTTTTTTACCTATGTATGGAAATTTTGGTTTGAATTAGTGAACTACTGCGAATTTGTATACCGGACATACAAACAAACACACAAACATTCATTTATATATATATATATATATATATATATGTTATGTTAGACCCTCTGTCATTTTTTAACTTTTAAAATTGGGGATTATGTATGTAATGTTTTAATGATTTATATAAAATAAAGGTATTTACTCTAAAATTGGTATATCCTTATATTGGATTATATCAGGTTTTAATTATTTTTGTTCTTCTTTTATTTAACAACGGTGATCTCTACTGGAGCTCCGTGGTGGTTTCTCCTGGAATATTATTCGGATACCTTTGAATCCCAATCAAATTCCTTTAAAGAACTCGTAAAATTCCTCAGAAAAAACATCCCCAGATCTCTAAGAACCACAGATTTCTTTGTCTTTCTAATATTTTTATGATCGTTATTAGATTCTTCAGAATGGTCCTTGAATGTCTCAGAATTTGAATTAGATTCCCAAAACTGTTTCCTAGGTTCCTCAAAATCTTCCTTAAATTTCTAAAAGTCTTTCCCAAATTCCTCGAAATCTTCCCTAGATTCCCCAGTATCTTCTTTTAATTCCTCAGAATATTCCCTAAATTTCTCAGAATAATCCTTAAATTCTTCGAAATATTCTTTAAATTCCTCAGAATCTTCCCTAAATTCTTCAGGATATTCCCTAAATTCTTCAGAATCTTTTCTAAATTCCTCGAAATCTACCTTATATTCCTCCCTTTTTCAGAATCCTTTCTAAATTCCTCGAAATCCACCTTATATTCCTCCCTTTTTCAGAATCCTTTCTAAATTCCTCGAAATCCACCTTATATTCCTTCCCTTTTCAGAATCCTTTCTAAATTCCTCGAAATCCACCTTATATTCCTCCCCTTTTCAGAATCCTTTCTAAATTCCTCGAAATCCACCTTATATTCCTCCCTTTTTCAGAATCTTCCTTAAATACGTCCGAGAGAGAAGAGAATCTTCATCAAATTCCTCAGCAATTTAAATTTCTCGGTATCTACAATACATTCCTCGGAATCTTCCTTAAATATTCCTTCGCATATTCATCACATTCCTAAGAATCTTCCATAGATTCCTTATAAAGTAGATCCTATATTCAGGGAAAGAACGATTAAACACTACCCCCGCCTGCCCCATTTTCACCAAAACACTTTAAAATTCCATTTTCTCTAAGCAGACGATAAGATCTAACTATTAAAGATAGTTAAATATCCACAATTGATTCCATTAAAAAAAAACGGCTATTAAAAAGAACCAACCCTTAGAGAGAAATCTCCAAGAAAAGAGGTAATTATAGAAAATTTTTCTCTCTTTGAATCGTTCTTCCTTCCTAATGAAGATTTTCTCTCCCCCCAAATTTAATAAAGAGAGAGATAGAGAACAATCTTATGTTTTAGAAAAAAAAAAGAAGAAAAATATATTTCTCTCTCCCATATGCACACACGCACAGAGTAAAGTGGGAGTTTAAATAAAAAATAATTATGAAAAATCACTTAGGACCAGGTGACTCTAATAGCGCCATCTGGAGACACTAGAGAAACTGTCATTTAGATAAAGTTGCACATTAAGCCGCGTCACCTATTTGAACTGTAGGGAATGGAGGGGGGGGGGGGGGGAGGGAACAAACATCCCCTCCCCTAGTGTTGATGGTCGTCTGCGTTGTTAGTCATTTAAAATAATCTTTTGTTTCCTTGTTTTAACCACTTTTTCCTTTTAATACCAGCGCGAGCCATATGCAACTCTTTTCTGGAATTTTCTCTCTTTCCTGAATTATATGCAAATATATTTATATATATGAGAGAACTATAAAAATAGGAATTTTTAAAAAAGTAGTTGTCAATGTATGTTTCTTTTTTTATATTTTAAAATATAAAATATATAAATAACATATAATATTTTAATTTTAAAATATAATGTATAAATATATGTCAATAAAAATAATCCTTTGTATATCAATATTAAGGTGAATATATATGTATATTTAATTAAAAAGGCATATATTGGATCAAAATATCATTTATTTTACCACTATTTCAGTTGGCTGAACGCCAACCTTTATCAAGGTGTTAGAACATATTAATGTGTGTCAACAACAAACTCAGCGCCACATAACGTCAACAGAATTGAGTATATATATATATATATATTATAAAACAAAAAAAAATATTTCTGTTGTATTTTAGAATTGTTGAGATTATGCTATGGTAATGCAGTCGTGGTTAAAAATCTTGAAATAAAAATAATGGTTTTGATCAGAGGTTGCTTTAATTGAGCTAAGGAATGTATTAAGGCGTAAGAATAAAAAAAATGAAAAGCTTATTTACATAATGTACAAATGTTTTGAGCCGGCCATTGGGATAGAGAAAATATCTTTATTTACGGGGCTGCTAACCAAAGGCCATTGGGATAGAACAACAACGAGTTTTTATAGGGGAAGAGTGACCTCTGGCGGTCGATTTAGCAGAGTATTTGGATCTATGAAATTATAATTTAAAATAAAATGATATTTTTATATAACATATATATATGTGGTACAATTGATATAAAAGGAGACGCTAAAAAAGACACTAAATATTTAGAGATAACGCTTGTTAGAGTTTATAATTAATAAATTTATTATATTTTTCTATAGTTCCATATTGTTATTTTCAAGTTTTTTAAGAGAGAGAAGAAGTTTATCACGAATATAAACAAAAAGGCTTGGTTGTTAGTATATATTGGGAAGGGTATAGGGTTAAACTCTGTGAAGATAAGTTAAATTATATACGTTTACTGTAAATACTTTGATGTTTATCTCTTTCTTTTTAATTAGGTTGGATTCAATTAACTCTCTCTGCAGTAATTGGAGAGTGCCTCATTTATCGATAGTAAAACTTGAACTTTCTTACAACCTTATTTGAAATACACTCATGAACAAAACTTAAGAATGTGTAAAATCTTTGATTTTGCCGTTCGTCTTTTTTTTTTTTTTTTTTTTTTTTAAGGAGAACGGAGACAATTTTGTTCAAACTTGGTTATCTCGTTTGTCTTCAATAAAAGTCACTGTGTATCAAATATCTTTCAGAATTATTGTCCCGCTATACATGCTAAAAGGTAAAACTTCCTTAAGTTTTGTCCATGAGTATAAAAGAATATAACACGGTATTTACCTTTGATGTTTCATGTTGGAAGAATGTAAACATCGCGACTTAATCTTAAAAGATATCACTGATTCCACAACACAGGATCTGTGGTTCATTCCGTGAACCGAGTAAAGAATGGATTTGTTTAGATTGTCTGATACCTTCTGAGGCATCTCTAAATGGTTTCAACCATTTTTCTGAAGTTTATTTACATAGTTCTTCAAAATAAAGACAATTCGGCCAGTAAATATTTTTTATTGTCTCGACGTTTCGACAAAAATATTTTGTCCTTGTCAGGAGCGAACAAATATTAAAACATTTGGCAAAGCGTTAGAAATTAATAATTTACTGGCCGAAGTATCTTTAATTTGAAGAGCTATGAATGCCGGCCAGGCAGCCTCTATCTTTACGATTTATTTACATACTCATGGATAAAACTTACGGAAATGGTGAATCTTTGATATCTCCTGACGTCTTTTTTTTTTTTTTTAAGGAGACAGAGGCAATTTTGGTTATCTCGCAAGTGTTTACGAACTTTTGAGACAACCTTGTATATTGATCTTTGTGAGACAGGGTGATAGGTACTTCGAGAGAGTTCGATATGTTATGTCCGATGTAAAGATGTTAACTCCACCGTGTGTGTATGTTAGATCCGCCCCAGGTCGAGGCCGCTGTCAGCCCCGAGGAAGCCACGGAGCGCGAGGGCGCCAAGGTGACGCTACGCTGCGGGGCTATCGCTGGCAATCCACTCGAGCTGCAGCACGTGCGGTGGTACAAGGACGGGGCGCCGCTCGGCAACGAGAGCTCGCGGCCCGAGGTGGAATGGCTCAATGTCAGCCGCAACTTCAGCGGGCAGTTCTCCTGTCAGGGGGGAAACAGAGCGGGGTGGGGCCCGGTGTCCGCGCCGGTCACTCTGAGGGTGCGATGTAAGTATACCCCTCTCACACACATATACATATTTACATACATACATATTATATTTTTTATTTTTTATTGCTTTTACGCACACACACACACACACACATATATATATATTTTTGAAAATAGAGCAATCCATAAATAAATCTTTAATTAAAAAGGCATATATTTGAAAAAAATATATATATATTGATCCAATATATGCCTTTTTAATTAACTCATATATATTTATATAGCCACATAGTGTTAGTAAAAAACTTTACTAGCGATGATAAAAAATGGGCCAAAACACCAGTTTTGACGAATCCAGACAACAGCCTGTATAGCACGGGCCCTCGTCAGTACATCTTACAGTGGAGGTTTTGAAATCGGTCTAATGCACCAAACATTCGGTACACATACACATATATATATATTTACACTCATGGAAATCTTTGATTTCGCCGGTCGTCTATTTTTTTTTTGTTGTTTTTTTAAGGAGACAGAGGCAAATTTGTTCACACTTGGTTATCTCGTGTGTCTTCAATAAAAATATCACTGTAATATCTGTCAGAGTTATTGTCTGAGTCCCGATAAACATGTTAAAAGATACAACTTCCTTAAGTTTTGTCCATGA
Source organism: Cordylochernes scorpioides (assembly GCA_030710605.1). Classification (NCBI taxonomy): domain Eukaryota; kingdom Metazoa; phylum Arthropoda; class Arachnida; order Pseudoscorpiones; family Chernetidae; genus Cordylochernes; species Cordylochernes scorpioides. Next base: position 100,025,983 of record CP092870.1, on the reverse strand, counting down.
GTGGATAATATAAAAATATTTAAGAAATACTTATAATCAATAATAACTCTAGGTTATAGAGACCAATATGTAGATAGGCAGTATGCAGCAAGTTCCATTCACCAGAGCTAATTGGCTCCACCAAACAGAAGACTTGGGAAAAAAGTGAATTGTTTATTGGGGATCCCATCAAATTACTTATCGATTACCTTATTCAAATAAAATTAATTTTATCGATCAACTTCTTTAATACCAAACGATTTTTTTAAATATATTATTATTTCACGAAATCTCTCTATATTTCATAAGTAAGTTATATATATATTATCATGGTTCTGTCTCTTTGTTATTTTCTACAAACCTATCTCTTCGCTTATTCCTTTTTCTACCCAGTCTATGACGTGTAAAGGCCGAAGCTTTGCTGGAGTTTTTAAATTATTTTTTACTATTATATTATATTTACTTATTTATTATATATATAAACAAACCTCCTATGTTTATTCTAAACATCAAAATTTATTAATTTTGAAATTCTCTTAACGGTATATTATTCGATAGAGAATTAGAGCTTGCTGTTCTGACTCAATGTCATATTCAAAATCTGTATAAATCTTAATTTATTATATTTTACTTTACTCTTCTTTTGCAAAATTACTCTTAATATATATAATTATATATATAATAAAGAAAGCATATCCTGACCAGGAGCAGATGTGCTTTTTTATGGCAGAGCGCCATCTAGTGGAACAGAAATCAACTAATCGTTTATTTAACCTGTTCCCTGATATTTGGCCAACCCAATTTCTTGATAAATCAAGAAAAGCCATCCACGAACGCGTTTCGAGCTGTTGGCGCTCGTCAGCGTGGAGCAGGCTGTACCACTGCGACCAAAAAGATTTTTGGTCCCAGAGACTTCTTGAGAAACCAATAAATAGGTGTTTAAGGCCAAACTTGCGTAAATACGCTTAACACATGAAAAAACAATAGAAAAATATATATATGTCATAATATATGCTCTTCCAGGATTAATAAAACAAACCAACAGCCAACGAGAGAGAGATGAGCAGCTAAAGCGAGACACTTTAGACAACTAACTTACGACCATTTTTGGCCACATTCCTGAGGGGGGGGGGCCGTCACCACCTGGCGACTATCCTGGTTAGCCCCCCGGTTGTGTACACAGGGAAAACAGTCGTTCAGCGGACAGCGCTCTCGCTATCTCTTTCTCTCTCGGATGGCTTCCAGATTCCTTTTCCAACTCGTCGTGTGATTATTTCTCTCCTCACCACATTTACCACTATATTGTCACATCGAAAGTCGACAGGATAAGACCTGGCCGGGAAGCAAATCCCTCATATACCGGAGTATGAAGAAACAAGAAGCCAAGCCACGATGATCGGCCAAACCCAACTCAACTGTCACCACTCCTCTTCGAGCCCTCAACCCCTTCTTCGCCAACCTTTGAACCGTGATCCCGAAGAAGTATTCACCTACGACGGAGATGGAGCTGCCACACACTTCTTCCAGCACTAGATCTACCCAAGAACGACCACCGTGCCAGAGCAGGACACCTTCCATCATCATGGACAAGACTCCGCCATATCCCTGCCGCTACTGTGATGTACAACACTGGTACGCTCAGTGTCACAGACAGAACTCTCCCGAATCTCAATGAACTTACCTGCTCTCTAAACCAGCATAACCTGTAAGTGAAATTGTTTTACCCCTTCCATTCATTCTTTAAATAAGTCATTCCTTGTAAATTGTCCCAATATTTACATAATTAGCTCCATTTATTCTCTCCATGCCTATTAACAATGTTTTTATTCTCCATACTATTTATCGAGATATTTGTAACTCATTTAATTAGTTACCTTACCAGTAGAATTTAACAATCGTTATTTTAATTAAATAATTTCCATTTTTAAAGTAACTCTTTAAAAAAAAAACTCTTAAAAAAAAAATTGGAATTCTACATATTAATGCTTTACGATTTTTACTATTAACAATAGATTTTTCATAATCAATTTATTTATAAAAATATGCCTCCAGCACCTAAACTTTTGTATGTCTATTTGTATATAAGCTCTCCTACTTGTAAGCACGGCTCACGAAAAATAATTTCTTTCCCTAAACGACTCAAAATTCACCCTGTAATTCAGGCGTCGAAGAATTCCGACCACCACGTGAGCCTTGCTTACAACCAACCCTTGGTGACTCTTATTTATCTTTCCCTTAATGCCCCTCTCATTCTTACAACTTTGTCAACCTTATACCAGCTCAGGGCCTTTTATAGAATTATTGATTAATCAATTATCGAACTTCTATATTGTCATTTCAAAATCCTAACCTTCGCCCTTCATTTATGATAATATATTTCGTAGTTCATCTCTAGCATATCCACCGACCCACACCATCTAGCCAATGGCGTGTTCGTCACAGGGTGCAGATTGACTAACTGCTAGATATTTATCAACCCCTTTTTTGTTCGCACTTGAACAATCTGCATCGAGCGACACAGTTCGCCCCCTCTTCTCGCGCCACACGTTCGCCACACGGACCCTGTCTTCAAATCTATGTTTGTCCCTTGTCCAAACCAGCACGATATAGCCTACCTCCGATATTTCCCACGGAGGTACGTTAAACATCGTCGCTGATTTTGTCCGGTCCGTCATCATTTCGCGCAGACATGGGTCTTACTTTCAACCCACCGCGAAATCATCGCCTTGCACAAGCTCCCACGACGGTTCAAACACCTCGTGTCCGAGCAGCTTGTCGCTTGTAACGGACAACACAGTCCTCGTCCCAATTTTCGGCACTGTGCGCGCATACTTTCCGCAAATTAAATATAAGTCCATCCGACTTCCTCACCTACACACGGGACTTTTCCCCTCGGACTCGCTACACAAGTAACTGCATAGATAAGTTAGATTGGCCCAGGGCAAGTTTCCCCTCGCCCTGTTCGCCAAGGTTCTAACATTGTATGTAGTTTTATATTTACCTCAGTCCTGAGCTCACACAATTGTCAACCTCAATCTCATTTCTCGTACTCTACACTTATAGCATAGAAAGCCCATGACAAGTTTCCCCTTGCCATGTCCGCCTGAAAAATATCTTAAAGTGTAGAGTTCCCCAGTCTTAATGATCTTCAGAATTTCACAATATGTATGTGACTCTTCTTCTCGTTGTTCACACTCCTCCATATCACTTCCCTTATAGTACATTAGATTTTGTTGTATATAGCCTTTTATAACCTGGATATTTTCAAAGATTTCCTTAAATGTCAAACTCCCCGGTGTTATAAAACTGCTTGTAAATAATATTTACTTGTGTACTATACAATATTTTATTTACATAAAACTATGTCACCATTACCTTAACTAATTTTAACTGTAAAATCATTTTCTCTATTCCTGGCTTCTCCAGCTTTAAATATACTTAAACCATGTTCAGCCTTCTTCAACGGGGGCCATATGTCATAATATATGCTCTTCCAGGATTAATAAAACAAACCAACAGCCAACGAGAGAGAGATGAGCAGCTAAAGCGAGACACTTTAGACAACTAACTTACGACCATTTTTGGCCACATTCCTGAGGGGGGGGGGGGGCGTCACAACCTGGCGACTATCCTGGTTAGCCCCCCGGTTGTGTACACAGGGAAAACAGTCGTTCAGCGGACAGCGCTCTCGCTATCTATTTCTCTCTCGGATGGCTTCCAGATTCCTTTTCCAACTCGTCGTGTGATTATTTCTCTCCTCACCACATTTACCATTATATTGTCACATATATATATTATTTTTATTCACTTGATCCCTGCATAATTACACCTTTGTACTATTTTTTTCATAGTTTGGTATTTGAGGTACAGCTTGCACCACGTTGATGAGGGCCAACAACCCGAAACGCGTACGTGGTTAGTTTTTTTATTTATTATTATTATTAAAGAAAGAGTATTTGGCCAATTCTGGAATACTCTTTTTAAAAAAATAAACAATTAGGTGATATTTATTCCGATAGATGGCGTAAGTCATCAGAAGGTTTATTTGCACGATTACGAGATTGATTTTTTTCTTAAATAGCGGTGTGCGGCAGACCCTCCAGGAGAAGCCACCCTCAGCCACCCCGACCAGCCTGCCGTCAAGGGTCGGCCCACCTCCCTACAGTGCCAGGTGGTTGACCCCGGAGAGCCCCCGGCCCACCGTTACCGCTGGTTACACGACGGCCGCCCGCTGGACTCCGACACCGCCACTCTCCACCTGCCCCTGGTGACACTCGCCTCCCGGGGCAACTACACCTGCTCCGCCGTCAACGCCGTCGGTCCCGGCCGCCAGGGGAGCTTCCATCTTCACCCCCGCGGTACGTGGGCACCCAACGTCATAGACAATATGCAACAGGGTTATCGCTTTACATACTCTACTATAGATGGAAATTTCACCGGGAGGATATTGATCTAAAGAGACAGAAGACACCGACCCGAGGCCGCTAGTTTGCGGCGACGGTTAATAGATGGCGTCTAGTTTTGACGTCTATTTTGACGGGAGAGGCGACCTTTGTCTCTTTATACTCTACTATATTACAAGGGGTCGGTGGAAGCATGGTCTAAACCGTTGGGTTTTTCGACCGTACGACCCGGGTTCTATTCCCGTATTGGACACTTTTTTTTTTTATTAAAATAAAAATGCTCCAATGGCTCCCGATTCTTGCAAAATTCCAACCCCACCAGCGAGTGCAAGTAACCAAACGGGGCTCTGGCACATTAGTAAGTGCAAAAGACGAACTGCTTTTCACATGTGTAGACATGTGGTGCACTTACATTAAGAGCATTCGCCTACTTCTACCCACCATGATTATCATGGCTTGAATCGTGTGTACTAGAGATAAGCAAAATAAAACTATAATACAATAAGTATGCTCATGGACAACACTTAAGAAAGTTTGTACCTTTTCCAGCATGTATATCAGGATACAGACAATAACTTTGAAAGATATTCGATACACACTGACCTATATTAAAAACACGTGAGATAACCAATTGTGAACTAAATTATCTCTGAGTCCTTCAAAAAAGCAGACGACCGGCGACATTAAAGACTTTTCCACTTAATTAAGTTTTTGTCCATTAATGTAGTTCAAGTCATATAGAGCATGGTTTAGAAAACAGTACGTATTATACAAACAACTCACATAAAATCAGCATAAATTAAAATATGCAAATAAATTTGTAGGTGTATTCAAAATACAACTCCATTTTACGCGTTGGTTTCGCGTGTTTAACTTTGGCTTGCGAGGTTTGTGTGATAATAACAAAATGGTAAAAGGTAAACACGTCGCAATGTTTTATATTATGATGCATCAGCGCGCCATCTGTTATGAAAAATCGAAACTATTATAGACGCGTATGATTCTTTTGAAAATTAAACAATTTCTACTGCCCTTACTGCAATGGAAAAATTTAATTATGAGCCAGGCCCTCCCATTAATTTTTCCATTGCAGTAAGGTCAGTAGAATTTTTTAATTTTCAAAAGAACCATACGTGTCTATAATAGTTTCGAATATTTTATTTATTAAAAGAGAGAGAGAGAGAGGAATTATACAAAAGCTTTCGATAAAGAACTCTTTGTCAACCTAATTTGCATATTGCAATAATATTAATAAATATTGTTGCGTCGATATCTTGATCGTGTATAGCTGATTGGCTGATTAAGATCATGTGACAGTAGAGAACCAATCAGTGCTCGCGAATAACCCGTACATCCTATAAACTGAATTAGACGGATATTATGTTGATAGAGAGACGCCGTGTTTTCTCATATATAATAATTATTACTTATTGACACGATGTAAGTAGCTATTCAGTCATAATATGACTACAATATAGATCATATGCCATATATGCGATGTATGCCATATATATATTATTGCCATGTATGCCATATATATATTGCAGTATATGCCATATATTTATTGCAGTATATGCCATACATATATTGCAGTGTATGACATACATATATTGCAGTGTATGCCATATATATATTGCAATGTATGCCATATATATATTGCAGTGTGTGCCATATATTTATTGCAGTATATGCCATACATATATTGCAGTGTATGACATACATATATTGCAATGTATGCCATATATATATTGCAGTGTGTGCCATATATATATTGCAGTGTGTGCCATATATTTATTGCAGTATATGCCATACATATATTGCAGTGTATGCCATATATATATTGCAATTTATGCCATATATATATTGCAGTGTGTGCCATATATATATTGCAGTATATGCCATATATTTATTGCAGTATATGCCATACATATATTGCAGTGTATGACATACATATATTGCAGTGTATGCCATATATATATTGCAATGTATGCCATATATATATTGCAGTGTGTGCCATATATATATTGCAATGTATGCCATATATATATTGAAGTGTGTGCCATATATATATATTGCAGTGTTTGCCATATATACATATTTGCAATATATATGTGGCCTACATGGCAATTACAAATCTTAACTTGTTCAAAGCAAGGCTAATCACATGACCCATTATAACCACCTCCAGTACTATCTGGAGCATACAGCTAATTGGACCAATCCACTGAAGAGCTTCATCCAATCAGAACGCTCCATTGTGGCCCTCTAAGCGACTGGCAACTCTGAATTCTAAACAGGTAATAAGCTGCAGCCGAGACCCGGCAAACAATGGGCGGAGCCTCGAGCGATTTAATACCAAAAGACGCCTGATGTTCGTATGCAAACAAATTCCTACCTGCGCCTTTATTTGGTGGGTTGTGTTCGTCTGATAACCACTATTTTTGGCGGGAAAACTCGCTCCACGCAACCAATCAAGATTTAAAGCTTTAAATAATAATCTGCTGCAATCTTTTGTTCTCTTTTATTCACCAGACGATCTAAGAATATAAAGTTCCTTTCTTAAATATTTTATTTTCAAGCTGTTTTCTAAATTTTAAAAAAGGTTTTGTGACGTATTCATCTTATGTTTGTTACTAAAGAGAATGCCCATTCTACGATTGGTTCTATAACAACACCATGTTATATTTCCTTGTAACAGAATATTAATTATCTAATTTACATATAATATATGTTAATTTTTTATTATTCATTAAGTTTTCTCCCTTTGATTCTCTTTTATTTCATGTAACTAAGGCTGAATTGAGTAGTACAAAAGTGATATTGTACTGGGATCAGGTAGAGCATTGTGCAAATAAAGGTTTTTGATGGCTTGTGCCATCTATCTGAATAAATATCAACTAATCATTGATTTTTTTAAATCATTAATTATTTTAATACCCTTTCTTGATTAATCAAGTTAATTAATGTATATTACGAAAGATGGTGCAAGCCATCATCAAGTTTTAGTTGCACATTCAGGTGATGCTTCCTTTTTCTTAAGGCTAACTTTTAGCTTTTCATTCTGAGGCTTGTATTTTTCTTATTCATCTATAGGCCACCAGTGGGCTATCACAGATTATTCTTAGAACTCTCTCTCTCTCTCTCAGTCTTGAGGTGGGTAACACCAGCCATCACATAGACCTGCCCACTCTGTGAACTCTCGCAGTCCATCGGTGGCGGAGTCTTTCCCGTGGTGGCGCCACCAATGAAGGCTTTGTATATATTATTATCAATTATTTTATATATTTATTCATCTATATGTAGTTTATTTAATGTTATTTATTTATATTTATTCATTTATTGTTTATTTAACCTTCTATAACCTTATATAAACGACAAAATAAAAGTAGTTTCAATCTCTCCTCTCTCTCTGAGGGGAGAACGTGACTTACTGTCTGGAGGAAGACTCTTTGTCGTTGAGGGAGGACTTTACATTACTGTATATAGTTTCCTCTTTTATTTTATCTTTTTCATATTTTCTTTATTATCTTTTTATAGATATTTTATTTTATACATGCTACCATTGAATTGTATGTTGTCAATAAAATATTTTCAAATCTCTCTCTCTGGGGCGGTCCTATATCTCCGTGAGAGGGAGCAACTCCTCAGGCAGCACTCGCCAGAAAACCATTCTGTGCGGATTCCTCAACATGGCAGTTGAGCATGTAGGGGACAACAACTCCATTATGGCCAAGCGTCTATCCGGACTCAGGGCGGCTTGTAGCCCTTGATGTAATCTAGACGTCCCTCGGGGAAGGCCTCGAGTCTGGTGTCATGTATATATTTAATTATAAAGCTGATGGCTGTAATTTTGTTGCAACTTTGTTTTGATGTTAACTGGAAGTCAATAAAGTATGTTTCTCTCTATATATTTCAGTTCTGAAAGATCTGAGGAAGAGCTGTGTGTCCAGCGCCCCCCAGGTTCGTCGAGAAGCCCACGGAGCTGACGGGCGAAGTGACCAACGCCACCTCGGCCAGCCTCACGTGCCGCGTGGAGTGCGACCCGCTGTGTGAGGTGGAGTGGCTGAGGAACGGTCAGCCCGTTGACTTCGACAAGGATCCGTACCGCGTCAAGTCGACCCGACACCCTGAGGACTCGACTGAGGGGACGTTCTGGTCCGTGGTGTCCACTCTCTTCTGGCGGCTGGACCTGTGGCCCGGGGGACAGCTCGACAGGTCGCGCGACAACGCCCACTACACGTGTCGCAGCAGCCAGACTGACGTGGGACCCGCTGTCACAGCCACTACCTACTTCCGCGTCCAGTGTAAGTATCCGCCACACCTGGGTAGATATACGTCAGTGTGCGAACACACGCGAGTGCTGTGCAATGTAAGTGACCGCCACACCTGGTAGACATAGGCCAGTGTGCGAACACACGCGAGTGCTGTGCAATGTGAGTGACCGCCACTCCTGGGTAGATATACGTTAGTGTGCGAACACACGCGAGTGCTGTGCAATGTGAGTGACCGCCACTCCTGGGTAGATAGATATACGTTAGTGTGCGAACACACGCGAGTGCTGTGCAATGTGAGTGACCGCCACTCCTGGGTAGATATACGTTAGTGTGCGAACACACGCGAGTGCTGTGCAATGTGAGTGACCGCCACTCCTGGGTAGATATACGTTAGTGTGCGAACACACGCGAGTGCTGTGCAATGTGAGTGACCGCCACTCCTGGGTAGATATACGTTAGTGTGCGAACACACGCGAGTGCTGTGCAATGTGAGTGACCGCCACTCCTGGGTAGATATACGTTAGTGTGCGAACACACGCGAGTGCTGTGCAATGTGAGTGACCGCCACTCCTGGGTAGATATACGTTAGTGTGCGAACACACGCGAGTGCTGTGCAATGTGAGTGACCGCCACTCCTGGGTAGATATACGTTAGTGTGCGAACACACGCGAGTGCTGTGCAATGTGAGTGACCGCCACTCCTGGGTAGATATACGTTAGTGTGCGAACACACGCGAGTGCTGTGCAATGTGAGTGACCGCCACTCCTGGGTAGATATACGTTAGTGTGCGAACACACGCGAGTGCTGTGCAATGTGAGTGACCGCCACTCCTGGGTAGATATACGTTAGTGTGCGAACACACGCCAGTGCTGTACAGTGAGACATGTTAAAGCAGAGATCCACCTTTCCTAAAACACACACACACGAGCATGTAGACCCATGTCAACATAAATGTACCAACTTCAAGGTTATTTTCGATCATGAAACTGCAAGCTTTCAAACGTCATCTCTCATCAATCCAACTGAATAACCGCTTCATTTAAATTCCTTCAAGTTTCATGACAAATCAAATCTGTCCAGTTACTTGTCTTGTATATAGATAGCGCTTCGATTCTACGTCTATTTTGATTAGAAAAAGATGGATTTTTCATATGCCCAATATCTCCTCTCTTTCATAAAAAAATTTCCATATTTAATTATATTTTAATACTTTTCCCTCACGTAAAGGGAAAAAGGCCGAAATTTCTCTTTTAACATTTCAACCAAGTTTAACATTCTGTAGCGACTTTTGAATTCAATGAATTTGATTTAGGTTTCAACTTATTTTAACTCCCTCACTTTTTACTTCCATCTTTGGGACCCAACTTTGTCTCTTTTAGATGTATACGTGATACAAGTACCCTTAAATATTTGATATTACACCACGTGATGTTTATTTTAACTTTTATTTCTGCGAGCAAAACTTTTTTATTTTCTGAATTTTAAAGTTTTCACACCCTTTCTCTTAATTATCATTAAGTTTTCTTTCTCTTTTTTTTTTTGTTTTTTGACTTCAAAGCTTAAAAAAAAAAGGCAATCAATATTTTTAAAGTTTTTTTTATATTTATTTCTTCCCCCCTTTTTCTCTTTAATCCTCTTATTGCTTATGATCCACTTTAATCCTTTTTTTTTCTTCTTCTTTAATCTGCTTTGATATTGAAGCGCATCTTTTCTACAAAAAGAATAATGTATGAAGGGGAGGTTTTTTTTATTATTATTTCATGTCTTAAATATATAATACCATAAAGGAAAAGTTGCTCCATAATTTTAACATTGTAATTTAACGTTTTTCTGCAGGTATGTGTGTATATACAGTAAGGATAAATTTTTTTACTAATATAATTTCAAATAATCAGGAAAAACGTTTTCTTTCTCTCTAATATTAAGTGTTACATTATACATGATTAAAAATATTTTTTAAAATATAGTTTTTATATACATTAAAATAAAGATGATAAAAAAATAAGATAAATATATATGCAGGACAGTCTATATACAGTAATAGAAAGGATAAGACATTTAATATTGTGATTAAAATACTTTTTAATAATAAAAAAAAAACACTAATTATGAATAAAGAAAAAAAGGAATATATTATTTTAATTTATCAACCTGATCTCCTAGTATATATATTTCCTCACTTTTGTTCTATTTTGTTTACTCTAACAACAAAGGTTATAAATAATATGCAAAAAGGGAAAATGATTTATTTTTCAAAATACTGTAGATGGCCATTCCAGTTTGTTAATTGGTCGTATATCAGTAATTCGATATGTTGTTAAGCGATAAATTTATCGATTTTAAATGGTGTTGAATCGTTGATGTTTATTTTCTTATCTTCGACACATCTTGATCAAATAATCTATAAACACGATGCCGCGCGCCATCTGTTATCAGAAATTTCAACTATTTATGACGCGCTATATTCTTTTTATATATAACCATTTTTCTACTGCACTTATTGCAATCATAAAAAATATTGGGAGAGCCTAGCATATTAGTGGTAAACCCTCCCAACTATTTCAATCTATTATGCAGCTCTATTACTTTACCATCATAGACACAACTTAAGGAAGTGAGAAGTCTTTGATATCACCGGTTTTCTGTTTTTATGAAGGAGACAGAGTAAATTTTGTTCACGCTTGGTTATCTCGTGTATCTTTAATAAAGGTCACTGTAATATATTCCAGAGTTATTGAATGAATCCCAATATACATGCTAAAAGGTACAACTTTCTTAAGTTTTGTCCATGAGTGTTCATAGCTGTTTTGCTTTTAAAATGATACTGAAGATTAATTCTTGGGAAGGATATTTTGAGCAACTATGTTGAAATACAAATATTCTATACACATGGAATTTCAAGCAAATGTTGTCCATTTTCATTTTCACAAAGATGATCTTTATGGATATATTTGTCTTTGTTAAAGTATACCTGGAATTACATTACACGAATTTCAGCAATGGTATTGTTCTTTAGCTGTGTGTGGGGTGATTGTTTTTATAAACCTCTTGTCTTTTAAATAACCCACACCAATCAATCTTTATGCTAGTTTTGTTTCTTCCTGTAATATCCGGTACATCTTCTCTGTGTCAATACAATAAAGGAATTACACTCATGGACAAAACTTAAGGAAGTTGTACCTTTTACCATGTATATCGGGACAATAACGCTGAAAGATATTACATTAACCTTTATTGAAGACATACGAGATAATCAAGTGTGAACAAAATTATCTCTGTTTCCTTCATAAAAACAGACGACCGGAGACATCAAAGACATTCCACTTCCTTAAGTTTTGTCCATGAATGCCTTTTGAAAATAAAAATCCATTTTTTTTTTGTTCGGCGGTATGTTTAACCCATCTTACTTTATTGGATTCTGAAACAAGCGATTTTAAAAATATTCAATATAAGGAACTTTTGGGTATTTAAAAAAAGTGTAGGACCTATTCAGGACCACTATGTAAATATATATTTAAACATTCTATATATATATATATATATATATATATATATTACTTGCCTCTCGAGAAAACAATTGTAGTAACTAATTAGTGACCACAGTTATTATTTTAACTTTAATAAAATCATATCTCTTTATTATGCAACTAAAAGTTGTACTCTATCTGGGTTTTTTTCTTCTTCATTATTAACATTTGGACTGACTATATGTATAACATTGAGCTTAACACAGATATGGCTGGCGTCGTGTTTGGGATGTACAGTGGGCCACAACGTTCAATCGCCAATAAAATGATTTCATATATATATGTGAATAAATAATTTTAAAAATATATAAAAAGGTCAGGTGTTGGTATTTAAATATTTATATATATACTAAAGGTACACCTCTCCCTTCAATTATGCATTAGAACAATGGATTATATTTATATACTAGACGGGTGACCCGGGCTTCGCCCTGGTATTGGCCCGTGTGCATATCTACCCGAGTGATATATATTTAGATAAGATTTTTTTTATAATTGTTTGTTATTAGCATTATCTATTTGTTTGCATCAGCATAATTTAATCTAATCTTTGATAGAGGGCGCTGTTCGTGAGCTAAGTAGAAAATTTGAATATATAGTTTTAATAATTGATTTATATATATTTTAAATAGGCTATCGTCTTCCCCGTATTTTTTTACCTATGTATGGAAATTTTGGTTTGAATTAGTGAACTACTGCGAATTTGTATACCGGACATACAAACAAACAAACAAACATACAAACATTGATTTTTATATATATATATATTACTAGGATGATAAATATAATGCATTTTTATAACGCATAATTAAAGGGAGAGGTACGTCGCTTCTTTCAGTACCTGAATATAATCTTCCCATAACTTTATGTTATATAAATGTACCAAAAGATGTACCTCTCCCTTTAAAATAATTTATAGAGAGGGCTTATTGAGACACACACCATCGATTTTCGACAATTACAAACTCGGATTCCTTCATTGAGCGTCTCTTCATTAACACATTCTAACAAGGACCATTCCAAATCTAAATTTGCATAATCTCTTCTCCTAACACGATATAAGCCAAAGTGGCTCTGATAGAAGAAAAAAAAACAGTCTATAGTCAATGAAAACAAGATCGATTTTCTACGATTAAACCAGGGATTTAGAAAAAAAAAAAGACAAATTAATGAAAAAACCCAGCGGTGTAAACCAAATTAATGGAGAACCTCGAGAATCAGAGGTTCCATAATTCCTTAAAGATTTCCAGTTAATGGAACAAGCATCACCTGAGAGTTTTAAATCCAATTATGGGGATGTCTTCATGAGGGAGAGAAAGCGAATTAAATAGGTTTTAAAGTATTTGACCAAGTATACCCAACCGTTTAATTTAATAGAGTTTATTATTCTTAAAACTATTTAAAAACTCTGATCTCTTACAATGGAACGATGCTGATGACCTGCGCCATCTATCGGACTGAATTTTAGGCAAGAAATCATTCTACACTATTCAGTAATTAAATGCTAAATCAATTTATACGAAGAATAACTCCAGTATTTCCTAAAGAAAATGTAATAGGATGTCGAGGCAAAGTGCTTCGTTTATTGTTGAAAACTGGTGCAAGCTTTCGAGTAAGTCTCTTTCTTCAACAAGCAATAGAGTAAAAAAGCTTTCACACCATTTCAAAAAAATAAAATATAATATAAGCTTTGCCCGACACAACCATCTGTATTTACTTTAAACTATGTCAACGTTATTTATTCCTGATAGCATTTATATTCCCGATCATAGAAAGAATTTTGTTCATCAATCAATGGCCAGTATCCACTACATTTATTTTCCTTTTATTATCCATTTATTTACATATTTTTGAATGTGTAGTGGTCAGTAGGATATTTTTAGTTAGAGAATATTGCTTCTATTCATGATTTAATAGTTTATTAATAATAATAATATATATTTTTTAAGTTTTTATTATTATTCTTAGTACACATGTGGTACAGGCCCTGAGAATCATGCTAGGTAGTAGTTTTCAACTGATTTTACTGTAAGTACACCACATGTTTTTCTACACATGTAGACAGCGGAGTTCGACTTTTTCATTCACAGGTGTGCTAGAGCCCTGTTTAGTTATTTGTACTCACTGGTTGAATTTTTTTTGCAAGAATCGGGGGCCATTGGAACAATATTTTCTTCCGACAAAAAAGTTCCCAATGTGGGATTCAATCCCGGGTCGTGGAAAATCTACGGTTTATATCACTCATCCACCACATGATTTATTGGTGAAAGTGGAATGGTCCTCAAGTTTGTCCATACCAGTGCGAGAGTTTGTCCATAACAGTGCGAGAGTTTGTCCATAACAGTGCGAGAGTTTGTCCATACCAGTGCGAGAGTTTGTCCATAACAGTGCGAGAGTTTGTCCATAACAGTGCTAGAGTTTGTCCATAACAGTGAGAGAGTTTGTTCATAACAGTGCAAGAGTTTGTCCATAACAGTGCGAGAGTTTGTCCATAACAGTGCGAGAGTTTGTCCATAACAGTGCTAGAGTTTGTCCATAACAGTGCGAGAGTTTGTCCATACCAGTGCGAGAGTTTGTCCATAACAGTGCGAGAGTTTGTCCATAACAGTGCTAGAGTTTGTCCATAACAGTGAGAGAGTTTGTTCATAACAGTGCAAGAGTTTGTCCATAACAGTGCGAGAGTTTGTCCATAACAGTGCGAGTGTTTGTCCATAACAGTGCGAGAGTTTGTCCATAACAGTGCGATAGTTTGTCCATAACAGTGCGATAGTTTGTCCATAACAGTGCGAGAGTTTGTCCATAACAGTGCGAGAGTTTGTCCATAACAGTGCGAGAGTTTGTCTATAACTGTGCGAGAGTTTGTCCATAACAGTGCGAGAGTTTGTCCATAACAGTGCGAGAGTTTGTCTATAACTGTGCGAGAGTTTGTCCATAACAGTGCGAGAGTTTGTCCATAACAGTGCGAGAGTTTGTCCATAACAGTGCGAGAGTTTGTCCATAACAGTGCGAGAGTTTGTCTATAACTGTGCGAGAGTTTGTCCATAACAGTGCGAGAGTTTGTCCATAACAGTGCGAGAGTTTGTCCATAACAGTGCGATAGTTTGTCCATAACAGTGCGAGAGTTTGTCCATAACAGTGCGAGAGTTTGTTCATAACAGTGCGAGAGTTTGTCCATAACAGTGCGAGAGTTTGTCCATAACAGTGCGAGAGTTTGTCCATAACAGTGCGAGAGTTTGTCCATAACAGTGCGATAGTTTGTCCATAACAGTGCGAGAGTTGTTCATAACAGTGCGAGAGTTTGTTCATAACAGTGCGAGAGTTTGTCCATAACAGTGCGAGAGTTGTTCATAACAGTGCGAGAGTTTGTCCATAACAGTGCGAGAGTTGTTCATAACAGTGCGAGAGTTGTTCATAACAGTGCGAGAGTTTGTCCATAACAGTGCGAGAGTTGTTCATAACAGTGCGAGAGTTTGTCCATAACAGTGCGAGAGTATATCCATAACAGTGCGAGAGTTGTTCATAACAGTGCGAGAGTTTGTCCATAACAGTGCGAGAGTATATCCATAACAGTGCGAGAGTTGTCCATAACAGTGCGAGAGTTTGTCCATAACAGTGCGAGAGTTGTTCATAACAGTGCGAGAGTTTGTCCATAACAGTGCGAGAGTTGTTCATAACAGTGCGAGAGTTTGTCCATAACAGTGCGAGAGTATATCCATAACAGTGCGAGAGTTGTTCATAACAGTGCGAGAGTTTGTCCATAACAGTGCGAGAGTTGTTCATAACAGTGCGAGAGTTTGTCCATAACAGTGCGAGAGTTTGTCCATAACAGTGCGAGAGTTTGTCCATAACAGTGCGATAGTTTGTCCATAACAGTGCGAGAGTTTGTCCATAACGGTGCGAGAGTTTGCCCGAATATACCATCCACCCGCTAACACCAGTAGTACCTGACTCTATATATAAAATAAAAGGATATAAGCACGAATGTTTCTTCTATACATAATACAAACTTCTACTGTCCCTACTGCGATGGAAAATATTGGAAGGGCTTGGCTCATCAGTGGTGAACCCTCCCAAAGGTTTCGCCAATTTAATCTACCAGACCGCTTCTTTAGAGCTCTAATACTGTATTAGATCATTCTGCTTATATATGATACACTGAAGGGTGGAATCTCAGAAATGGTATTCGAGAAAACTATGGACATAAGCTTATAGGACAGTAGAATTATAATAATATTTGCATCGAGCAATGCTCTTCCGCAAACAATAAGGACAAGGCCAGTTAGGTGTAAGTTAACAAAAAGCAAGTACCAGACTCTACAACGGTGTTATCTGCGCAGACGCCCCATCCAACGTCACTCTGTCCACCACCAAGGTACATGTCACCGAGGGCCAGATTCCCGCCGAGGTTCACTGCTCGGCTGAGGCGTGGCCAGCCGCCACGTTCGTGTGGCAGTTCGAGCGACAAGCCATGGCGGACTCAGCCACCCTGGTGTTCACGTACCCCCTGGTGAGGGGGCAGGCTGGGAAGTACACCTGTACGGCGGCCAACAGACACGGCGTGGCGTCTGCCAGTGTTTACATCGACGTCCAGTGTGAGTACATCTCTCCTCAACTCTGGGAGATTCTTTTATTTATTGATGTTATCTCACACAGAACATTCAATTAAACTGTAAAGTCAGGAATGAACAGGTATTATTCACACTAATGTCTCGCAGGGTCCCACTGATGTCACGCTGTGTCCCACTAGGGTGTCATATTCATGTCACATAGGTACTGAATATCCTGAAGATAAAGGTTGCCTGGCTGGCATTCATAGAAGGTACTGAATAGTTGATATTTATTCCGATAGATGGCGCAAGCCATCAGAAACTTTCAGTTGCACGATAAGTAGATGCCTTTTTCTTAATTTAAGCACCTTATCCCAGTACAATATCACATTTGTACTATTTTATTCACATAGGTACTGTAGTTAAGAAATATTTGCTTCTCCACAGAACTGACCCTAAGACAACAGTTATCAAGATTCTATCATTTTTACTTCCCTGATCATGTCTTTCTACCTTGTCCTCTAGGCGAGGTGTATTATCAGTTTTATGTGATAATTCTAAATATTCTTTTTGCCAATGTGTGTGTGTGTTGCAAAGAAATATTGTTACAATTTTACGTGTAATATACTCAAAATTAATATATATTTCCAAGAAATTGAATATAAGGCAACTATTGTTTAGTATTTCTATTCTAACTTTATAAATAAATATTTATAAAAGTGTTTTAATAGCTCTATATTTATTCAATTCGATCACAAAATAAGCTTTAAAATCCCCCCCTACATTTCCCCCATTTTTTTAGAAAGGCGACCCACCATTGAAATATATTTTGTTCACGTCGGAAACTTTTGGATACAATGGACGTCATTATGATAATTCCATGCCCAGCCTGTTCGCCGGACCTTTCGCCACGCAATGTTCTAATGACAAATCCCACCCAATGATGATTATCATGAGATTCTCCCATTCCGGTTAATGGGTCATCATTACCTTGGAATATCTCGAACGACACACGAACATATTGTTCGGCCCAACATAGTTACATATTTACCTAGTCTGTTTATCAATTAAGTTGCATAAACGTACATATTTTATAGTTGTCACATAATACATTCCTCATAATACAGGAAAGAGATATTTATGGTGTATTCACCTAATAATTCTCTCTTATATATATATTTCTATTAGATAATAAAAAGACATATATTGAATTTAATAAACGATTTATTTGCCAATATTTCGGTTGGTTTAACGCCAGACCTTTATCAAGGCATTGAAATATTGGAAAATATATATTTTTTAAATTAAATACAATATATGCCTTTTTATTATCTAATGAATTGAATATGGATTGCCCTATTTTAAGAATATATATATTTCTATTGTTTTGAAAATAGAGCAATCCATACTTAATTCATTAGATAATAAAAGGCATATATTGGATTTAAAAATATATTTATTTTGCCAATATTTCGGCTGGCTGAACGCCAACCTTTATCGAGGCATTACATTTTTGTATACACAAACTCAGCGCCGCATAGTGTTATAATATCACAGTTGAAATCAATTAAAATACAGAGTAGGTGGGAGAAATTTGTGAATGTAAAAAATAATTATTATAAAAAATTGCAATCAAAATGTAAAATATATTAAAATATTAACGGAAAAATATGGGTTCTATCTTTATATTTTAAAATGTTTTTAAAAAGTACATAAAAATAATGTAAAAATATATATATCTATTAAAACATTTGAAAATGAATTTAAAATGATTTAAACAATAAACTGTAAGAACTTTTTAAAAAGGTTTAACAAAAAATGTGGGTATTTAAAAATTCATTTCAAAATTGATGGAGATCGATTTAAATGTAAGTAAAAAATATTTTATAAAAAGGCATTGAAATGGAAATTAAAGCAATTTAGGAAGAATAAATGAGAAAAAAAAAAATAGATTAAAAAGTGGAAACTAAAAAAGTTTAAAGTATTTCATGTAATAAGTTATATATTTAATGTATCAATACTTTTGTGTATTAAAGCGATAAATGTAAAAATAATTAAACAAGTGGTATGTATTAATTACAGGTAATAACTAATGTGTGAAAAAAATAATTTAAGAAATCGCGGGTATTACAACAAAATTTAAAAATTCATTAAAGCAAAAAAAATAAATTAAATAAAGCAAAGTTATGTAATTTAAAGAAACGGCACCTCTCCCTTTAAAAAAGCATAAAATGAGTCAATTTAAAAATAAAAATTGACTAATTGAAATTAAAATAATTAGACAAAAAAAATTAAGAAGATCTAAATGGTGTGTAGATGTCTGGTAAATCAATTTTCCTATTAATGCTTTCTTTGTCTTCTGCAGAGGCCCAGCTTTCTAAGAACAATCGGCAGTGTTTCTCTTTAATGTTCTGGTATAAAATAGCTGTATTTTCGAAATCCGGAGTGTGGTTGTTTTTTAGTGCATGATCTACAAGGAGAGACAGTGGGTTGTAATTCCTTAGTCCTGATTTGTGTTGATTTAAACGATCTTTAAGTGGTTTGCTGGTTTCACCTATATAATTAGCTTGGCAATTGTTACAAGGTATTTTGTAAATTACGTTGATTTTGTTTTCCATTTTGTTAATTTGTTTAGTGTCTGGATGGCGTAAGGCCTTTTTTAAATTTAAAGATGATTGATAGGTAGTTATGATGTTGTATCTCTTTAGGACTCTGGCGATGCGTTCAGAGCCGTAGCTGTAGGGGAGGGAGCAGTAAAGTTTTTTTGATTGATCAGGGGTGTTATTTAAAAGTGGAGATTTTGGTTTATAAAAATGTTTTTCGACAAATTTGCTAGGGTAATTGTTGTTTTTTAATTCTCTGAAGATTCTATTTCTCTCCACTATATCAATAAATTTTGAAGAACAATGTGTATCTAATCTTTTGGAGAGAGCTTTAATTAAGACACTTCTATCAAAAGGCTTAAACTTCGTACCTTCCAAAAAAATTGATATTCCAAAAACTCTAGCTGCTATAGAAAATTCGATAAAACAATTACCAGATAATAATAAGGCTAAAATTAGAACAGAAGTTACTCCTATTATTAAAAATTTAGAACGAAAAAACAAGACTAATTTAAATCAAGGAGAAAGACAAGCTATTAGATCGTTAAAGCAAAATAAAGATATTGTTATCACACCCTCTGATAAAGGAAGAAACACAGTAATTATGAACACAACTAATTACAACACTAAGGTAGAAGAGTTACTTCAAGATAAAGAAATTTATGAACCTTTAACAAAAAACCCTTCACTTAATTTTACTAAAGATTTTAATAAAAAACTTAATAAAATCATACGTTCACATAAATTAGACAAAAAAACTTTTGAAAATTTAAAGGCTGAGGACAAGAATTTACCAAACTTCTATGGCCTCCCAAAAGTACATAAGCCAAACACACCTTTACGTCCGATTGTTTCCTATGCTGGTTCTCCTCTTTACCCCCTCACTAAATTTATTTCATCCATCATCTCTCCCCTCCAGAAATTACTTCCCCACACTGTCCCTAATTCTACAGTAGCTGCTAAAACGATTAGAGACCTTTCAATTTCTAATAACAGCCGTATGGTATCTTTCGACGTTGAATCACTCTACACCTCAATCCCACACAATGAAGCTATTCTAGCACTTCGAAAATTTACAGAAACCCATCAAAATCTAGATTTTCCTTTCTCCACAGAGGCTTTGATTGATTTAATTAAACTTTGTTTGGAACACAATTATTTTAGCCACCAAAATAAATTCTACAGACAAATCAAAGGCTTACCGATGGGAAACCCAATCTCATCGGCCTTAGCCAACATTTTCATGGACCAAATTGATCAAGCTGTCACAGAATCAAAGCAACTAAAAATTATTTTTTGGAAAAGGTACATAGATGACATTTTTTGCATAACAGAATCAGATTTTGTAGTAATTTCAAAATTTTTAAATAATTTAAGACCATTTTTAAATTTTACACATGAAATTGAAAATAATAATTCTCTGGCATTTTTAGATCTACAGCTTAAAAGAAAGGTTAATCAAATAGAAACTAGTATTTTTAGAAAACCAACCCACACAGGAAATTATTTGAATTTCAATTCTTTTGGCCCAGTTCATCATAAAATCGCTGTGGTTAAAGCTCTCTCCAAAAGATTAGATACACATTGTTCTTCAAAATTTATTGATATAGTGGAGAGAAATAGAATCTTCAGAGAATTAAAAAACAACAATTACCCTAGCAAATTTGTCGAAAAACATTTTTATAAACCAAAATCTCCACTTTTAAATAACACCCCTGATCAATCAAAAAAACTTTACTGCTCCCTCCCCTACAGCTACGGCTCTGAACGCATCGCCAGAGTCCTAAAGAGATACAACATCATAACTACCTATCAATCATCTTTAAATTTAAAAAAGGCCTTACGCCATCCAGACACTAAACAAATTAACAAAATGGAAAACAAAATCAACGTAATTTACAAAATACCTTGTAACAATTGCCAAGCTAATTATATAGGTGAAACCAGCAAACCACTTAAAGATCGTTTAAATCAACACAAATCAGGACTAAGGAATTACAACCCACTGTCTCTCCTTGTAGATCATGCACTAAAAAACAACCACACTCCGGATTTCGAAAATACAGCTATTTTATACCAGAACATTAAAGAGAAACACTGCCGATTGTTCTTAGAAAGCTGGGCCTCTGCAGAAGACAAAGAAAGCATTAATAGGAAAATTGATTTACCAGACATCTACACACCATTTAGATCTTCTTAATTTTTTTTTTTGTCTAATTATTTTAATTTCAATTAGTCAATTTTTATTTTTAAATTGACTCATTTTATGCTTTTTTAAAGGGAGAGGTGCCGTTTCTTTAAATTACATAACTTTGCTTTATTTAATTTATTTTTTTTGCTTTAATGAATTTTTAAATTTTGTTGTAATACCCGCGATTTCTTAAATTATTTTTTTCACACATTAGTTATTACCTGTAATTAATACATACCACTTGTTTAATTATTTTTACATTTATCGCTTTAATACACAAAAGTATTGATACATTAAATATATAACTTATTACATGAAATACTTTAAACTTTTTTAGTTTCCACTTTTTAATCTATTTTTTTTTCTCATTTATTCTTCCTAAATTGCTTTAATTTCCATTTCAATGCCTTTTTATAAAATATTTTTTACTTACATTTAAATCGATCTCCATCAATTTTGAAATGAATTTTTAAATACCCACATTTTTTGTTAAACCTTTTTAAAAAGTTCTTACAGTTTATTGTTTAAATCATTTTAAATTCATTTTCAAATGTTTTAATAGATATATATATTTTTACATTATTTTTATGTACTTTTTAAAAACATTTTAAAATATAAAGATAGAACCCATATTTTTCCGTTAATATTTTAATATATTTTACATTTTGATTGCAATTTTTTATAATAATTATTTTTTACATTCACAAATTTCTCCCACCTACTCTGTATTTTAATTGATTTCAACTGTGATATTATAACACTATGCGGCGCTGAGTTTGTGTATACAAAAATGTAATGCCTCGATAAAGGTTGGCGTTCAGCCAGCCGAAATATTGGCAAAATAAATATATTTTTAAATCCAATATATGCCTTTTATTATCTAATATATTTCTATATATTAATATATATAGAAGAGAATTTTTGGGCGATTACCATAAATAATATGTGTATATAACTTGATTTATAGCGAAATATAGGTAAATATTAGCTATTTATTATATAATATAAATGGAAATATATTTATTGTGTTTTATATATATATTAAAAATAATAATTGCATATCTCCTGACCAGGAGCACATATGCTATTTATATATTTTTCATATATTTATATGAATAATAATATGGTATAAACCGTCGACAGCCTGGACCCGGGTTCGATTCCCGCTTTGGACGCTTTTTTTTTTCTGAATAAAAAATTGTTTAAATGGCCCCCCGATTCTATCTAATGTTCAACCTCACCAGTAAGTGCAAGTAACCAAACTGAACCCTGGCACACTTGTAAGTGCCAACGTCAAAATGCACTTTCTACATGTGTATAGATGTGGTGTACTTACAGTAAAAGCAGTACTACACACCATGATTATCATGGACTGTACCCCACGTGTACTAGGGATAACAGTAAAAATAACTAAAACTCTAAACTTACCACATAGGATTGATAAATTTCTACCCAAAATGATCAAATACCAAAATTTGCAAAACTTTGATTTTCACTAAAATATTCCTTATCAATTATTTATTTATATATTTTTACTATTAATTTATTCAATAAAGAAATTATTTGTTAGGGACTTTTAGAGTTTTATTTTCTCTCTATACTTTTCATAAATTGGTATTGTTTTTTTATTATGGTTTCTCTTACTTTTATGTTGGAATTTATAATATAATGTTTTAACGAGAAACCATAGCAATTTGGCAAATGGAGATAAAACTTTGTATTTATCAAATAAAGACACTATTGAAAAACCTTTTATCATTTCTTTTTTTATTTTATTTATAAAATGGTTTAGCTTTTATTTGAATTTTAAGTTTACAATTTCTTCCATATTTTATTCTTATTAAAGTCCTATTAAAGTCGTTATATATTTAGTAGAATTCTCCGGATCGCCCAATATGTAATTTAAGATAAATTTGCATAATCAACGTTGTAACAAGAGAGACGTAGAAACAATAGAAAACTAAAATGGAAACTCTAAAAATAATAATAATAAAAAGTCGTCCATTTATAAATCGATGCATTCAGAGAGCAATGGACAGAACCCGGACATAATTCAATAAAGTTCTACGAGAGAACATTCAATCACAGATTTCTCCTTGTAAATAATTGATCCGGCCACACTGGCCTCTCTTCAGTGATTTTTTATTTATTTTTGTAAATAAGATTTTGACCACCACGTGTTGCAAGTGTTGATTTTATATGTGTGCTTGGATTGGGAGGTTCTAGAAATATATATATTTTTTGATGGTTTCATTATTATCTTCCATTTTAATAAATAATTTTATTTATTTTTATTTTAAATAATTAAAACAATAAAATTGAAAAAAAGGTTTGAAAAAGTAATGATAAAGGGTGTTGAAATTAAGAAACATCCAATTGTTTAACTGAAAGTTATTGATGAACTACGCCATCTATTAAAAAATAACAGCTAAAAATTGTGTTTTTAGTTTGTTTTTTAAATACACTAATGGACAAAATTTAAGGAAGTTGTAACTTTTGGCATGTATATCGGGATTAAGACAATAACTCTGAAAGATATTACAGTGATTTTTATTAAAGACACACCAGATAACCAAGTGTGAACAAAATTGCCTCCGTCTCCTTGAAAAAAAAAAAAAAAAACAGACGACCGGTGATATCAAAGACTTTCTACTTTCTTAAATTTTGTCCACGAGGGTATTTTCTAATAAAAAAGCATTTCCTGATAAATAAAGAGAAGCCAACCCCCTACGTGTTTCGGGGGTGTTGGGCACTCCTCAGTTGGAGTGGGCTGAAGTAGGATCATATGTTTTTTTTTTCCTAAAACAGTCATTTATAGTCAAATATAGGTGTTGTTTTTTTTTTCAAATTGTAATATTGTAGAATATAGTTTTTTATTTTATTGTTTATCACAATTTCTCTGATAATATATTTTTTTCCATAAACGACATCTATCTAATACAATATTCGTTATTGTGAAGGAAAGCGTCTGTCCGAAAGTTTCTTTACTTTCTTCTTTCAATAGCGGTCTCACACTTAACTCACCTTTCTTTTACTTTCAAAACCTGACGTGATAAACTGGTATGTTCTCTGTCTTAGACTGGGTGGTGTGTTAACTGACGTGACAACAGATGTGACAACTGACGTGACAACAGATGTGACAACGATTGTGATAACTGACGTGACAACTAACGTGAAAACGTGTTCAGATAAACCGGAATATTTCTTGCCCTAGACTAGGTGGAAACTAACGTGACAGCTGATAGCTGGTGTGTTAACTGACGTGACAACAGATGTGACAAAATGTCAACTGACGGAACAACTAACGTGAAAACATGTCCAGGCCAACCTGAATTTTTCCTGTCCTAGCCTGGTGTGACAACTGACGTGACCGCGATTGTGACAACTGACGGGACAACTAACGTGAAAATATGTCCAGGTCAACCTGAATTTTTAATGTCCTAGCCTGGTGTGACAACTAACGTGACAGCGATTGTGACAACTGACGGGACAACTAACGTGAAAATATGTCCAGGTCAACCTGAATTTTTACTGTCCTAGCCTGGTGTGACAACTGACGTGACGTGTCCAGATAAACCGGAATGCTTCCTGTCCGGGGTCCGCACCGAGGACGGCTTCAACGTCCTGACGTGCGAGGCACACGGCAATCCCTACCAAGTACAGTTCACGTGGCTGCGCGGCAACGAGACGCTGACGGCGCGGGTGGTGGGCAATGCTAGCGTGCTGTCAGTACCCAGCACACCGGAGCACGACGGCATGTACCGCTGCATCGCCAACAACTCCGTGGGGGAGTCCAAGCCGTGTTCTCTCAAGGTCGTGGCGGCCATTGGTAGGTCCGCTCTACACAACTTATGGGTACTTCCGACTTATGGGCCTCCTAGGACTGAGTGGTCCTTCGATCTGTGGATGTACCCAATAGCAAATTCACCATCGGTGTTCCCAATAGCAGCAGTTCAGATAGATGCATTTTGGGAACACGTCAGGAGCATCTTAGATCATTTTGGGACCTGTTAGACAGTTTGAAAACATGTTTAATAGTTTAGAAACACGTTGAACAGTTTAGGGAATAATTTAGGCAGTTTGAGAACACTCTGGATACTTTTGGGAATACCTTAGGCAGTTTTCGGAACTCATTAGACATTTTGGGATACTTGAGACATTTTAAGAACATGTAGGACATTTTTGGGAACTTCTGTGTGCAGAAGCAGCTGGTTGGATCCCCGAGCTGTCAGACGAAAACCTCGTTCTCGTCTGCGGCGTAGCGGCGGCCATTGTGATTGGCTGTATCTGTATCGCCATCGCTACCTTCCTATTGGTCAAACGCAAGAGGATCTCAGGTATTATTCGCTATGATTGGTCCAATGAAATCTTCTCCTTAAATCCTCTTACAACTTCTTCTTTTAAATGATCATTTTATTTTTTGTGTGATATGTGTTTTAATAATAATATAAACTAGAGTTTTTTTTTATAATTGAACGGTTCCATAATTCTTCACCGGCTTTAAGAGCAAGTGAAGTTTTTTTTTTTTAATGATTCTGTAGAAATTTTAGAAAAATCAATTCCTAGTCTTTCTCTATAATGACTTAAGAAAGAATATTCAGACATCAGCGATGTTTCCAATATTTTCTAGTGAACCACCCACATACACGAGGGAAAATTACATTTCTGAAACTTAGCTAGAGAAATCGTATATGCCACGCTCTGTTGTCAAAACGGCACAAATATATTTTTTTAATTTTTATGTGTTGCGTTTATTAATTTACACTCATGGACAAAACTTAAGAATTAAGTACCTTTCATCATGTATATCGGGATTCAGACAATAACTCTGAAAGATATAACTTTGAATGTTCATTGAAGACATACGAGATAACCAGGCGTGAACAAAATTGCTTCTGTGTCCTTCAAATGTCTATGAGGGAATATCTTGAAATCGAATCTCGATGTTTATCAGAGTGAGAGCTTAATATTTTTTTCTTTTTTTTTTCATAATATAAAAAATACTTCAAACTGCCAATTAATGTAGAGAGATAAAAAAAACTATTTTATAGAATTTCTAAACTTTGATTACATTTGTGATTTCAGATTCGCCCAAAGTGGTCCTAGGAAAACGTGAAAAGTAAGTATCTGGAATATGATGCCAACTTTGCATATTTACCATCACATACACATAACTTGTATTGTCTATAGCCATACACATATGTACAGGGCGGACAGGGGCTTAGGTATAACCATGGAAGTTTATAGAAAACTTCCTCATGTGGAACTTTCTCGAAAGAAAAAGAAAGCAAAACCTATTTACATAGTCGGCATGCCTTCTGCAAGTACAATATATATATGCTAATTAGAGTTTTTTTTTTAATGATATTCCACACTTTTTACAAGAATTTATTCGATTACAATATTTACAATTGAATTGAAATTTATAAATCAAAATTATATTTTAAAAGTTAATATATGTATATAATGAGTGGGGGGTTATATTGAAATGTATATAAAGAGAGAGAGAGAGAAAAGAGAAAGGAAAAAAAGGGAGGGGGGGGGGTAAAAAAGGCAAACATGTTTTTTTAAAGGGAAAAAGATATGTATTTCTACTTAATTATTAGATAAATTATTTATTTTAATACACATTATGCAAAATGTGACATATATATTTATTGGAGTGTGCTTAAAAATTTGACAGAGCTAAGCAACAGAAATACTCTTGTTCTTTGAGTTTATTTTCTTATTTTACCTCATCTATCTTATGCTGCTGAAGTGGCAAAACCCTTGGATATTAAACTTGTGTGGAGTAGTCTTGTAAAAAGATTTGAAGGTGCAGAGGTGAGATAAAAGTATAAAAATAATTATTTACTATCAAGTAGTTTTATTTTCAATTACTTGAAGAAAATATATATTACAATAAAATAATTACAGTTATATAGAATATTTGAAATTAATTCTATATCACCGAATTAAAAAAATGGGTGAGTTAACTATATACATATTTACAACAATAAAGAGTTGCATATTCTTAAACTATGTGATAAAAAAATTAGAATTATTGATGAATGAAAATGATATATTTATATATATATTAAATTATAAAAATATTTAAATTTTTATATGATTTAATATATATGGTATATATATATGTGGTGTTTATATAATGTATGCGGGAGCTCCTGCCCCATCCATCACCCGGGGCCCTGGAAATACCATCGAGAGAGGAAGTGGATAAAACACTTTTTAGAAGACTTTTGATGTGCTATTTACCTGCCTGGTGATAAGTCTATTTATCTTTTATTAAATGTTCCTTTTTATTTCCTCGAGTTACATAGAATCTCTGCTTTACATATCTCTAATGTGATACGTATGTAATTTGGAAACTGTTTTAGCGCTTGTTTCGATTTTTTAAAATATAAATAAATCAATTTTTTACTACATTTTGGAAAATATCGAGCAGAATCGTAGTAAGGGGAGTAGTAATTTGTTTATTTATTAGTAGAAAAAAGAAAATTTCGGACTGAAAATGGATATAGCCAACCTTCCCTTATAATAAATCTGAAATAACCCCCATTTTATAATACAGTGAACTATGGCTATAGTGAACCATTCAGTCCCATTGGGGTTAGCTATAGAAGGGTTTTACTGTATAAACTTGAAAATTAATAGTATAAAAGTAAAACGATAAATACATAAGATATTCCAATCCGCCGTTTTACAAATTTACACACGCACACTATCTCACCAATATATCCCTGCATACCTATGAGGGAATGACCCGGTGTGTAATGCCCCCAGTCCCGAGGGTCGAGTCCAAGCCCCACCCCCCACGGCCAAGCCAGTCCTACACGTCGGTCCCAACAAGCCGGCAGGTAAGTTACGGACTCAAGGTCCGCGGATCCCATCTTTGTGACAGTCCTCCAACCTCCCAGTCAGTGTTGTAGCTAAAGTTGTCTCCGATAGACAGCTGGTAACAAAACTTGTTCTTTAAAATAGAGATTTCCATACCGGGATTTATACGATACCATTTTCATACATTTTAGAATATTTGTCTGAGTGTAATTCGATGGTAAGAGATGATATTCATGAGAGAAAACGCTTCTTTTTTATAAACATGCGTCAAAACAATACATGTAATTCTACTCACCATGAATTGCTCTTAAATACCATAACTTTGATTCCACCCTACAGTGTATCATATCTAAACACAATCATACAATACAATATTAAAGCTCTAAGAAGACAGTATATGGTTTATCAAACTGGCGAAAGGAGAATTCACCACTGATGAGCTAAGCCCCTTACCCCAGTAAGGAAAGTAGAAAACGTGTTTTATTTAAAAGAATCGTACGCGTCATAAATAGTTTATATTTCCAATAATTTTTTATACGTTTATCGTGTTTTTTAATGATAGAATAAAGTGTGTATTTCCGATAGCTCGATGAAAAAAACAAGAGATTGGGTGTATCACAGAACAGTTGACACCAATTGTTTCCAAGATTTTCCGAGATAATCGATGGCAAATAGAGATCTCTCCCATTGACTGGCCAGCAGGAATATCTCTTGGATCGATTTTCCATGTCAATACCTCATCGATTGTATTGATCTGCTATAGATAGTAGTATTGTTTACTTTTGTTTGTTTTTCTTCTCTTATTTCGGGGGTGTATTGAATATTTAACCCATTTTTTATCCCTACATAGCAATCATCCCCGCTGTGTACAGTTAAAACCTTGATAAAAACGAATAGGTGATAGAAAAATCTACTTTAACAGAATCAATAACAATGAATTATGGAAATTACACAAGTTGAAACTAATGTATTTTACCATAATGGTTCAAATAGTTGGAGCCAACAGACTGAGATACACATATTGGAAATATCATATCTCCATTGTTACATATGGAATCTGTGGCAACTGGACATACGTCGGACCTGGAGGCTGTTGTTGTGTTCTGTGCTGTCTGGAGTATATCTGTGTTACCTTCCTGTGGTGAATCTGTATAAGACCGGTGGTCTTAATAAAGCTGTGTGTATATGGCTGGTTAAACCTCCATAGAAAACTACAACTTCAAACAACAAGCTGTCAAGTCTGTTCATCTGTAAACTGTGGATATTCTTTGGAGTTTCAGGATATCGCACAGAGGTTGTCTGTATTCTCTAAATATAGGAAAATTTAACAATATATATATGTAGTAATATATGCCACTAGATATCCATATGTACGATAATTATAAATAATGTAACAGCCTCTAAATGTAGATACAAGTCAACACGCCAGCTTGACCATCATGTAATACAAAATAAGATAATTAAGTTTTATTGAGAGTCCGCCACGCCTAAGACAGAACGAGGTCCTTATTCAAAAGTCGTTAGTTTGTTTTTTATTTTTGAAGGTGTAAGAAGCAATTTTGTACACACTTAGTTATCTCGTGTGTCTTCAATAAAGGTCACTGTAATATCTTTCAGAGTTATTGTCCCGATATACATGTTGTGCAACTTCCTTAATACAAAGGATGTCTCTGCGCGCCATCTGTTATAAGAAATTGAAACTATTCTAGATGCGTTTGATTATTTTTAAAATTAAACAAATTCTACTGCCATTACTGTTATGATAAATTAATGGAATTATTGCAGTAAGGGCAGTATAATTTTATTTTTAAAAAGAAATTACGCGTTTCAAATAGTTTTAATTTCTTATAACTTTCTTAAGTTTTGTCCAAGGGTGTACTGTTTAAATGCGCCACATATCCAGACATATATGAATCCATTCGATCGATTTTTGTGTTCACAAGGTGTCAGAGCCCCGTTTGGTTACTTATACTCACTGGTGAGGTTGGACTTCTGCAAAATTATCGGGGACATTGAAGCAGAAAACAAAAGTGGTCATTGTAGGATGCGATCCTGGGTTGTAGAAAATCAACGCCATTCCTTCTTCACAAAATTCCCATTCCACATATGTAAACCAGCGGTGTACTTGGAGAATATGCAAATAGTAACAGTCCATGATTCTATCATGTATTACTATTTTGTGATAAGTGTTTTAAAACAAACATAAAACCGCACATAATACTTTTCTATTTTTATTGGAGGCAATATGTAAATAACACAGGATATAAAATACATAAACGCGGCCCCAACATAAGAGAAAATAATCTCTAGAGAATTGCTACTCGCAAGGTGCATTATGTTCTTTAAAATATTTACAAAATCTATATATCTTTCTTGCAGCATAAACTGGAGGAGAATTCTTCTCCATATTTACATATATATATAAAATTTGCATAGTTATATATATATATATATATGTATAACAAATCTCGCTAAACTTGATTCACATAGTTTTTGTGTGCTCTCCCTAACTTTCTATTATATAAACTATTTAAATTATTTTCACTCTTCTTTTTATATTTTGTTTTAGTATATAGAATTATATTGTAGTCTGAGTACGGAATTGTTATGAATAATACTTGACGTCAAAATTCTAAATTATTTTAAAGGCGTAAGATTATTTTTGAAAATAAACAATTTATACTGCCCTTACTGCAATGGAAAAATTAATGGGAGGGCCTGGCTCATCAGTGGTGAACCCTCCCAGTATTCCCAATAATTTAGAATTTTGATAACAGATGGCGCGCTAGTGCATCAATACCTGACGTAATTACCCACAAAGGAAGAGAAGTAACAACTTTCCTATAAAAATCTTGGTTTCAACTCTCACTACTGAATTTACCAGCTGTTAAGGGATCCAGATATACAGGGTAAATCTGTACTACATGTGAGTGTATCTGTAACAAGACGTCTGTTCCACATCTCAGAGGCGGCCATGTTATATTGGAGCTAAGTCAGTCGCCTGCTACTGAGAGTGGAGGGCTTCCAATGTTTGACTGTCCTTCCTTCGATGGCGTCGTAGAAATTCTTTAAATTGAATTGATGACCGACATTCTGGAAAGAGAGAGAGAGATTGAGATTGAAACTACATTATTACAATGTCCATATAATAATATATGGGTTTAAATACAATATATATATATATGAATATATAAGATTATCTAGTGATAAATATATGCATAAATGAATGTAAATATATAAAATTATTGATTAATATACATATATATATAAAATATAAACAAGGTCTTCATATATTGTTGAGAGAAAGAGTAACTTCCTAAGGTAAAAAGGCGATTTTTATTTATTTAGTGTTTAAAAAGTAAAATAATTGCATATATATATTGGATATTATTAAAGAAATTATTAATATATATAGATATTCAAACCCAGAAAAAATGATATATATTAGTAAATTATTTTTTTAAATTATTATATCTGAGATGTCTAATAGTTTAAACGTCTATTTTGAAGGGAGAGGTGAACTTTCTTTTCATAGATCACCATACCCTCCAGACAAAAATTCCCATCTAGATTTCGACCGTGGAATTGGTTCATCAACTTAATCAGCTAAACATCTGAACATTCTGATGATGAATTCCTTGTGGATCTCATGGAATCCCGCCCTGGACTGACGAAGGCCATTATCCCGAAACCACGATCTCCAGGTGGGCGCTCTGAGTTTCCAAAAGGTGATGTTGCTAACTTTTTATCGTCTAGAGTACGCTAGTTTTCTGAGACAGACGCGTATAGTTTTTGCGTCTATTTTGACGGGAGATCTTTCTTCCTAATTATCTCAATACCTTCCCGGCAAAATTCCTATTAATATATGTATATATGTGATATATTTAAACCTATTTACATATTAGCTCTATATACTGACATATCTGTATGTTTCAGTGACGTTCAAGAAAGAAGACGACGATGAAAGTAAAAAGAGGAGAAAAGAAGGTAAAACATTATCTATATATATATATATATATATATATATATATATATATATATATATATATATATATATATATATATATGTAAATACGAAATTCCATAAGTGGGCTTCACTAAAAACTTTCTTTAAAATGCACCAATTTTAACCAAATTTTAAACACTCATTTAAAACAAGATAAGGAATGTTTTGCGAAACATCAAAATATGTAACTTAGCAACAAGAAAATAATGCCTAGGAAAATTATTAATTTCTTTTGAAAGAACTTCTACTTTTTGTGTAGTATTACATGTGTTAAGAAAACTGTTCATTGGGGAAATGTCCAGTCGGGTACTACCTGTGTGTAGCCAAGTCACTCGGCTTGTATTTACATATATAACATTATAACAAACATATACCGAGAATATATATGGTTTTAAAAACCGTAAATTTGTATTATGTTGTTATTGGAGGCTTTCGAGACCTTCTCTTTCTCAACCTAAACTTCTATAATATCAGCATAGAGAGATGAAAAAATATATAAACGAAAAAAATGCCGCTTTTTTTTTGTGTGTGCCTCATAAGCGTGCCTTCACAATCATAGAGGAGCAGATCCCCATGACCCACCCCCCCCTTTCTCGGTTAATTATATTTATATAGTACATTTTAAATTATAAAACAAAATGATATATATGTGTGTTTCTTTTAGATAAATTCGGAAATCTTTCAAGTGTTGGATCTTCCTCAGGTCTGAGAAAGAGCAAACACTCGAAAGCGTTCCGCATTTTAATGAAAGAAACGCATTGCTAATTTTCACTGGTAGATTTTTAGGTTAAGAAACGAATTGTATGAAATGGTTTTTTAGAATTTGACGTATTTATCATTTGTTACATAACCCAGGTTCATGGAGCCACATACAGAAGTCACCAACTACCTGGACTGACATCTTCTTCGTTTTATTCACAATGTCAGTAGAAGTCCAATTACTGAGGTGGCGCCAGGAAGATTTCTTTCTTTGGAGATTTTCTAGGAAGGTTGTACTTAAGTTGGTGATCCCTAGGAGGGTGGCCGTCAGGAATCTTTGGTATTGGAAGGTTGGGAAGAGAGGTGAAGAGGAGGTGGTGTTTGATGTATACTAATGTATAAATATAGGAACCAATTAACACAAGATGTTTCAGACACGGAGAATGGAAGCCGGCATCCAGAACCAGTTTACCAGAATCTGCCGGGGAACCAGGGACTCGGGGCGCGGATGTCGAAAGACGGACGCAGGGTGAGTCCACGACATCCATGTGTGGAGGAGGATCTACCTCCGACCTACCTGGACTTTCTGAACACTGAAATGTGCTCCAAGTTTGTGTCTCACTATGGCTCTGCTCGAAGCATATTATATATATTGCCACGTGGAAAATTAGGAAATACAAACTTCAGAATGACACAGAAATTTATTTAAGGCCACAGAACAAACTATGAATGATAAAGATAAGCAATGAGAGAAGTTTACAGAGTAGCAAAATATAAACATCAAAAATGATGTTCTGTTAATATAAAACAATAAATACTTCGTTACAATATATTTATAACTATATATATCTACTGTCCTCAACCCTTATGTCCATAGTTTCATTTAAAATACCCTTTTCAAGAGATCAATTTCAGTATCAGCATTAATAGCAAAACAGCCCAATATGTGCAATATTACAACGGCATGGTAGATTAAACTGGCGAAACCGCTGGAAGATTTCACCACTGATGAGCCAGGCCCTTCCATTAATTAATCATTGCAATAAAGACAGTAGAAAATTGTTCAAATCAAATAAAAAATCTACAATACCTTGCCAAATGCTTTGTTTTTTCCTGGCGAGGACAAAAGATTTTTGTCGAACGTTGAGAAAATAAAAACAATTTACTGGCCGAAGTGTCTTTTATTTTTAAGAACTATGAATGCCAGCCATGTAATCTCGATCTTTAAGATTCATTGAGTACTTCGTTCTGCTTCCTCTTGATTTATTTCTTGATAAAAATGCGACATTTTGCTTCTGTTTAAATCTACCTGGTGTAGTATTGTCCTTTTAATTTTTTTTTAATTATTCAAATCAACTTTGTTTTCTTGTCTCCAATCTTCTATGGCCTCTTGCAGGCAATTCTAGGTATACGAGGTGTGTTCAAAAGGTATCGCGACTTTTGTGTTTTTTTTTTCAAATATTATTTATTTATTCATGAATACCTATTTTGTCCCTTTCAAAGTAATCCCCATCAGATATTATACACTTTTGCCAACGGTTTTTCCAATCTTCGAAGCACTTCAAAAAATCATTTTTTAAAATCTTTTTCAGCTCCTCCTTCGATGCCGTCTTTGTCTCGTCAAGCGTAGCGTAACTTCGTCCTTTCATGGGCCTCTTCAGTTTAGGGAACAAGAAAAAGTCACAGGGGGCCAGATCTGGGGAATACGGTGGCTGCGCGGCATCATTAGTGTGTTGTTTTTGGCCAAAAAGTCGCGCACAAGCAACGATGTGTGAGCAGGGGCGTTATCGTGGTGCAAAAGCCAATTTTTGTTCTTCCACAAATCCGGGCGTTTCTGGCGGATTGCTTCGCGCAAATTGCGCATAACTTGCAGGTAATATTCCTTATTGACCGTTATACCCTGTGGCAAGAACTCATGATGCACCACGCCCTTGCAATCGAAGAAAACTGTCAGCAAAACTTTCACATTCGACCGAACTTGGCGCGCTTTTTTCGGTCTTGGTTCGTGCGGCAGCTTCCATTGAGATGATTGAGCTTTGGTTTCCACGTCATAACCATAAACCCACGCTTCGTCACCAGTTATGACCCTCTGGAGCAAATTTGGGTCGTCGCGGACAGAGTCCAACATCTCATTAGCAATGTTCATGCGATGCTGTTTTTGGTCGCAATTGAGCAATTTTGGTACGAATTTCGCGGCGACCCGTCTCATGCCCAAATCATTGATAAAAATCGAATGGCACGAGCCAATCGATATGTTTAGGTCCTCAGCAACTTCTCTAACGGTGATTCGACGATTGGCCAATATCATTTTCTCCACTTCATTAATTTTTTCGTCTGTTGTTGAAGTGCTCGGGCGTCCGGCACGCTCTTCGTCGTTCACATCTTCTCGGCCTTCTGAGAACATTTTGTACCACCGATAAACGTTGCTTCGGTCCAAGGTAGCTTCTCCGTATGCCACAGTCAACATTAGGAATGCATCCGCGCACTTAATTTCGTTTTTCACACAAAATTTGATACAGGTTCTTTGATCCATTTTTTTTTAATAGGTAAAAATCGAAGACGATCCAAAACCCTGCAAGCAAAGCAGCTGTCAACAATTAAGTGAACATTTAAAATGGCCGAGCTTGTCGGCATAAGTGAGAGACATGAGTACCAACATAAAGCCACAAAAAGATCGAAATTCGAATATACGTAACCCGCGAAAATTCAAAATTCGCGATACTTTTTGAACACACCTCGTACTTAGTCCTGTTGTCTTCCAAATAATTTCTTTATTGGCTTTTTTTTTTACTTCGACAGAATTATCCCCTGTGAATCTGTTTTCTCTAAACAGCTCCTGCGGTGATTTTAAACTGATGGGCAAAAGTTGAAAATTGAAGTCATTTTATTGAATTAAAAAAGATTAAACATATCAAAAAACATTTGTTTAAAGATATGTAATTACTTATCTTCATTTATAATGATATCAGACTGAGTTTAACTTATACTGGATTGTACAAACATTAAACATGAAATGTTGTGACGTGTTTTCTTTCTTTCTTATTTTCATATTACTAGCTCACTATATGCATATTTAATTAAAAAGGCATATATTGGATCAAAATATCATTTATTTTACCAATATTTCAGTTGTATATGCATATTTTTGAAATTTCATTTTTTAAATAATATTTCTGTAGTTTTTAAAATATATTTATCGTTTATTATTTGTTCATTGACTTTGGCACGTCGGTGTATTTCCTTGTAGACTACCTCTGGTAGTTCTGTGATCTTCTAGACTGCCAATGTCATTCTTGTGTTTTTCTAAACTGTCCCAGGTGGTTCTCTGTAGTCTTTTGAACTATCCCTGGTTATTCTATGTTCTGAACTGTCTTATAGTGGTTCTGAAAGTTCATAGACTGTCTCTGATTGTTCTATATACTTCTTTACTGCCCCTGATCGTTCTATGTTCTGAACTGTGTTATGCAAATTTATATTCTGTCCCTGATCATTCTATATTATTCTAAACTCTTACTGATTGTTTTTTAATTCTTATAAAGTGTTCCTGTTCGTTCTATGTTCTGAACTGTATTATGCAAATTTACATACTGTCCCTAATCATTCTATATTCTTCTAAACTGTCCCTGGTTGTTCTTTATTCTTCTAAACTGTGTTATGCAAATTTATATACTGTCCCTGATCATTCTATATTATTCTAAACTGTGTTCTGTAGCCTTCTAGACTATCCCTGGTAGATCTATCTATTCTCCAAATTATCCCCGCTACATCTCTTCCATATTTTTCCATGTCCAGCAATCCCTCTGATCTTCTCAATCATTGTTGAGTCTGGTTCTTTCCCTTTCTCTCTCTCTCTCTCAACTGACCCTTGCTCTCCCCCCCACGTCCCAACCTGGCCGGAGAGACTGAGGTTCCATTGCTCCAGCCCAAGACGCCCATCCCCACCGCACGCATGCGCACCCAGCCCGTGTACGAGAACGTGCGCGACGAGAACCAGAACCCCGCACCCAAGGGCCCTCTCACCAAACGGATGGAAGAGGTCAAAGAACGCCCCAAAAAGGTTTTTATTGATTTTTCAATCAACTCACTGAGTTGTTCTCTCTTTCTCTCTCGTCTTTCTACTTCTTCATCCTTTTTTCACGACTATCTCTTCCATTTCTCTCTTCATCTCTCTTCATTCCTCGAAGATTTCTCCTCAAGTTCCTCAGATCTGCCGTGGACGGTCCACGGCAGATCAGCTGCCATTCGAGTTGTAAAAAGACAAATACCAAGAAACTGCTGCCTACAATATGTAAATATGCAAATATTCTGAGGTTTTTTTTTTTCAAGTTATATGAAATAAAGCTAGGGATTTCCCCCGAATATAGGTCATCTATTTAGGTACTCAGTTATATTATATGAAGTAGTTATATAATTTTATTAGAGTTATAGCAATGTAGAGGGTGATAGTATATAATAATAATGTTCAATTATATATTTATATTTTTATCTAATGTGGTAAATATATTCTCTAAAATAAATGGCCAATGTGTCTGTTCCCATCATAAAGAGAGAATTTTAACATTCATGCACAGACTTCAGAAATATAGTTGGGTCTGCGTTTTTGATACACTTTTTTTTTTCATTTGATAGTCACTTATTAGCATGGTTATAGCAAACGCATGCCGAGGCAGCATTAGGTCTATCTCGCTTAGTCTGCACTGTACTATCTCTGACTCCGCCTACCTCGCTGCTGTACTTTCCCTGACTCCGCCTACCTACCTCGCTGTACTTTCCCTGACTCCGCCTACCTCGCTGCTGTACTTTCCCTGACTCCGCCTACCTACCTCGCTGTACTTTCCCTGACTCCGCCTACCTCGCTGCTGTACTTTCCCTGACTCCGCCTACCTACCTCGCTGTGCTATCCCTGACTCCGCCTACTTACCTCGCTGTGCTATCCCTGACTCCGCCCACCTCCCTCGCTGTACTATCCCTGAAACCGCCTACCTACCTCGCTGTGCTATCCCTGACTCCGCCTACCTCCCTCGCTGTACTATCCCTGACTCCGCCTACTTACCTCGCTGTGCTATCCCTGACTCCGCCCACCTCCCTCGCTGTACTATCCCTGAATCCGCCTACCTACCTCGCTGTGCTATCCCTGACTCCGCCTACCTCCCTCGCTGTACTATCCCTGACTCCGCCTACCTACCTCGCTGTACTTTCCCTGACTCCGCCTACCTCGCTGCTGTACTATTCCTGACTCCGCCTACCTACCTTGCTGGGCTATGCCTGACTCCGCCTACCTACCTCGCTGTGATATCCCTGACTCCGCCTACCTCCCTCGCTGTACTATCCCTGACTCCGCCTACCTACCTCGCTGCTGTACTTTCCCTGACTCCGCCTACCTACCTCGCTGTGCTATCCCTGACTCCGCCTACCTACCTCGCTGTACTATCCCTGACTCCGCCTACCTACCTCGCTGTGCTATCCCTGACTCCGCCCACCTCCCTCGCTGTACTATCCCTGAATCTGCCTACCTACTTCGCTGTGCTATCCCTGACTCCGCCTACCTCCCTCGCTGTACTATCCCTGACTCCGCCTACCTACCTCGCTGTACTTTCCCTGACTCCGCCTACCTACCTCGCTGTACTATTCCTGACTCCGCCTACCTATCTCGCTGTACTTTCCCTGACTCCGCCTACCTACCTCGCTGTACTTTCCCTGACTCCGCCTACCTCCCTCGCTGTACTTTCCCTGACTCCGCCTACCTACCTCGCTGCTGTACTTTCCCTGACTCCGCCTACCTCCCTCGCTGTACTTTCCCTGACTCCGCCTACCTACCTCGCTGCTGTACTTTCCCTGACTCCGCCTACCTACCTCGCTGTACTATTCCTGACTCCGCCTACCTATCTCGCTGTACTTTCCCTGACTCCGCCTACCTACCTCGCTGTACTTTCCCTGACTCCGCCTACTTCCCTCGCTGTACTATCCCTGACTCCGCCTACCTCCCTCGCTGTACTTTTCCTGACTCCGCTTACCTCCCTCGCTGTACTATCCCTGACTCCGCCTACCTCCCTCCCTGTACTATTCCTGACTTCGCCTACCTCCCTCGCTATACTATCCCTGGCTCCGCCTACCTCGCTGCTGTACTATTCCTGACTTCGCCTACTCCCCAAAGCCCCTCCCACTCGGACCGCCTGACCCGCCCCCCGCATGTTCCAGTCCGCCAGTCTCATCTACGCGGCGCTGGCCCTGCCCACAGCTAACAACCCCGCCCCCACACCTAAAACCCCCACCCCCTACGCCACCATTAACTTTGGCCAGGCAGCTAGTAAGTAAGTTGATCAATATAGAACTGGTTTATTTGCTGGCCGATAGGTGGAGCTGGTCTGAAAGCCTGTAGGTTGAGTTACATTATTTATATCTTTATTTTCATTATTGACGCTACCTTTGGCCAGGCTGGAGGTCAATTTGATGTGTGATGAGCTGAAACCCAGTCGAGATGGAAGTGGCAATGACAAATACAGGAAGATGGAGCAAGGATCTGCAAGGAGTAGGCAGAGAAAAGGTCTGAAGTCCAGGCAAAAGAAATGACGTGGAGACGGCGTCGGAGTATTTTCACAACTAACGATTGAATCCACGAGTTTTGTATTCTCTCAGAGAAAGACCTGGACTGACCCCTGAGTCTCCAAGTATTGAAGACCCGCTTTAACGACTTTTCTGTAAGGAGGAGAATTGTTGCGTCAGTCAACTGGTCCCGCAAAATTAACTTATTTCTATTTTAAAATACAATCATGGACAAAACTTGAGAAAGTGGAAAGTACTTGATGTTGCCGGTCGTCTATTTTTTTTTAAGGAAACAGAGGCAATTGTGTTCAAACTTAGTTATCTCGTGTGTCTTCAATAAAGGTCACTGTGTATCAAATATCAGTTATTATCAGAATCCCGATATACATGCTAAAAGGTACAAATTCCTCAAGTTTAGTCCTTGCGTGTAGATATTTTTTTTTTTTTTTTTTTTTTTTTTTTTTTTTTGCTTATCCCTAGTACACGTGGTACAGGCCATGATAATCATGGTGGGTAGTTAGCGACTGCTTTTTACTGTAAGCGCACCACATGTCTACACATGTGAAAGCAGTTCGACTTTGCACTTACAAATGTGCCAGAGCCCCGTTTGGTTACTTGCACTCGCTGGTGGGGTTGGACTTTTGCAAGAATCGGGGGGCCATTGGAGATTTTTTTTTTTTTTAAACAGAAAAAAGTGTCCAATGCGGGGATCGAACCCGGGTCGTAGTGGTCGTAAACCAAACGGTTTAACCAGCCTTCCACCGACCCCCCGCGTGTAGATATAATCCGTTGTAAGAGTTCTTTGATTTCCCACCGAGGAGGTCTACATGTGATAATGACTGAATTTTATAAGAAAAATGTCTTAAAACTGTTATACTCTTACAAATTAAGGAATTTTGAAAATAGAGCAATCCATAAATATGTTATAATACCTTGGAAAAGGTTGGTGTTCAGCCAATTGAAATATTGGTAAAATAAATGATATTTTGATCTAATAAATGCCTTTTTAATTAAAGATTAAGCAATATGGATAAATTTTCAATACTCATGACTAGAAGATTCTGAATTTCTTTCGAGCTATTGCAAACTTTGAGCAAGATAGAAACTTTGTAACGTCCCTTCTGGATGAAAATTAAGTGTCCCCCTATTAGAGGAGCCACCCATGGACAGATAAACGCCCCCAATATACTGATTAAGTCACCCATAGCTCCTACAAGGTTATCCCAAAAGTTCGTAAACACTTGCAGAAAATTGAAATACCAATATTATTTGCCGTTATGTATAATATCTTTGTATTAGGTATAAAGTAATTGTATTATGTATTATTATGTATTCGCCAAGTAATAAGAAAAACAACGTTTTAAGAAAACCTTGGGACAACCTGATAGAAAGCTTTAACGATCATTTGAAGACCACCGCTCCTTTTAGGAACCTCTGCCCTCACTTCTAATCCTTTGGAATGATCACTACAATCCCTATTTCACTTAGAAATAATACAGTAAAACCCTCTATAGCGAACTCCAATAGGACTGAACTTTTGGTTCACTATAGCCATGGTTTGTTATAGTCATAGTTCAATAATATAGAATGGGGATTATTTCAGGTTTGTTATAAGGGAAGGTTCGCTATGTCCTTGGTTCGTTTTATCGAGGTTTTACTGTACTTTGTTATTTAAAACTTAGTATTCTGATGTTATAACGATGTTGTTGTTTTAAGGATGCCTGTTATAACAACATATCTCTGTAATTTGTTCCTTTCATAATTAAAACAAGGGATGCCTTAATGACCAATTTTTTGGTCGTTTAGGTACAGCTTGCACCGCGCTGATGAGGGCCAACAGCCCGAAACGCGTCCGTGGTTAGCTTTTCTTGATTAATCAAGAATGGGTATTTGGCCAATTTTGGAATAATTAAAAATCAACGAGAATAGTTTATATTTATTCCGATAGATGGCGCAAGCCATCAGCAACTTTCTGTTGCACGATAAGTAGATGCCTTTTTCTTAATGTATGCACCTTATCCCAGTACAATATTGCATTTGTACTATTTTTTCACAAGGGTGTTATAGAGAAAGGTAAATGAAAAGAATACGTATTAGTTTTGTACTGGAGTGATCAAAAGTGCATTGTTTTAATTCATTTTAAAATGGGATACATTACCGCGCCACCTGTTATGAGAATTCGAAACTATTATAGACGCGTATGATTATTTTAACAATTAAACAATTATCTACTGCCCTTACTACAATGGTGGATTTATTTATTTATTTATGCTTATGAGGTGATACAGCAGCGTATTTACAATTAGAGAGGAGACAAAATGAATTAAATCTGGATTAAACTGGCGAAACCGCTGGGAGGGTTCACCAACGATGAGCCGGGTTCTCCCAATATTTTTTCATTGCAGTAAGGGCAGTAGAAATTGTTTAATTTTTAAAAGAATCATACGTGTTTATAATAGTTTGAGTCAAAAGGCGCGATCCATTAATTTAGTTTATAAAAAAGGAGACGTACCTGAATCTGTAAAGAAAAAAAAAACAAATTTTTCTCAAAATATTTTTTTCGAGAGATTGTACCCTCTTTATTACTGTGCAATAAATTGATAAA
This sequence comes from Cordylochernes scorpioides, assembly GCA_030710605.1. Taxonomy (NCBI): domain Eukaryota; kingdom Metazoa; phylum Arthropoda; class Arachnida; order Pseudoscorpiones; family Chernetidae; genus Cordylochernes; species Cordylochernes scorpioides. Next base: position 99,983,769 of record CP092870.1, on the reverse strand, counting down.
GAGGGAGCAATTTCTCGAAAAATGTTTTTTTTTTCTCTTTAGAGATCCAGGTACGACCTTTTATATAAACGCGTCTAAAATAGTTTTGAATTCTCATTAAAAAAAAAAACATACAAGTCAGTGGACGAGTAGGTAACACCCTCGATTCCCGACAGTCATGAACCGGGATTGAATCCCATTTTAACATTTTGTTTAATATGTGAATAACCTTCAAATATTATTCATTGTTTCAAATATCCTAAACTAGGTTGCTCTTTTTGAGTGGTACCTAATAAAGTGATTTTGGAACCGGAATCATTTTATAAAGTAGAGATATAAGGAATTCCAATAAGACGGAAATTTTGGTCTCCACAATAACCAAGGATCGCTATAGCCATAGTTTACTGTATTATAAAATAAAAATTGGGATTTATTTAGGTGTTCGATATAAGGGAATGTTCGCTATATATCCATGGTCAGTTTCAGAGAGGGGTTTTACTGTAATTTACAAGGCTTATCAACACTGGGCCAATCTTGGAATAGTTTACTCAGTTTAATTGTCAAACAATGTGACGCCATGTGTACAATCCTTGCCTGAGGAGGCGGGCCTCATTCAAACTACCAATTTGCATAACTTGACATGTTATCATGGGGTATGTAAATAGCAAATATGCAAATAAATGCCCGAAATTCTATTTCAAATTGTTATAATCACGGATTTTTTTTTCTTTTTCCTCGGGTATTTCTCATTTAACCTAATAAATTCGGAATATCCGAAAAAAATTCTAGATATAAAAAAAAAGTTTGATAATTGTAAATATTATATGAATATAGTTCAAGAAGACAATGGCATTACACTAATGGACAAAACTTAAGGAAGTTGTACCTTTCAGCATATATATCAGGATTCAAACAATAACTCTGAAAGATATTACAGTGAACTTGATTGAAGATACACGAGATAAAAAAAAAGTGTGAACATAATTGCCTCTGTCTCCTTCAGCATAACAGACGACCGGCGGCATCAAAGACTTTCCACTTCCATAAGTTTTGTACCTGTGTGAGAGTGTAGGTGTAGAAAACAAAATTTTAGGGAAACCCTAATGTTTACTTATGTCTCCTTAAAAAAAAATGGAAGACTGGTGGCATCAAAATATGCAAATTCCTTAAGTTTTTTCCGTGAATTTATTGTTATAGAACTAATGCGTTAGCGCGCCATCTGTAATTGGAAATTTGAACTATTTATGACTCGTAAGGTTCTTTTAAATAAAACACAATTTTCTAATACTAATGGGAAGATTCCTGGCTCACCAGTGGTGAACCCTCCCATTATATATTACCCTCAAATTATTGGAACCATAGTCTCAAAAATAGTTCAAATATTCAAGATATATATGTGTGTGTGAAAGTGTTCCAGAAGGAGACACCTCTCCATTTTTTGGGTTATATGTGAAAGTATGCAAAAATAATGACTATAAGATTGTTTTAAATAGTGTGGAATGTGGTTGATAGATGGCGGTGTGTGTTCCCAGCTCTACATCAATGACCTGTACAGCTACATGAACCGGGAGGACGACGTGGATGCCTCTCCCATCATGCCCCGCGTTGGCCGGCCCATCCGGCGTTGACCATTTTGTACATAGAGCCAGCCAGCCAGCCGACTGTGATCACGTTGCGACAGTATTGCCTGCCCCATGTTCTCCTGACATTTCTACATGTATATATATATATAAGGCGCAATAGTTAGTCAAACCACAAGTATTTTATTAAGATATTTTATTAATATATTTTTATATATATAAGAAAAATATAAAAGCAAACGAATTCTTATAATTTATTGAATAAAACTTTTTAACCATTGTCAATCTCTTTGTGTTTTATTTCATTCCTTGATGGGTATTTCACGATGGGGTTTGTATATGCAAATTAAGTAGTAAAACAAAACTGAAATATGCAAAGTAGGTGTGATTTTATTGAAATATTGAATAATATGCAAGTTAGAAAGCGAATAAATAGCGTAAAGATCCAATTTTGCGATGGAATAATGTTATCTGGTAAAACAAGAGATTTTTTACCAAAATACATGAAAATAATTATGTTGTTTGTTTATACACTCATGAACAAAACCTAATAAAGTGGAATGTCGTCTGTTATTTTGAAAGCTATAGAAGCAATTCTGTTCACGCTGGTTATCACGTATGTCTTCAATAAAGGTCACTGTAATATCTTTCAGAGTTATTGTCTGAATCTCAATATACATGCTAAAATGTACAACTTCCTTAAGATTTGTCTATGAGTGGATACTGTGTGTGTGATAAAAAATATGCAACTAGGGCTGTAAGACAGCCTTTGATGATTTTCTTAATTGAAAAATAAAACAAATCATTAGATACAAGTTGTTAGTGTTCAATTTGCATATGAAGGAAGAAACTTTTTCCAATCTCCTCTCAAAGCTAATGTCTATATTCTCTTAAATTCTCTTACAAGAATTTGTCTAAAGTGACAGATGTATAAGCAAGGTAGCTACATATTAGAGCGTATAGTTGATTAAACTGGCGAAACCGCTGTGAGGGTTTACCACTCGTGAGCAAGGGGTTAATTTTTTTTAAATTGATATAAGAAGATACAGTGAGATGTTGGGAAAGCACACACACACACTTCTTGCCAAATAGTTCCTTAAATTAAATACTTTTCGCATTTAACTGAGCAAATTAAAAATTAATTGATCAAACTTTATGCAAATTAAACAGGGATAATAAAAACATGTGGGGATTTGTTTATATTGTTCTTTCATATATATTTTTAAGAACGACATCGCCGATGGTAGCAGTCATAGTGGAAAATAAAAGAACTGGCCTCTAGCTTAAATAACACTGGATCCCATACATTTTTGACAGTGATACATTGATTGAAATAAAAGGATGCATAAAGGAAGGTAAAAGGCCACAAGCCAATACTTAAAATTCCTTTTTTAAATTTATCTACTCTTAAGCAGGACCTGGTTTCTCCATCTTGAGTTCTCTTTATTTCTTCATAACTTCCCTACCAGTCCATCAGTCCAATTCTTCTTTCCACTATCCATTTTATCTTCCAGAGCTTTCTTCATCAATCTGTGATTACATATATATTACATATAAATATATAAATTTAAAAACAAAGAAGGCATATCTCCTGACCACGAGCACATATGCTTTTTAGATGGCAGAGCGCCATCTAGTGGAACAGAAATCAACTAAATGTTGATTTAGCCTGTTCCATGGTATACAAATTTAAATATAATAAAAGTATAACCCACACAAAGATTCGTCCTGTTTTAGTTGTCTTTTATCAGAAATAAATGCAGAAATTTAAAATTTCAATTTTTGTTCAACAACATTTTTGGTGACATTTCACGCGTTGCGACAATTGTGAAAAAATGACATTTTTATTTTGTTTTGTCAATATCTCGCGAACCGTTCGTTTTTAGCGTTTTTCCTTCGAATTCTCTTTCTTTTGTAAAGCTTTCTTGGTCTACTTTTTACGCTCTTTCTAATGGTACCATTTTCATTGAGATTGGTCGTCTTTTTTCTTTACACCCATTTGTCCCAGTCTTCCTTCTTTTTGTCTCTCTATAGAAAACTTTTCTTTGTCAATTTTGTCTCATTTTCTTTGTCATACGTTTGCTTATATATCGAATAGCCATTTGGCTTTATTTCCCTTTGTTTTCACCACTTTTTAGTCTTTTTATCTTCGTTTTTGTGAACTTGTACCCATCAACCTTTCTACTGATGAACTATTAAGGCCCTATAGATGGAAATATTCAGTGTTTTACCTCCCTGACAAGTGTGTGTGTTCTAGCCACTCCCTGAAGCTAGAAAAATCTTATAAACAGACTTTATAAACTCCCAAAATATTAAACATCATTGTAACTATCAAAGTCAATAAATTTCACAGAAAATATGTTGATAAAACACTTTAAAACTTTATATAATGATTTATTTTTAAATATATTTTTATTTTTATATTCTCTTTCTGTTCAGAATTTAAACTTCAAATTTTTATTTTATCTCGAATTATTGATGAAAATATATCAATTTATTCAAAAATATATAAAAGCTTTCAATTCTGGTTGATAGATGGCGCTCGGTGAATTATCTCTAAAAAAAAACCCACTAACACACACAACATACATTTTTGTCGTTTTCTAACACAAACAATAACACGCTCGGTTCTTTCTAATGAACCCTATCCTCCCATTTCTCCACTATATTGATAACGTGTGTTTATAGACTTATAAATTCTTATTCACTTATTCTAAAAACTTTCCTTTAAGTACTGGATATATCCTAAACGGGACATTTATATTGTCTCTGAGATAAATAAAGTAAGGGCAAATTTGGAGATAATTAATTTATTAAAAAGGGTATTTACCTTTTAGTTCTTCAATACAATTATTTACAAGAGGTATTTATAGGGAGAGAGATAACAACTTATCCCAAGGTAAGAATAATAATAATGAGCGGCGTCAGCTACCGAGGCGTACCGTTTTCCTTATTTGTCGATAAGATTCCGAGAACCCCTCACACCTGTGGTCCCCCCTGGAGTCCAGGGATAATTGACAGGTGTCCCATGGAGCTTCTTGTGACCTGAGTTACAGAGCTACTTGACAATATATACAGCGGGTGAACCTTCTAGAGGCTTTCTCAGGTTAATCCACCAGACTCTTCTACTTTTATAGTGTTTATATACACTCATGGGCGAAACTTAAAGAAGTGAAAAGTCTTTGATGTCAATGGTCGTCTTTTTTTTTTTTTTTGAAGGAGATACAGAGGCAATTTTGTTCACACTTGGTTATCTCGTATATCTTCGATAAAGTTCACTGTAATATCTTTCAGAGTTATTGTCTGAATCCCAATATACATGCTGAAAGGTACAAGTTCCTTAAATTTTATCCATGAGTGTATTTTGTATTGAAAGGATTTATTCTTGGTGTTTTAATGAAGAGATATGAGTAGGATTATTGTAGAATTTTACTCTTACTTCAAGCGCAAAGTACAACAAACACATTATAGAACATAAAAAATAGCAACATCATGATTGTGTTGGAATTTTGTGCCAATTCTTGTGTGATCATGGTATGTGTATTTTTTTTATTATTATTATTTTACAAAAATGGCAAACACTTTGGGATATTATTAAGTATATCTCTCATTTAATGTCCAATATATTAAGCACACAAGGAGGTGGGTGCAGGGAGGTAGGGATAAGGGTAAGAAGGTGGGTCCAAGTGCCAGGAGGCGGGGCTAAGTAAAGGAGGTGTGGTTAAATGAAAGGAGTCAGGGCTAAGTGAAAGGAGGCGGGGCTAGGTGCCAGGAGGCGGGGCTAAGTGAAAGAAGGCGGAGCTAGGTATAAGGAGGCGGAGTCAAGCGGAAGGAGGAGGTGAGTTCAAAGAGACAGGACTATGGGTACAGAGTCAGGACATAGGAGTCCAGTTCAGGGCAGGGGTACAGGGCTGAGAGGCTCCCCGCCCTTCAGCACAGCTATGATGTTATCCGCCGCGGTCTCTGCTAGGTCATCCAACACCATGGTGTCGGCGCTGGCTATGTGAGGTGTCACCACTGAACACACAATAGTGTCAAGTCCAACGATCTCGATGTTGGTAGCGTATAATTCTCTGGATGTTGTTCCAATCATTAAATTTAACATTTGAAAATACTAAGATGTAATATGGTGAAACAGGTTTTCCATGTATCAGAGAATATTCAAGAATCACTAGTCCAATAGATTTACCCCAATTGGACTAAGAAATCATAAATTTGTAAAGACACCAGAAGTCCATAAAACAGATAACTAACTGCAATTGAGCAATGCACCAGAGATTCACAAGAGAGAGGTTCAGGATTCCACAGTTGGTCAAGACAAGGTCCATGGTTTACTACAGTTAGACAAGGCACCACAACAGAACAAGCCAGCAAGGTGTACAAGACTCACCACAGTTGGTCAAAGTGAGCAGCGGGTGGTCCAGTGGCAGAGGCTCGGGTTCAGTGACGTCCAGCGCTGCAGCACGGATTTCTCCAGTCCTCAGAGCTTCGTACAGGTCATCGTGGTCGACCACCTTACCTCTGTCAGCACGCCTCGTTACACAACTGGAGTACCAAGAACAAACTGAAGTCTCAAAGTGAGAAAATAACTTTACATAAATCAATAATAGCTTAAACTAGGAAACGAGGTTTCTTCCAGTTTTCACTCCGTTCTATAAACAGCCACAACACCAAAGCGTTCACAGTCATTCTTATAATGTAGGTATCAAACCTACAGTGAGCTACTTATCTGTTGAACTTTTCTAAAATGACCAATCACTTGACCCGAAATAACCTACCAACGGTCAATAAGAGACCACCTCCTGAAGAGACTACCTCCCTGTGCGACCATTCTAGTAAAATAAACAGTGACTTGACCTAATATAACCTGTCAATCCCCAATGAGAGACCACCTCCAAGAAAGTCCAGAAATACGCGTGTTATATGAGCTATCTCTCTTCAAAAAAAGACTATACTGTAAATCCCAATGTGTGACTATACATCCTCCCCAATGGTCAGCCTCTCTAGACCACACACAACATCAGACATCCCAGTACTGTATACAACTGGCGATACCTGCTGGTGTTGACGAGGATTGCCGAGGACTTCATCAGCTGGAAGGCGCTGCGGTTGAAGAGGCCGGTGTTTTCAGGCGTGAGGTTGCAGTGGATACTGACGTAGTCGGACTGCTGCAGGAGCTCTTCTAGCGGCGCGTAGCTGGCGCCCAGTTGCTCCGCTACACACATATTATTTACATAATATCGCTCTATATATATATGCAACATATATTTACATATATGCAGCTTAATAAATATCCCTCTAAACACAAAATCAAATATCCATAATAACCTGATGTTGCGGGAGGAATATATTCGTGTACTAAAATAGGAACCTCTCCCTTTAAATTACATTAAAACCGTGAGTTTTAAAGGGAGAGGTACCTTTCTGGCTACATGACTACTAACTATGAGTAACGCAGACTCCCGAAGCGTACAGAAGTCTTACATGATTATTATGTCATAATGTCAAAATTGCCAATATCGACTATAGAAGCCGATACAATTGTACATGGTTGTCCAGAGGTTGAACTGAAGAACTGTCGTAAGTGTTAACCAATTTTTACTCTGTAAACATAATTCAGCAATAAATACTGAGCGAGAAATATTCAGAGCGTCTGGTTCATCAGTGGAGAACCCTTCCAAAAGTTGCGTCAGTATAAACTGGTCAACGGGGGAGGACAGATAGGGAAAATATTAAAAGTATGTGAATTGTAAATGAGAAAGAGAATGGAAAGAATAAGATATGGGCTTGGCAGGAATGGAGAAGATTTGAACAGATTGGGAACTGTTGAAAGTTGTGAGAAAAAGATAGAAGAATTATATAGACGGGACATCTATTAGAGTGAAGGGATTAATGAAGAAAATTCCTGGGAAGAGAAGTAAAATGGATTTAAAGTGAATGGTTGGAAGATTTAGACAGATGGACACACTGGATGGAAAGCTATGAAGAAATAAAGAATTCAAGATAGAGAAGTATGGTGTCATTGGATCCAGGACCTTGCTTAATCAAGACATGGTTTTTGGCCAATTCTGGATTTTTTTTAGTTTCACAATCAGGAGATGCCTTTTTCTTATATAATTTATCCACCAGTTCAATTTTACTTTTGTACTATATTTCAAAAACTCTATATACTCCTAGATATTTAATTTTAAAATGAAATTTAACCATAAACACTCTAAAAGTATTATCTGATATTAATCTGTGAATCTCTCTATGTTTTTTACAAGTTTCAACTACGAAAAAAAAAATCGTTAATAGTTGTCTTACATCAGTTAACAAAAGGATAAAGAGGTTATGACAATGACAAAACGAGACGGCGGGCTGGATAAGTTACGTAAACTCCGCCAGGTAGCTGTGTAACTCTGATAAGTCCGTGGAAGATAAGTGCCAAAGATAACGTCACCAACGATGTACCATCAAATTGTCTACTCTATACTGCGGAAGAAGTTTGGAGGGCCTGGCTCATCAGTGATGGAATCATATTGTTGCATCAATTTTAATGCGCCCTACATTTATTCAAAATATTCTATGATATTTAATATTTATTTAAAACAGATTATTTAGATTATCATCATTCCTTTTTATAGTTTCATTCCTTTTGTAATATTCTATTGTATATTTATCTTGATTGGTTATTGGAGCGAGAGAGGACCTAGACGAAGACTGCTGATCACGACCTACGAGGAAGACAACGAATAAATAAACACAATAACTTTAAAAGGTAATTTATTTTATTTACTTTTATTTATTTGCTTTGAATATGGAAACCCGCTCGGGAAACGTGTATAACACCAAGAAGGAAGAAACCAAGGTCGACGTCCCTGCAAAGCTGCAACTTGGTGCACAATATGCAAGATTGGCCCTCTCTCAACATCTTCGTACCATTGATAGCAATCCATTGGGAGAACTTACATAGCAATAACACGTCATCTATATAAAACAAATGAAAACACCAAAACACGAATGTTTCTTTTCACAAATAAATCAAACTTCAACTATCCTTACTGCGATGAAAAAATATATTGGGAGGGCTTGGCTCATCAGTGGTGAACCCTCTATTTCATCGCAGTAGAAGTTTGATTTATTTGTGAATAGAAACATTCGTGTTTGGGTGTTTTCATTTGTAGAATTTATATATAAATAAATGTGGCATAAAAATAAAGGTTATTTCTCCCATCAAAATAGACGCTACAACTAAACTAAAAGAATGGCTTCTCCACTCTACCAGCTAAACACCTCAGATTGTGAAAATTTGATTCCTTGTGGATCTCATGGAATTAAAGTTCGTACTGAACTGACGAGGGTCATTAGCCCGAAACCATGGTGTCTCCAGGTGGTCGTTTCTCAGTTTTCTAAAGCTGGTGTTGTGGCTTTGTCACCGACCCGAGTACACTAGTTTGCGGCGACGGTCAATAGATGGCACTTAGCTTTATCGTCTGCTTTGACGGGAGAAGCAACCTTTATTTTTATAGATCAATTTCCTCTCGGCAAAATTTCCATATTTATATATGTTATATAAAAAGAAAAAAGATATTTTCTGTTGTATTTTGATTGTTATATATAGAGAATTAGTATCTGTTGCTTGATTTTGGTATACATGAGTATGTGTTATGATATTGTTTTGCAGTCGTGGGAATAATAAAATAGTTTTGATCAGAGATTTTCTTTATTTGAGCTAAGGAATATATATAAAACATAATTTAATAAAAGCACTGCCTGGCTTAAGGCGTAAGAATAAAAAAATGGAAAACTTATTTACATAATGTTCAAAAGATTTGAGCCTGCCATCGGGAAACAACGAGTTTATATAGTGAAAACTCTGGTGGTCGATTTAACAGACTCATTTAATCTATGAAATAAATTTGAAAAACATTTTTATATATATAACATATATATGTACAAAATGTGTATTAAATCAATGAATTTCGATTAATCACCCCACTACAAATCGTAAAGTTGGTGATGAAGAATGTGTCACAAAAAAATGAAATTTCGATGTCATCAAGACTGTCATTGTCAGTTAGTGAAAGTCAGTTTTGGACAGATTCGGCCATACCGAGTCGTTTGTAAATTTACATAAAGTTGAACTTACCTTCTGCGATGGGGTGGAAAACATCGTGGTAGATAAACTTGGCAACCTTGAACGGGATGAGTCTCTTCAGCACGGCCAATCCTGAAAACCCATCAACACCAGTTTCAAGATTACCAAGATTACATGTGGAAAAAACGAAAGTAAAAAATCAAGATGATTCAATAATAAAAATATTTCGTTATATAAGGTTGTCCCCAAAAGTTCGTGTTTTTCTTAAAACGTTGTTTTTATTATTACTTGGCGAATAATACGGCGAATACATAATACAATTACTTTATACATAATACAAAGATATTATACATAACGGCGAATAATATTGGTATTTCTTTTTTTTTTTTGCAAGTGTTTACGAAATTTTGGAAAACCTTGTATTATATCTACTATGTGGTCCATTTGGATGAGGAAAGCGAAGACTAGAACGCGGCTGATTCCACACTCGTATTTTCAGTTATACGCTAACCTTGATATATGCACGGTGTGGTCACTGGACATGTATCGGACCTAGAGGCTGTTGTTGGGTTCTATGCTGCCTGGAGTATAGGAGCTCTATCTATGCTTCCTTCCTGTGGTGAATCTGTATAAGACTGGTGGTCTTAATAAAGCTGTGAGTGTATTATTTTTACTGCTTTACATTCTTCTCTCGTGTTTGGCAAAGGTTTAACCGGATTCACACAACGAAATTTGGTCTAAAAACACGTTCTCTTATTTACCAGGAAATATATAGGACCATAGGTTTTGGTCGTTGAGCCTACACTACACTGACAAAAGCCAGAAGGCCGAAACACCGACGTTCTTAGTTTATCTTGATATAACAAGGAAAGGATAGTTTGATTGAAATTCGAAATCCTATTATATACACTCATGGAGATAAAACTTAAAGAAGTTGTACTTTTTATCATGTATATCGGTTAAGACAATAACTCTGAAAGATATTACAGTGACCTTTATTGAAGACACACGAGATAACCCAAGTGTGAACAAAATTATCTCTGTCTCTTTAAAAAAGAGAGATGACCGGCGATATCAGACTTTCCACGTACTTAAGTTTTGTCCATGAGTTAAGTTGATGTTTGGAGTAATCGCCGAGAGCTTGTGTTTCCATCATCATACGGGGAACAATTTACTCCATTCGAAGAACCGTGGGTACGAAAGCTCGTAAAACGGTCTCCCAATAAAAGAAACTTTCACGCTCTCGTATATTTCTCGTTATATATAGTCGGTGTTTATTCTGATAGATGGCGTAAGTCATCATCAATGTATAGTTGCATGATCAAGAGATGTCTTTTTTTCTTCATTTTAACACCCGACCCCTTATAATATTTCATTCGTTACCCTCTCCCTTTTTTTTTTTTTAATACAAGGTATGTCCCATAAGTTCCCGGACTGGGTCCATAAAAAAATAAATTAATTAAAAATGTAAATAAATTTGACAGTTTATTATAGAAAAAATATCTGGCAACACGGTGGTACCAATATCGAGGCGGTACGTGCGCGTGCGCCAAAGTTATTCTAATTTATTTAAAGGTTACACCTTGCGCTGCGGCGATTTTACGATGGAACAAAAATTGAAGCAGAGGATTTGCATAGAAATTTGTGTGAAACTTCAAATATCAGCAACCGAAACTTTTAAAATGCCTAATAAAGCAGTCCCCAATGACCCCCCAAAAAGAACAACTGTTTTTGAATGACATTCTAGATTTAAAGCTGGCAGAATTTCTATTGAAGATGATCCTCGGCAAGAACGCCCAAAATGTGCAAAAAATCACCGATTTGATAAAAGAAAATCCTCGAATCACTTTGCTGGAGCTAGAGCAAGACACAGGCATCTCTAAAACAACGATTGGAAGGATCGTAACCAAAGATTTGAAGCTCAAAAAGACTCCTGCAAAATTCATCCCAAGATTCCTCACTAATGAGCAAAAACTGTGTCGGCTTGCAACCTGTGAGAACATGTTGGAAATGACAAGAACGGATCCGGAATGGAAAGACAAGATAATCACAGGCGACGAGACATGGGTCTATGACTATGACCCTGAAACCAAGCGTCAATATGCCGAGTGGAGAGGTCAGGGTGAGCCTAGACCAAAAAAATCCAGGATATTGAAATCCAGAAACAAGGTGTTGCTGGTCGCTTTTTTGGATAACAAGGGCATTGTTCATCACGAGTATCTTCCTGCAGGCCAAACGGTTATTAAGGAAATGTATTTGGACATTCTTTGCCATCTAAGGGAAGCGATTCGAAAAAAAATGCCAGAAAAATGGCCTAATGGTGACTGGATCCTACACCATAACAATGCCCGCCCTCACACAGCGCACTTGGTGACGAGTTTTTTTGGCTAAAAACGGGACAGAAATCCTACCTCAACCACCCTATTCCCCAGACATCGCACCAAATGACTTTTTCCTGTTCCCCAAACTTAAAGCAGTTCTAAAAGGAAGACATTTTGACACCAGGGATGACATAATAGAAAAATCGCTGTTGGCATTGAAGAGCATTCCAAAAGAGCTCTATAAAAACTGTTTCGACAATTTGGGGAAACGATGGCGCTGGTGCGTTGAAGCAAGGGGGGATTACTTTGAAAAGTTTTAATATATATTTTTTAAATATCTTACCTTTTTTTTTATGGACCCAGTCCGGGAACTTATGGGACACACCTTGTATATATATATATTTGAATTTACAAACTCTCTCTATGTAATAAATATGAAGCGAGAGAAAGAAATGATACTCGAAAGCTCGAGGTATAAGAAAGAATCAGTGCTATCTAGCATTGTGGTTTCCGTCAGTTGTTGATGCACACAGCGGTGACAGTAGGAGTACTTACCAATCCTGCCCATGCCCACAATCCCCACGGTGGACCCGCGGAGTCCTCGGTTCTTCAAGGTCGACAAGGTCTCTGGACTTATCTTGGTCCTGCCACAATCGCCTTTCTTAAATACTTTAATACAAAAAAATCAGAACAAGGAATCTCCGTTATTGTGTCTTTGGATATTGGGTAGATGTCAGATGGTTTGAATCTACGGTAGGTATAGTGTTGATATATCTCCAGTATTGTATAATAAGTATTGTATCTATATATATCAGGATAAAGTCCAATGACTATCATGTAACAAGATTCTGCTCGAACTGCTTTTCACATGTATAGACATGTGGTGTACTTACAGTAAAAGCAGTCGCCAACTTCTACCCACCATGATTATCATGGCCTGTACCACGTGTACTACGGATAAGCAAGAAGAGGATGAAGTCCAATGACTACCATGTAACTGCCGGCTACAAAGACTTACAGCCGAGACACGCGGTCACCCTCCACCACCCGGCGTCCAGCGGCGATGGCCATTCCTACCGTGAACTCCGCCACTTCTTCGGCGTTGAGGCCGAGACAGTGGGTAACAATCACATTCCTGTCGTCACACACTATGTCACACACATTTCACACACTGTGTCACACACATTTCACACACTATGTCACACACATTTCACACACTATGTCACACACATTTCACACACTATGTCACACACATTTCACACACTATGTCACACACATTTCACACACTATGTCACACACATTTCACACACTATGTCACACACATTTCACACACTATGTCACACACATTTCACACACTATGTCACACACATTTCACACACTATGTCACACACATTTCACACACTATGTCACACACTATGTCACACACATTTCACACACTATGTCACACACATTTCACACACTATGTCACACACATTTCACACACTATGTCACACACATTTCACACACTATGTCACACACATTTCACACACTATGTCACACACATTTCACACACTATGTCACACACATTTCACACACTATGTCACACACATTTCACACACTATGTCACACACATTTCACACACTATGTCACACACTATGTCACACACATTTCACACACTATGTCACACACATTTCACACACTATGTCACACACATTTCACACACTATGTCACACACATTTCACACACCATGTCACACACATTTCACACACTATGTCACACACATTTCACACAACTATGTCACAATCAGTGTTAGATTCACACTATATTGCCTATATGTGAACCCACAACACAGGATACAGAAACAAGAACCTGTGCTACCAAAGAGTAAAGAGAAATTCCGAGGTTCACCAAGGGCGTGGAGATGACGTCAGAGAATTCTACCCCAGATCATCGAATCCAGGGAGTTTTATACATTTTCCCGTATTATAAAATAAATGAAGCTTCCAGGGTTAAGTTTCTTGTGCAACTTTTTATTCTCAAGCTTTCAGACTTGTCAGTACTTCAACAGGATATTTTTCCCGTATGGAACAGGGCACCTGAGTTCCCAGGGAAATATAAATTCTCGTAATACAGCCTGTTGAAGGAGGTTATTGTCCGAAAGCTCGCCAAGCTTTTACCCTTTCAATAAAGAAACTTGCCGCTGTTAAATTTTACTTCTACCTAAAAGTGAATTAATTACATTCTAGATGAGTTTCTCCCAACGACGAAATGTGTTTCTCTATGTAATAGGAGGGTCTTTCTTGATTTTATTTAATTTCCAAATATAGAAAAAAAAAACTAGTATATTGTTTCATCATGGTTTAATCACCTATTTTATCAATAATTTGTAATATTTTTTCATATATTTCATATTCAAAAATAGAAATTTTATATTTATTTATTTTAATAAAACAGATTATGTACTATAATATCACCATTTGTATTTTGGAAAACTGTGATTACACATCTCTTTAAGCTTTGATATGAGAAATAAATAAATAATTCTGGAGGCTACTTAAACTCGAGTTATCTCATTATTCACCTATATAACCTTGTAGGATGGTTGAAACATGCTCTGGAAAGATAAAAGACATGTTATAAAATAAATGAAGTTTCTTGTGCAACTTTTTATTTTCAAGCTTTCGGACTTGTCAGTCCTTCAACAGGATTACCACGTTAACAACTTAAAAATAAATACAATTTTTATATACACATTATTATATACATATTTTAAATACTAATTATATATTGAGAGAAAATATATTACTGATGTATATAGTTGTTTATTTGTTTTGCATATTTTTCATTCATAAATTAATCTCATAATTTAGTCTGTGAAAATAAAAATATTGGACCGGGGACGAAAACAAAACTGAAAATAGATGGCTTAATGTTATATAGTTATGATATATAATTAATTGTTATGTTTATGTAATTTTTTTTGATCTTCATTGAATAAAATATATAAAGTGTAAATGTGTTTTAAACTTTAATAACAAGCACAAAACAATTACATTATTTCTGTTTGAAAAACAAAATTTTGAAAATATACGTGCATGGTGGATGATACGTGTTGGTTGAATGATATTTCGAGATTTCAAATTAAATTTTATAAATTCGTGAACTATTCACATGTCTGAGGAGAGAATCAAGGCTGAAAAGTCTTCCAGACATCAATCTGATGCAATACTAATCTTACCTTCAAATAATACAACAGGCTTCTGGAGATAATTTTTTTCATTTTTATTTTTATTAATGTAATCTCAAGCTTTCGGAGATCTCTGCCCTTCTACAGGAGTACATAAAACGAATAATAATAAACGTCGTTTATCTAACGGTATATGTACTTCTGTATAAGGGAAGAGATGTCCTAAAGCTTGAGAGAGATGGAAATTAATATAAATGCAAACAAACTCGTCTCCAGAAACCTGTTGTATCAATTTACATATCTTACATATTTTACATATTTACATCCAGGAGATTTTAAACAATTAATATGAAACTAACTTACATACTAATTATTGTACATATTTCAAATATATTTCTTTTATTTCAATGTTTAGTTTACATTTTAAGTGCAAGTGTCCCTAGGTGGACATAGTGCTCTAAGTCGAAATAAAATAAAAAATATTGTCGCGGAGATAAATATAGCCAGGGCAAATTTGTGAATAATTAATTTATTATAAAGGTGGGTATTTACCTTTTAGTTCTCCAATAAAATTATTTACAAGAGATATTTATAGGGAGAGATATAATATTACAACTTATCCCAAGGTAAAGATAATAATAATGAGTGTCGTCAGCCACCGAGGCGTCCCGTTTTCCTTATTTGCAGATAAGATTCCGAGAACCCCTCACACCTGTGGTCCCCCCTGGAGTGCAGGGATGATTGACGGATGTCCCATGGAGCTTCTTGTGCAGAGCTACTCGACAATATTCTTTTCTTCGCTACGGAAGTAATCTCAAGGTTCTCCCTACCCAGTTTTTGTCCAAATATCCTGTAGGTCAGACGTCCACTGGAGGGATGGTATAGGTTCAGTGAAGGCCAGTACGTTTTGTGATAGGTGACTATCCAGTTCTATGGTGACCAGGATAGTAGGCCTGGTGTAATCTGAACCGGATTGACAGCGATGTTTGAGCATCAGGTTAGCGGATTTCTGTTTTGGTCGCTGACAGGATCTCCGGCATCAAGAATCCTTGCAGCTACAAGCTTAGGGTATCCAATCAACCAATTCTTCTATTAGAACAACCTTTAGTCTTATATACATATTCTCCTGTGGGATATACATAAAAGAGTGAGGGTAAAGTGAGGGAAACGAAACTAAAAGATACAATCGTAATGATAAAGGCTGCCTGGCCGGCATTCATATTTATATGAAAAATAGATACTTCGGCCAGTTAGAGTTTTTTATTTTCTCAACGTTTCGACAAAATCTAACGCCTTTCCAAATGTTTATTTTTATTTACTTCTCCTGACGAAGACAAAAGATTTTTGTCGAAACGTTGAGAAAATAAAAACCTCCGAATGGCCGAAGTGTCTATTTTCATATAACTAGAAGATACAAATTATATAGAATACCATCATTGTAAGTTGGATTTTGATTAATTCAAGTTGTATACTTAATCAACCTTTTTTATGAACCTTTATTGGCCTTTTGATGTTTCAACGACTCATTTTCGCCCTTTTCAGAATAAGTGGAAAGCTTATTATTTTTAAAATTACAAAATATTTCCTCACAGTGAGTTTATTTTAAATTGCTAGCTTTCAAGTGATAATCGCTCTTCAACGGGCTTATAAATATATATCAACTATATCTAACAAGAAATATTTACAAATATTGTTAGATATTTGTCCATAGTTCAATAAACACCCCTAAGCTGCCTTCCATAGAAAATACAGGGTATATCCCAAACCAATCCAATATAATAGTAGAGCGGTCTAGAGATTAATTTGGCGAAACCGCTGAGAGGGTTCACTACTGATGAGCCAAGCCCTCTCATTCAATAACTCATATCATTGCAGTAAGGTCTGTAGAGATAATATTTGATGATATTTAAAAGAAACGCATTGCCAGTAAATGTATTTGTGTAAAATTGTTAGATATTGTTGATATATATTTTTAAGCCCGTTTAAGAGCGATTATCACTTGAAAGGTAGCAATTTTAAATATAAAGAAACTCATTGTGAGGAAATATTTTGTAATTTTAAAAGTTTTTCACAATTTCATCATGAAAAAAATATTATTGTAACCTTCGCCTTTTTTTTTTTTTTTTACAGGGCAACAGTGGGTCGCCGAAACGTCAAAGAAAACAATAAACTTAACAAAAGGTCTACAAGTTGAAGAATAAACAAAGGTATATATGTAAATATAAATCTATGATGCATCAGCGCGCCATCTGTTATGAATATTTGGAAACTATTATAGACGCGTATGATTCTTTTGAAAATTAAACAATTTCTACTGCCCTTACTGCAATGGAGAAATTAAAGGGAGGGCCTGGCTCATCATTGGTGAACCCTTCCAGCGGTTTCGCCAGTTTAATCTACCATACCGCTGTTATATTGCATTTTTGGAACTTCCTTTTATAGTGATACTGATGCTAGACTCTTGGAATGGGTATTTTAGATGAACTATGGACATAAGCTTTGAGGACAGCAGAATTACATACAATAATAAATATAGTATTCCATTGCAGTAAGGGCAGTAGAAATTGTTTAATTTTCAAAAGAATCACATTTCAAATATACATATAGAGCTATTATTATTTTTTCCTGAGATTTTTACAAACTTTCAAGCATGTTGGTCTCATTATTATATATAAAGAAAGATGAGGAAATATATGAACTATCGATTTCAAACAGCCATGATCCGGGATCGAATCCCGCGCATTGGCCACTTTTTTTCTGATTAAAAATTGCTCTAATAGCCCCCCGATTCTTGCAAAAGTCCAATTTCACCAGTAATTGCAAATAACCAAACGGTGCCCTGTCACAATTGTAGTGTAAAAGTCGAACTGATTTTTAAATGTGTAGACATGTGGTGTATTTACAGTAAAAGCAGTCGCCAACTACTACCCACCATGATTATCAAGGCCTCTACTGCGTGTACTAGATATTATATGAAAAAAAAATAAAAAGGTCAGGTGTTGATATTAAAAATAAAAAGGCATATCCTGACCAAGAGCACATGTGCTTTACAGATTACAGAATACCCATTTCTTGGTTTCTCAAGAAGCCTCTGGGACCAAAAATCTTTTTGGTCGCAGTGGTACAGCCTACTCCACGATGACGAGCGCCAACAGCTCGAAACGCGTTCGTGGATGGCTTTTCTTGATTTATCAGGAAATTGGGTTGGCCAAATATCAAGGAAGAGGTTAAATCAATGTTTAGTTGATTTCTGTTCCACCAGATGGCGCTCTGCCATCTGTAAAGCACATGTGCTCCTGGTCAGGATATGTCTTTTTTTTTTTTAGATATTATATATAAATACTTATTACAAATAATTTTAAAACTCTAAAGGTTGAACTATCTTTTCAATTCTAATTGACGCATGTTTGTCCTTCTAAAGGTGCGTAAATATGCATAAAAAATTCAAATAAGAGACAATCTTCCCTTCTTAAACTTTTAAATTTGCCACTAGAGCGATAGGTCTTTCAAGTTTTCTATAAATATTTAACTAAAAATCTCATGTCTCTCTACTGATGGGAAATCGAATTATTTGATGTAGATGTTTGTAGGTAGACACGGTGTATCTCCGTATAGATAACACAGCTATCGGTGTGAACTTTTACCTGTAGTTATGGAATAGAGTTATCGTCTTTTATTTGCATAAAAAGCAAAAGAACCTACAGGACATGCAACCACTGTCTTGGTGTGGAACTAACACCTAACCACATATTCTCATGTCCAGCAATGGCCGCAGTCTTGCAGAAAATTGATATGGACCCAGAACTTTAGACACCCAAGATAGAGGACATTGCGACCTCTGTGATAGAGATGCATGGGAACACATGAAGCTCTTCATTGGACACGACAACAACAAAAAATATATATATAGAAACAACGAGAGATATGTACATGAGGTATATATACATATACAAGATACAAATATGAATTTGCAAAACAAAATGAAAACATTCAAGTGAGCATAGCCATCATATTTGAGTAAAACTGCACTCTTGGACAAAACTTAAGGAAGTTGTACCTTTTAGCATGTATATCGGGATTCAGACAATAACTATGGAAGTTATTATAGTGGCCTTTATTGAAGACACACGAGATAACCAAGTGTGAACAAAATTGCCTCTGTTTCCTTCAGAGAAATAAAATAAGACGGCCGGCGACAACAAAGACTTTCCACTTCCTTAAGTTTTGTCCATCACAATACGCGGACACACAAGTAAATAATTCTAGATATACTACAATCAATTTTATTATCTTCATTATATGTATATAAGCCCCTATATAGAGAAGAATGATGTTAAATTTTTTTAAAATAATTTTTGGAAAGAAACTCATTATTCAAATATTTTGTCATCTTAAAACTTTCGCTATTTCTAACCTCAAATTACAAGGTAAGGGTTTGAATAGTGAATGAAGGTTACCATTATGAAATGAGAGTGTTCAAATCAATAAGCTTGAGGGATGAGTTTCTTTTGCAAATAAATTTATTTGCAAAAGAAACTCATCCCTCAAGCTTATTGATTTGAACATTTTATTAAGGGATTAGCCTATTAATGAAATGAGAGTGATTAAACATTTCCAGAGATTTCTATCGTTGACTATTTTTATTATTTACATCTATTGTCTGCTATGATGGTTTAAGAAGAGATCATTTTTATATTCCTGACATTTTTTCCTAACAGGTTTTCTTCTTTTTCAATTTAGGGGTCGTAAGAGTAAAATTTACTTTTTGGATATGAAGAAGAGAGCAGGGTTAACCTTCCTAATTAAAATAAATATTTGGAATGTGTAACAGTATAAAGGTAAGTAACCAAGTTTATAAATCAGTTTTCAGTTTGTCATATGCTTGTTCAGAAAACAAAAATATATATAGCAACGAATATATTATCCTTCAACCAAAATTTAGAAAAAAAGAGGTACGCAATCTTAAAGAAGAGCTAGTAAAAAAACGTTTTTCTATAAGGTAATTTAAAGGTATTAGATTGGGAATTCCTAGAGAATGATGTCCTCACCTTTCGGCACAGGCGTTAACGTCAATGTGGTCGTACCCTGCGGACATGGTAGCGATTATCTTCAGCTGGGGACCTAGGGACATCTAGGAGTTAGAAATCCGTGGGACTTGGGGAGTTAGGGCTTTACCAGCGGCCAGGAGCATGGCACGGGTCATAACCTGGCAGGACATGGTGAAAATAGCGTCCGCTCCAGTGATAGCCGCTTCCACCTCGGCATCCGTGGAGGATGGAGGCACGGTGACAACATCGTACCTGGACCACATTGTCTCAGGGTTACATGCACGACACACTATCGTGGTCACACTTTCAAACATAAATCACATTAGCTTCTCAACCCATGTCTCAAGGTCACACTGTTGGGTCACCCACTCACACTCACAGACACATTCTCAACTCACGTCTCAAGGTCACTCACGTCACACCCAGTCCCCTACGTCACATCCAGAGTCGTCACCCACGTCACACTGAAACTCACCCACGTCATACTAAAACTCATCCACGTCACACTGAAACTCACCCACGTCACACTCAGTCACATCCAGAATGGTCACTCACGTCACACTCAGTCACCCATGTCATATCCAGAGTGGTCACTCACGTCACACCCAGTCCCCTACGTCACATCCAGAGTCGTCACCCACGTCACACTGAAACTCACCCACGTCATACTAAAACTCATCCACGTCACACTGAAACTCACCCACGTCACACTCAGTCACATCCAGAATGGTCACTCACGTCACACTCAGTCACCCATGTCATATCCAGAGTGGTCACTCACGTCACACCCAGTCCCCTACGTCACATCCAGAGTCGTCACCCACGTCACACTGAAACTCACCCACGTCACACTCGGTCACATCCAGAATGGTCACTCACGTCACACTCAGTCACCCATGTCATATCCAGAGTCGTCACCCACATCGCACTGAAACTCACCCACGTCACACTCAGTCACCCATGTCACATCCAAAGTGGTCACCCACGTCACACTAAAACTCATCCACGTCACACTGAAACTCGCCCACGTCACACTCAGTCACCCATGTCACATCCAAAGTGGTCACCCACGTCACACTAAAACTCAACCACGTCACACTAAAACTCACTCACGTCACACTTAGTCACCCATGTCACATCCAGGGTCGTCATTCACGTCACACTAAAACTTACTCACGTCACACTTAGTCACCCATGTCACATCCAGAGTCGTCACCTACGTCACACTAAAACTCACCCACATGACAGTCACCCATGTCGTATTCAGAGTGATCACTCACGTCACACTCAGTCACCCATGTCACATCCAAAGTGGTCACCCACGTCACACTAAAACTCAACCACGTCACGCTAAAACTCACCCACGTCACACTCAGTCATCCATGTCACATCCAAAGTGGTCACCCACGTCACAATAAAACTCATTCACGTCACATTTAGTCACCCATGTCACATCCAGAGTGGTCACCCACGTCACACTAAAACTCACCCACGTCACACTCAGTCACCCATGTCACATCCAGAGGGGTCACCCACGTCACACTAAAACTCACTCACGTCACACTTAGCCACCCATGTCACATCCAGAGGGGTCACCTACGTCACACTAAAACTCACCCACGTCACACTCAGTCACCCATGTCACATCCAAAGTGGTCACCCACGTCACACTAAAACTCACTAACGTCACACTCAGTCACCCATGTCACATCCAGAGTGGTCACCCATGTCACACTAAAACTCACCCACGTCACACTAAAACTCACCCACGTCACACTTAGCCACCCATGTCACATCCAGAGGGGTCACCTACGTCACATTAAAACTCACCCACGTCACACTCTGTCACATCCAGAGTGGTCACCTACGTCACACTAAAACTAACCCACGTCACACTCAGTTACCCATTTCACATCCAGGGTCGTCACCCACGGCACACTAAAACTCACCAAGGTCACACTCAAGGTCATCTCCAGGGTCACCCACGTCACACTCAGGGTCGCCCACTCAACCGTTTCAGATACCACAAGAGTAGGATAGGTTATCAGCACTCGAATCCCAGGCGCTATGTACTGTGGGTTGCTCACAGGACTACGTAAAACACTGAGTATTTTACTGCGCTTTTGTTTGTTCCCGCATAAAACAGAAATTTTTTCAAGAAAAAATAATCTCCTAATCTTGAAATTGTTCATGGCTTGCGCCATTATCGGAATAAATATGAACAAATCGTTGATTTTTAAATACTCCAGAAATTTGACCAAATACATTTTTTTATTGATAATCCTTAATTTTATTCTTTATTAATCAAAAAGCGTATTTGGGCAAAAAATCTGTAATATTTAAAAATCAACGATTATATTTATTCCGACAGATGGCGCAAGCCATTAGTAGCTTTCAGTTGCACAATGAGGATATGCTTTTTTACAAATTTATTAACCTGATCACAGTACAATTTCACCTTTGTATAATTTTTATGCAACTTTTTTTGTTTGTTTCTTATGAAGTAAACTTATGGAATTACATTAAAATCTTTCCGCAATCCAACTTTAACCTAATAGAATCTGTACATATGTGTAAATTTGAAAATTGTTCTAGTGTGTGGAAATGCAGTGTATTTTGCAGTAAAAAACAGTTACAACCCTTCAACAAGAAATTCACTGATAAAAAATATCTATCAGTTGTTCTTGTAAGTTCTAGGTGTTGCATCATAATTATATTCAGCAGCTTATATTTGGCGTAGTTTAGGATTTTTAAGAATTTTCGAAGTTCACCCTGATCAAAAATAAAAGTTTTAAAATAGTCTTGGGTAGCACATATGAAATTTTGATTATGTGTTCATATATGTATATCACATAATTTGATAATTAATCAAGTCTAAAAAATGAATAACCCTCAATACTTGTCGCATTATCTTGGGGTTTTTTTTTCAATAAAAAGAGAGCTCTCTCACATATGAAATATGTTGTCAGATGGAATGCTTGGATGAAGTAAGGTGATATTAAATGGGAAAAGATCGTTTTGTGTGTTTCTCAGAAAAAAAAAATAAGCAGAGAAAAATTTTGGTTCAAAACTCACCCTGCATCTTGCAGACGACGAACACCCGCTCGCGTTTCGTCCGAAGCCCACAGAGCCACAATTCGCGGCGCCATCTTGTACCTATCTACCGTCTGCTCAGATATTCAAGCAGGAGTGCTTATCGCTTTTTTTTTGCAGTTTAAATGCAAGAAATATTTGAAGGCAATAATTTAAACTGCATTTTAACTAATATTTTTAATATATATATGAGATTAAGGAAAAGTTATTGAAACAATAGTTATGGTCAGGTTTATCAACCAGAATTTATTTTTTATAATATTCTCTTTTCGCTTAGATATATTTTATACACAGAATAGAAGAGATGGAGTGAATATATTCGAAAAGATATAAATAGAATTTATATGTATATTATATAGGAGTTGACAATTAACGAGAGAGTTGACATTCATAAAATTTGGGTCGCAAAAAAAGGGGAGTCATAAAATCCTTTACGCTTCCTGAGTTGACTTACTATTAGTGGATGCAACATAAGAATTGGCTCAATATCAGTGAAATAACCTTGATACTATATTTAAAAAGAAATGGGTGTGTGTAAGGAGATTGTGGGCTTATTTTTTGACATATTAGTGAATTATATTCCTTCCAAGTCTACTTGTCAATATTTATAGGTGGCTACAACTTTGCAATTCTAAAGTTCGAAGTTTTAAGTTCGAATTGACTTAACCATGGTTAAACAACAAAATCTTGGCCCCAAATCATATTTTTTATGGAGAGGCTCGACTTTAACTACTTTTTCTCAAATATAAATATATTAAAATATTTATTTTTCATTTTTTAAAATTATTTTTCACATATAAAGATATGCTGTTTAAAATTTTAGTTAACCAATTAACCACTTGACCTAATTATGAACTTTAAAGATATGAAATTTTAAAGAATATTTCTTGAAAAAACTCATAAATACTCATCTATTTATTTTTAAAAGAAATAAGGGAATTTTGAAGTTTTTTTAGCAAAAAATCTAATAAGCGCCAATATAATTAATTTTTTTATTCCTATAATTTTTCTCACGGTAGAATATGTTATATTAATGTGCTATAAAAGATTTATAATACACGCACTAAGATTTATAAATATGCCTAATATAATCAATGAAAAAGAATAATGATGATCAAAATAATCAAAGGTGAAGCTGAGTTTGTATTTTGACTAAGTTTAGAATTTTTGGCGCTTTATCTATTAACAACAAGAGTAAAAGTTTGATTAAATAAGTTTTGTAAACATTTATTTTATTATTTTTACAAAGCCAATATGTCAACCTTTACTCGTGAAAGTCGTCCAAGAATAAATGGCTCGATGCTACATAAATATAATGGAAGGCCAGTTTGTATTCTTGGCAAGGTATTACAAGTTGATCCTAGCGGCAAATCTATCAAAATACAAGCTTCAGACGATAAAGTAGTCAATGTTGTGATGAACAGACCAGTACAAGAACCACTTGAAGGTTTGATTGAAATTCAAGGTACTGTAAATCCTAATCAAGAAGTTCATTGCTTCTACTATATGCTATTCCCAAAAGAATTGGGCAGTAATTTTGATCTCAAGACCTATGATCAGGCTGTGCAGACCTTAGCAACACACCAAGAACATTATCTTACTGTTTAAAAAAATTAAAAAATATCAGTTTCTGTTACTCAAATATGTATGTATATTGATCCAGCTTTTTAATGATGATTCATTCCTCTTTATTGAAAATAAATTCACATATTTTCCCATTGATGTCCTAAAACTGCTTAATAATTATTATTATTATTTTTATTATGTCTAAAATTTATATGCCATCTACAAAAGTTACTTTTACAAGTTTGCTTCACATTGAAATATAGATAATTTCTGATCAACACTAATTATCTGTTTTTGTTTAAAAAATAATCACATTTATATTTTAAGTAGTTTTTCTGGTTTTGTATTTATTTTATGCCATTCTAAATATTCAATTTAGTCTTCTGACTTCAACATCAATTTACTCAATGGGAAAATGTATCTTCTGCTTTCCCTACAAACCTCCAGTAGATGAATACTGTTTCTTTCTGATTGGCTGATGAAAACAATGAATGGGAACCTATTTATTTTCCAAATAATAATTATATGTAAATACACTCATGGACAAAACTTGAGGAAGTTGTACCTTTTTTAGCATGTATATTGAGATTCAAACAATAACTCTGAAAGATATTACAGTGACCTTTATTGAAGACACGAGATAACCAAGTATGAAACTCTCCTTAAAAAATGATGACCTACAACATCAAAGACTTTCCACTTAAGTTTTGTCCATGAGTGTAAATAGAAATAATAAGGTAACAAAACCGTTTGTCAATTATAGGTGACATTGTAGTTAACAGCATTGTTGCCATGCTTATCTTCCCTGTATCATTCCAATTTTGCATATTGGTACAGCTGAACAAGCATGTACAAAATGTAAACTTTCAGTACTTTTCTCTAATGAAAGTAACAACATTGTTACTCAAATGTCCTATATACAGTAAAACCTCTCTATATCAAACCCCAATGGGACTGAACCTGTGGTTCATAAAGCCATGGTTCATTATAGCCATAGTTCACTGTATTATAAAATTGGGATTATTTCAGATTCATTATAAGGAAAGCACAAGGTAAATAGTGTGTGATGTTTCAGTAACAACGTTGTTACCGAAACATCACACTATTTATTTATTTGGTCTTATTACCTTGTGTTTATAATATATAATCCAAATTGTGCCTTATCATTATAAGGAAAGGTTCGCTATATCCCTGGTTCATTTTAACGAGGTTTTTACTGTATGTATAGCTGAACAAGTATGTACCTTATGTGAAACATTCAGGACTTGTCTAATGAAGCTAACGACATTGTTACTCAAGGGGTCAGTGGAAGGGTGGTCTAAGCCGTTGGTTTTCGAACTCTATGACCCAGGATCTAATCCTACCTTGGACAATTTTTTTTATAATTAAAAAAAAAAATTCTCCAATGGCCCCAGATTCTTGCAAAAGTTCAACCCCGCCAGTGAGTGCAAGTAACCGAATGGGGCTCTGGCACATTTGTAAGAGCAAAGTCGAACTGCTTTTCACATGTGTAGACATGTGATGCACTTACAGTAAAAGCAGTCACCAACTTCTACCCACCATGATTATCATGGCCTTTAACACGTCTACTAGGAATAATAATTAAAAAAAAACATTGTTACTCAAATGTCCCATATAATTGGCTGAAAAATATATTCCACGATGCCTCTTTGTTTAGATAAAAAATCCATTATTGAGGCAGATTTTTTTTTTTTGCATATTCCTAATACACGTGGTACAGGCCATGATAATCATGGTGGGTAGTATTTAGCAACTTCTTTTACTGTAAGTGGACCACATGTCTACACATATGTAAAGCAGTTCGACTTTTGCACTTACAAATGTGCCAGAGCCCCGTTTGATTACTTGCACTTGCTGGTGGGGTTGAACTTTTGCAAGAATCGGAGGCCATTGGAGCATTTTTTTTTTAATTAGAAAAAAGTGCCCAATGCGGGAATTGAACCTGGGCTGTAGCGGTCGAAAACCAACGGTTTAGACCATCCTTCCACCGACCCCTCAGCAGTTGAGCCAGCCCTTGAGGCAGTTGAACCTAACCAGTAAAAAACCTCACAAAATACAGCAAACTTTCCTTTATAACAAACCTAATCCCAAATATTTTTTTTTTATAAGTAAACCATAACTATAATGAACCAAAATTTCAATCCCATTGGGGTTTGCTAATCCAGAGTTTTACTGTATATAAATCTAATTTTGATAAGACATAATTTGGATTATAGATTAAAAACATAAAGTAATTAGATCAAATCCAAATAAATAAATTGTGTGCGACGTTTCAGTAACATTGTTACCTTCATCAGACAAAAGTATTGAATTTTAAATTTTGATTCAGTATTTTTGTCTGATGATGGTAACAATGCTGTTTCCGAAATGTCATACACTATTTATTTAGATTTGTTCTTATTATGTTGTGTTTCTAAAATAATGTGGTATAAGCTGTCAATTATGGTAGACTAGACGAATGGCCCGGGCAACGCCCGGGTTTTACCCGAGTGCGTATATATTTTAAAAACGTTTTAATTCAAATACTATTCGTTACAATTATAAATTGGCGCCATGGATGTCACTCTTGTGAAACGTCCCGTTCCAAACTGTGTGTTTTTAAAATGTTTTAATTAAAATACTATTCGTTACAATTATAAATTGGCGCCGTGGATGTCTCTCTTGTGAAACGTCCCGTCCCAAACTGTGTGTGTCTTGAAAATATAAAAATAAAAATGTGAATTTTCATAAAGATTTCATAATGTCGATTTTTTTTTTTGCATTTCACCTACTAAATCGATAGAGATAATTACATTTGCAACATGAACTTAGGTATATTGACTAAATAGAAAACTGCATAGTAATAAAGATCATTTTTTAAAGGCACCATATCATTTTTTTTTTTCAATAAAATCGAAACAAAAATTAACGATAAATAACGATAATTGCCTTAAGAAGAAATTGCCTTAAAAAAAAGAAACATTCGCGGTGATTTTGTCTTGCATTCGTTTATACAATTATTATATACGAATGACCCGGGCAACGCCCGGATTTTACCCGATTAAATGCTTTTATTCAAATACTATTCGTTACAATTATAAATTGGCGCCGTGGATGTCATTCTTGTATAATATATAAATGAGTTTTAAAAATTGTAAAAAAAAAAAAATGCATCGGCCGGGAATCGAACCCGGGCCGCCCGCGTGGCAGGCGAGCATTCTACCACTGAACCACCGATGGTTATGAAAATTCCCATCCGTGAGCTTCAGACAAACAAACAGACAGACAGAATAAGGCAAATATATAAGTAGATTAAACTGGCGAAACCGCTGGGAGGGTTCACCACTGATGAGCCAGGCCCTCCCTTTAATTTTTCCATTGCAGTAAGGGCAGTAGAAATTGTTTAATTTTAAAAAGAATCATACACGTTTAAAATAGTTTCGAATTTTGATAAGCTGTCAACTTCCACCAGTATCAAAACCAGCTGGGAATAGTTAAAAAATTGTTTAAATGCCTCCAATTCCTGTAAAACTACAATCCCATGTTTGTTTCTATAATGTTTAAACATGATTGCATTTACAATAGTCATTCCACATTGTCCAAGGAGTTTGACACAATGATAAAGCACAATTTGGATTATAGATACAAGAAAATAAGACCTAATCCAAATAATTTAATAGTGTGTGACGTTTCGGCAACAGCATTGTTACCACCATTTGTCTGATGATGGTAACAATGCTGTTGTCGAAACATTGCACACTATTAAATTATTTGGATTAGGTCTTATTTTCTTGTATCGAGTTTGAAGACCCTTAGCATTCCTGTTCCATTTATGGGAGTAGCCGGTACTCAGGGTTGTTGAGTACCGTACTGTATAGTAAAACCTCTCCAAAATTAACTGGGGATATAGCAAACCTTCTCTTATACCCTGAATCTAAAATAATCCCCCAATATTTTATATTATACATATATAACCATGGCTATAGTGAACCAAAGGTTCAATCCTCTTGAGGTCTGCTATAATGAGTTTTACTATGCTTGCATTCCTGGAGGGAGAATACTCTAAGTGGTTTTCACTTACTTTCTTGGATCACAGTTAATAAAGTCTTGATAAGGCATAATTTTTGGATTATAGAAATGAAACACCCGGTAACAAGACCCAATCTTAATAAATAGTATGTAATATTTCAGTAACAGCATTACCATCATCAGAAAATAGTATTGAATCTGAAATTAGTACTTTTGTCTGATGGTAACAATGCTGTTACTTCTCTTCTTCTTCTTTCTTATCTTCACACTGGATGAAGTAGAATGCGTCTGCCTTTGTCATTAAGACTGGGAGCACTACTCAGTGGCAGGCCGACTTAGCTCCAAAATAAATGGCCGCCTCTAACATGAGGAACAGACGCCATGTGCAGCCGCTCCTAACATGGAGTACAAACGCTGCTCATCCTGTATCCCTAGATTAGGAGCCCTTACAGGGTACTATCAGCCGGGCCAGCTGAACCCAGGTTTTTTACCGAGCTTGTTACTGCTCCCCCTCCTCCTTTTTCATCCGGGCTTGGGACCGGCAAAGGCGGAGTTATGCTGTTTACTGAAACATCACTATTTATTTATTTGGGCTTGTGTTTGTAAAGTGTTGAGTATCCACTACCCAGTGTTTGGCTTAAAGGCCATGTTACCACCACCATATTGTGGAGGTACCATTGGAGACACCTAGGCACATTTGTTGGAACCTCCATCAAGTCAACCCTTGGTGACACTATGGACAAATATTCTCCAATTTTATCTGGAAGTGACCACTCACATCTAGTGACCTTCCAGTAGCTTTCTTTGACCTTTCTACTCAGCTCATTGTAGCTCTTCCTTCAATTTTCTCAACATCTTTTCTAATCCATTTACTCTCATTAGGTGTCTGAAGTAGGTAAGTCTTTGTTTACATATTTGGAACTCTAGGGAGATCTACTAGGTTTAACTTCATTTAAGATTGAAATGCAGTAAAATCTCACTAAAACAAACCAGGGATATAGCGAACCTTCCCTTATAACCAACCTGAAATAATCCCCATTTTATAATACAGTGAACTATGGCTATAATGAATCAAAGGTTCAGTTCTATTGGGGTTCACACTATAGAGGGGATTTACTGTAATTATCTTTTCATCTGTTGATGTCGAAGTGGAACCACTTAGTTTGAAACATCCTAATTTTTATCTCAATTTTCTAACCATGCATATAACATATTTTTAAACTTTCTAGTTTTAAGTCCCAATTGCAGTAAAACCCCACTAAAATGAACCGGGGATATAGCAAATCTGTCCTTATGATCAACCTGAATTAATCCCATTTTTATTTTATAAACTGTGAACTATGACTATAGTGAACCATAGGTTCAGTCCCTTTGGGGTACACTATAGAGGGATTTGACCGTATTTAAGTGATTATAACAATAATTTTAAGGTTCCTATTTTTAAGCTCCAATTACAATAAAATCCTTCTATAGAGTGAACTCAATGAAACTGAACTTTTGGTTCACTATAGCCATGGTTCACTGTTTTATAAAATAAAAAAGGGGGTTTATTTCAGGTTTGCTATATTCTCGGTTCATTTTAGCGTGGTTTCACTATATTTTAACTTTGATTATAACAATATCTCTTGGTCCCAAGTAATGTTTAATAGTGAGGTTTGACTGTAATCTTTCTTTGTTGGCTGGGCACTTATTCAAGGTGAGCCAATATGTAAATAATGACAGAACTTTATTCACAGAGCTAGTGGATGTTGATCTTGCAAGGACAGATGTTGCCCTTTGAGGGGATGAACCTTTTCTTGATGCGGTAGAGGACATAGCAGATGAGGGGAGTTCCACTGAAGGCACATATAGCGGCCAGGAGGTACGGTTCCCATCTAAACCTATGGTGGAGGACTGGGGGCTTCTTTATGCAACTCATGTAGTCTGCGCACACCCAGTGTGGTGCAATATACAGTGGAACTTCACACTTGGGACCAAGATTTTATAACCACAGTTAAAACAATTTAAACATGGGACTTTAGAATTTTGGTGTTAACAAAAAAGGTTCCACTATATATCTTATTTATCGGGTTAATTTGCATATTAAGGCGGCCAGACTGAGTGGACGTGTATTGCATCGCTCCTAATTTTCCGGTAAATATACTTTAAATTTGATTTAACTTTTGTTATATTATATATTTAAACATATTGAATTTTGAAATTATATATTAATATTGCTAAATCTTTTGGATTGAATTGAATACTTTAAATAACGCTAATAATTCATTAAAATTTTACGCTGTCAATAGATATGCAAAACAATGAATGCATTGATATTAGACAGGTTGGATGAATTATGTAAATATTTTGTAGACAAATTTGATAACAATCAAAAAACGTTGAATAAACAAGATATTGGATATGTAAAAAGTACAACAAAACAGCTAAAGGATAGTGTAATAGAATTAGTGAAACTAGAACAGAGTTTAAATGGAATTGGGGAATGTATGCAGAAAAATTATACCGACATTAGAAACGATTTATCCCAAATAGTAAAACAAAGCAGAAACAAGGACTCGTATGCAGAGGTGGTAAAATATGGGGAAGATAAATTTATTCAAAAAGAAAAGCAAATTCCTGAGGAACAAACTATCATAATAACTGCCAATGAAAATCAAAACATCTCACAGGTACAACAAAAGGTGAATGATAGTATAAAAATTTTACGACAGGAGGGAAATAAAATTAGGATCAACAAGGTATTTAATACTAGGAAAGGTACAGTAATAAAATTGCCTAAAGATCAAGATATAGATCGAATGATAGAAAGTTTTACTAAGCAAGATGATCTAAACCAGTGCAGTAAAATATACAAGCCAAAACTAAGAGATCCAAACATAGTCATAAAATCAGTCAACAAGATGACAAACTTAGCTAATTTATCGACAACGTTATGTGAGATGAACCCTGAACTTTCTCAACTCAGTGAAGAGATCAAAGTGCTATTTCCAATGAAAACCAATAGACCAGAGCAAGATGTAGTACTGAGGGTTTCACCTAGAGTCTACCAAATTATGAAGAGAAAGGGAAAAATTTACACGGATATTCAACGATGCGATATTAAAGATAAAATATTAGTGAACCAATGTCAGAACTGTTTTCTATTTAATCCTAATCATAAGAGGAATAACTGTCCCAATCCCAAAAAATGTATTAAATGTGAAAAAGAGGGAGAACACGAATGCTCGACTACATTTAAATGCTGCAACTGCGTCAAACATCCACATTTTAGAAATCGAGATTTGGAGCATAAACCGAATAGTCAAGACTGCCCAATCTATAAAAAAGAGATGCAAATCATAATACAAAGAACAGACTATTCTACACTTATAGAAGATGCGGGCCAATAATAAACTTCCAGAATGATGGGGCGAAAACTATATAGTGACAAAATAAAAATTATTCAACAAAATACCAGAAAAAGCAAAAATTGTATAAATGAGCTTTGTGCATCTGATGAAATTAGAAATGCAGATATAGTAATGATTCAAGAACCTTATATAATCAAAGAGGAGGTAATATTTCCAGGACCTTGTACAAAATATCAATTGATGAACAGTCCCAATATAAATACGGCAATAATTGTAAGAAATAGCAGCTTAAAAATTCAATTAAGTACAGAATTCACTAACTCATTCGCTACAACTATAACCATACAAACAAAAAGTAAGAAAATATATCTTTCCAACATTTATATACATCCGAATTCAATGAAAAGTGAGCACGAGGAATTTATGAAGAAGTTAATTAATACAAATTTACATATACCAGTGATAATTTGCGGCGATTTCAACGCCAGAGCTCCGTTATGGTATGATATTAGGAAAAATTATAATGGACATAGACTGATCCCTATCATAGATGAAATAAACTTAATTATCCATAATAATAAAACTTTCACGTGTCGTGATGCAAGTGTGATTGATCTCACACTAACAAATAAACAGGCAATTGCGGCGATCAGAAATTGGAAGACACAGCAGATATCGCAAATTTCAGATCATGTAGCTATATCTTTTGAAATATATACAAACGAACAATTTAGTTCAGAAAAATATTATTCCACTTGGAAATTTAATGAGAAAAATGCGAACTGGTTAAGTTTTAGTCAGAGAATTAACAGTACTGAACAAGAAAAAATTGAAAACTTGCTAGACATAGTGGATACACCAGAAATGATTGATCAAACGGTAAAAGAACTTACGAACATACTGATTGAGGCAGCACATAATTCACTTAAAGTAAATAATAATATGACAACAAAAAATAATATTAGTAATAAGTGGTGGAATACGAATTTACAGCTTCTAAAGGATCACTGTCATTACCTTAGAAACTGTTACTATAGAAACAAAAATTGCCCTGATCATATTAAACAATACTATAAAAGCATACGAAATAGGTATTTACGGGAAATAGAAAAAGCTAGGAAAGCATCATGGAGAAATTTTCTGGAGGAAAACAAATCGAACAACCCTTATGGAAACTTATATAAGGTGTACAAAAACATCAAAAGCGGATCTAAGCGGAAGAGAAATATGCAAATTTTGGAGGGTAATACTGATATGGAATGTTTGCAGAAGGGTGAGGAATTATTGAATAACTTATTTCCAGATGATAAATGTGAAGAAGATACAAACATCTATAAAAGTTTAAGAAATTATAATTTAAAACTACTCAATAAAGAAAAACCGATGGTTATGATTACTGAAGTCAACGACTTGATTGACAAATTAAATCCAAAGAAATCTCCCGGAATAGACAACATCTCTAACAACATGATAAGGCACACTAAACAATTTATAGCTCCTATATTGGTGAAACTATTTCAAAAATGTTTAGACATACAATACTATCCTGCTGAATGGAAAAGAGCAGAGGCAATAATTATTCCGAAACCTGGAAAAACAGATTTTAATAACTATAAAAATTATAGACCTTTATGTCTTAATTCCATTTCTAAAATATTTGAAAAAATAATTAATAACAGAATAATAAAATATTATGAAGATTTTAATTTACTAAGTGATCGACAACATGGCTTTAGAAGATCGAAATCTACTATTACTGCACTAACTGAAATAATAAAAATTGCGTTAGAACATAAAGCAAGAGAATATGCAGCAATAATTGCAGTGGATATTAGTGCAGCGTTTGATAATGCATGGTGGCCGGCCCTGATGAAAAGACTAGATGAAGATGGTGTGCAGGCTTCAATGATAAAACTTCTACAATCATACTTTGATAATAGAAGAATAAGATTAAGATATTCCTCAACTGAAATTAATAAGAAACTAAGTAAAGGATGTCCACAGGGAGGACCACTGTCTCCCACATTATGGAATATTCTTATTAATGAGATACTGAATAATAATCTGGATGATAATTGTGAAACAATAGGATATGCAGATGATATTACGTTAATATGTTGGAATAAAACTCCTGAACAACTAAGAAAGACAATAGATAATGTATTAAGAAAAATCAATAAGTGGTGTGAAAGTCGTAAATTAAAATTGTCAGATGAAAAAACAAAAATATTATATTTATATAAATGCAATAGCGATATAATAGTCTCAGGTAGCAAGTTAATTAAACCGGTTGAAGAACTTAAGATTCTAGGAGTAACTATTAAAAATCACTGAGTCAGAAGCAAACTGGACTTTACGCCTCATGTTAATGAAATGATCATAAAGGTAACTAGAGCTAGTGGATACCTATTTGGCCTGACAAAGAAAGCATGGGGTCTGGACTTTAGACGAAGACTGATATTGTATAAGACATTATATCGAAGTACAATTACTTATGGTTATCCAATATGGTATCCATTCATAAACAAAAAGTCTAAAGACAAACTTAATTCTCTTCAATATAGTATTTTAAAACATTGTATACAGGCATACAGTACAACATCATCGGATTGTACACACATACTTGCACAAGTCCCCAAACTTACTGATTATATTGAATCTAACATGTTGAAAACCGAAATAAATTACAACCGATTTGACTCTTCAAGTAGGAATATAATTTCTAATTACATAAGGGAAAAATTGCAGAAATACTATGAGAAGACTAATACCATTTTCAAGTCCTTCTTCACTGATTCCCAAATACCCAAATATGTCAAGCCAAACTTTTACAATGTCCAATTTTTTACTGGACACGGTAACTTTAGATCATATTTGTACAAAGTCAGAAAGACGGATTCACCTAAATGCTCATGTGGTGCAGAAGAAGAAAATCCTGTACATATTTTAACGGACTGTCGACTTGTAGAGGACTTGAGAGTCAAAAATCAAATAAATATAAATTGTCTAAATCAAATAGTTAATAATAGATATATGTATATAAATTTTAATAGATTTTGTAGAATGTTTTTTAGTAATAGATAGCCTGGGCTGTAATATAGTTATATGCTGTAAATAGCTCTAAATTTCTGTTCTTATGTGATGTTCACTAATATTCATTATAGTGTAATTAAATCGTTAACTAACTGACAAATATGTTAATAATTTCTATTATAATAACTAATTTCCTATTAATAATTACTGTAAATAAGCTCCCAAACTTGTGTATGCATGCAAATATCCAAGACGGATATCGCGTGCTTTGTAAATGATAATAAATAAATAAATAAATAAATATATCTTATTTATCGGGTTAATTTGCATATTTACGGCTATACACTACATTTTACATCTATAAAGACTTTTGAGAAATGATTGTACATGGAAATACACACAATATGTCTTCCTCTAGAATATACAGTAAAACCTCGCTAAATTGAATCTGGGATATAGCAAACGTTTCCTTATAACCAACCTGAAATAATCCCTATTTTATAATACAGTGAACTATGGCTATAACAAACCATGGTTATAGTGAACCATAGGTTCAATCTCATTGGGGTTTGTTATAGCAGGGTTTACTGTATTTTGAGAATCCCCTTTTTTTAGTTACAACTCAAATTACTGTACACGGTAGAACCTTTCTCTTAAAGGTGCTATCTAGTGGCAGAGCCAAAGTTATTTTTAGGGAAAAGTGTCCTCTTACAGGAGAATTTCTAAATGGCAATTTTGTCTATGAAAACTGTCTTTTGTAGAGAGATGTCCTCTAGAGGGAGTGTCCTCTCTTGGAGGTTTTTTACAATTTTATATTATGATAAAATACAATTTGGATTATAGATTATAAACAAAAGGTAACAAGATCAAATTAATGAAATGTTTGCTGTATTTTGGCAACAATATTGTTACAAAAGTGTCCCAAACATTTCATTTATTTGGTCTTGTTATCTTTTGTTTCATATTCTACACTCATGCACAAAACTTAAGGAAGTTGTACCTTTAATCATGTATATTGGGATTCAGACAATAAATCTGAAAGATCTTTGATACACAATGACCTTTATTGAAGACACAACCAAGTGTGAACAAAATTGCCTCTGTCTTCTTAAAAAAAATAGATAGTGGGTGACATCAAAGACTTTCCACTTCCTTAAGTTTTGTCCATGAGTGTATATTAGTTTAGATGTTATGGGGACAGAGTACACTATTAGAAATATTGACAAATCTACATAAAAGAGGTATCAGAAAAAGAAAAAAAAAATCACCATGGATGAGTTTCTTATATCTAACCTTTCAAGCTTTTGGATATTAACAACCCTTATACAGGAATAAAACAAGGTAATAAGACCAAATCCAAATAAATAAATAGTGTGCAATGTTTCGGTAACAGCGTTGTTACCATCTTCAGACAAAAGTACTGAATGAGAAATTTTACCACAGCATATTCTATTCACATTCAGTACTTTTGTCTGAAGATGGTAACAATGCTGTTACAGAAACGCCACACACTATTTATTTATTTGGATTTGGTCTTATTACCTTGTTTTATAATCTATAATCCAAATTGTGCCTTATCAACTTATACAGGAATAAAAACCAAAAAAGGTTTTTTGATTTTTGGGTTTTATTCCTGTAGAAGGGTTGTTAATACCCGAAAGCTTGAAACATAAAGCTTTAAATATAAGAAACTCATCCATGGTGATTTTCTTTTTCTAATAATTGTCGAAGGATTTTAAGTTGATATAAAAGAGGTATGCAAAGAAGTAATTGACTTATTGAGTAAACTCTGGACTCAGCCAGAGCAAGCACTGCCACCACCTACCTCTGTAGTTGAGCAGATGGAAAGGCTTGGAGACAACAGCCACTGGATTCTTGGCATTGAGGCAGGTAGAATTGGCAAAGCCAATCCGTTGGTTTTCCCGGTCAAAGTCCATGTAAAAACCGGAGAGCATGGGAGCTCCCAGGATGGTTCCTGACACCAGACTCTGTTGAAACCTGGATTCTAAGTTCAACATGGCAGGAAGACTCAAGACAGGTTTTCTTGAATTTATCAACAAAACTAAATAGTTAAACTTATCTCTCTCAACATCACTTATATTTACAGTAAAACCCCTTTATAGCGAACCCCAATGGTGAGACTGAACCTGTGGTTTACTATAGCCATGGTTCAATATAGCCATAGTTCACTGTATTATAAAATAAAAATGAGAATTATTTGAGGTTCATTTTATAAGGGAAGGTTCGCTATATTCCAGGTTTGTTTTAGCAGGGTTTTACTGTATGTTGTTATAACCATGACTTAGTTATAACTGTGGTTAAACAAATTAAAACTTAAAAGATGTGTTTTTTTAAATTACAGTGGAATCTCATAATAAGGTACAATTTGGATTTCAGATTAGAAACATATGGTAATAAGACCAAATACAAGAAAAAATACATAGATTGTGTGTGTGTGTGTGTCACTTTTCAGTAAAAATGCTGTTTATTATTGGACCTTTTTGCCTTGTGTTCCAGTGCAATCTCATTATGACAGCCTCTTTTATAACAGAAACTTGAACCACGAGGGACTAAATCCAAATTAATAAATAGCAGTAACAGTGTTGTTACTGAAATGTCACACACTATTTATTTGGATTTAATGGTAGGGCACAATTTGGATTATAGATTATAAACACAAGGTAATAAGACCAAATACATAAATTGTGTGTGATGTTTCGGTAACAACGCTGTTACCGAAACGTCACACACTATTTATGTATTTGGTCTTATTACCTTGTGTTTATAATCTATAATCCAAATTGTGCCCTACCAAAACAACGCTGTTACCGAAACGTCACACACTATTTATTTATTTGGATTTGGTTCTAATAATTTGTGTTTATTTGGATTTAGTTTTGTTATCTTTCAAATCTTAAATCCAAATTGTACCTTATCATTAACAGTCTCTCAGCTATAACATCATAATTCTAAAGACCTAATAATTTTAACCATGGTTATAACATCATCACTTGGGGTCAAGATTTTATGTCATTGCTAAACACAAAGTTATAAGAACAAATATAAATAAATAAATAGTATGTGATGTTTTGGTAACGCGTTGTTATCATCATCATGTTACCGAAACGCCACACACTATTTACCTTGTGTTTATAATCCAAATTGTACCTTATGTCATTGCTATAACTATATCATTATTTTAACCATGGTTAAAACAATTAGGCTTTATTATAATATTCTAACTAAACTGTGGTTATAGTGAGATTCCACAGAATAAAATTGAATAGCAATGTTGAATAGCTGGGCAATGTTGTAGCTAGTTTAACTGTAGACAGCGATAAACTACAACAACTTGTAGGTTTCCAGCACCTACAACAGATTCTCTCAGTGTTTCTACAATTGTAAAAAATGCGTGGTGTCACTGGAGATTCTCCACCAAACTCTGAAGCAGTGGCGCCATGTTCTTTGTACATAGTATCACATACATATATATAATTATCTTTTTAAAATAGTGAAGACTGTTCACTTTTGCATGTATCAACAAGATGTCAATAAAATTACTTTAATTATCAATTGTCTACACTGATAAGGCACAATTTGGATTATTCTATATACAGTTACGAGCGTCTTTCCTCATCTCCTAATCAGTCATTTCTCTCTCTCTGTCACCGTTTGCTTTTTTTTTGGAATGGCGCCCTCCTATTGGTTGGCTACGGTCACGCCACCCTCCCCCACTCGCTATTTATGTAACTATTGTGTTGGAGCGGGTCGCTCCCTAAATAAATGCATATATTAGATAATAACCAAATGGAATCCTCTCTTTCTTTTTCCCAGTAAGAGATGCCTACGGAAGCCAACAGTACATAGACAGATAAAGCACATAGGCTATAGTTATTAACTAACATATGCAATTAATTAAGGCGCCAATTTATAATTGTAACAAATAGTATTTGAATAAAAACATTCAATCGGGTAAAACACGGGCGTTGCCCGGGTCATTCGGCTAGTAGATTATAAACACAAGGTAATAAGGCTGAATCCAAATAAATAAATAGTGTTGTTATCTTCTTCATTTAGTACCTTTGTCTGAAGATGGTAACAACACTGTTACCGAAATGTTGCACACTATTTATTTATTTAGATTGGGTCTTATTACCTATAATTCTCTACACGTGTAAGGCCACAGAGACTACCTTTGTCAGACTGGCAGAGGGCCAGGGTGTAGCAGTGAGTGGATCCTGGGGAGTCAGGAAGTGGGTGAGTTCTCTCCAGGTACATCTGCTCAACAACAACCCTGTCTAAACCTCACTGACAAGTTTTCTATGGAACATATGACATCACTGAAAACTACGTATACTGAGGTATCTCTGCAGGTGCCAGAATAAAAAATTACTTTGTTTATTACACTCATGAACAAAACTTAAGGAAGTTGTACCTTTTTGCATGTACAGTAGAACCTCCCTATAACAGACATCTCTCCACAAAGGACAGTTTTCATTTGCAAAATTACCATTTTTACCATTTAGCAACTCTCCAGTAAGAGGACACCTCTCCCTAAAGGACACTTTGGTTCTGCAATTAGGTGTCCTTTACAGGGAGGTTCTACTGTATATATATACACCTATCCCCCGATTTACACGGTAGATACGTTCCTGAGAAAAATGTGTAAATCGGGGGATAGGTGTACACAGAAATAAAATGCTTTGACAGGTTAAAATATGTAGTCAGCACATAAGCTCGGGATTCCTCGTGAGATGTGTACACAGCGCATGTGTTCAATCACAGTAGCATTTAGTATAGTGCGATAAAAACAAAAAAAAAAACTTATTTGGAAAACCGTGTAAAAGCGAAAACGTGTAAAAAAAGTACCGTGTAAATCGGGGGGTAGGTGTATATATTTTATTTTTATTATTATATTTTAAAATTATTTTTTAAAGGAGAACATTAGAATTTACATGTATGGAAATCCACCGTTATATAAGCAAATAAGCAGTGGTTTATGCTTGAAATATTGAACTTCCTTAAGTTGTGTCCCCATGAGTGTATATTGCTCCTGACCTAATTCCGAAACTGTAAACAAAGGAATCAAAGAACTTATCTAGACACCTGCACCATGCATCCATTACAAGGTCCACAATTTGGATTGTAGATAAGAACTACCAAGTAATAAGATCTAAATAAATAGTGGGTGATGTTTCTCTAACAGCATTGATAAGGCATAATTTGGATTATTGATTATAAACACAAGGTAATAAGACCAAATCTGATTTGGTCTTATTACCTTGTGTCTCTTCTTCTTCTTTCTTATCTACACACTGGGTGAAGTAGAATGTCTGCCTTTGTCATTAAGATTGGGAGCACTACTGGGCAGGCCGACTTAACTCACCTTGTGTCTCTAACAGATTTGTTACCCAAACATTGCACACTATTTATTTATATTTGGTCTTATTACCTTGTGTTTCTAATCCATTGCCCTGTTACTATTGTCTTATTCAGTCAATGCACTAGCTGGGACAAATACTAGTCTGAATTAATAAAAGGTTTTTAAATGCATACAGTAAAACCTCTCTATAGCGAAACCCAATGGGACTGAAGCTATGGTTCACTATAGTCATAGTTTACTATATTATAAAATGGGGATTATTTCAGGTTTGTTATATGGGAAGTTTTGCTAGATCCCAGGTGCATTTTAGCTGGATTTTACTGTATTTAGATCAATTCTATGGCTAAGATATACAGTCCATACTCCCTATACTCCCTAAAAAAACATCAATTGGGATCAAGATGTAATGTTATTATAACTGTAGTTGAAAGAATTGGGGCTTATAACCATAGATATAGGACAAGGATCGGCAACCTTTTGAGTAAGAAGAGTTAAAAATTAAAATT
Organism: Cordylochernes scorpioides; assembly: GCA_030710605.1. Lineage (NCBI taxonomy): Eukaryota > Metazoa > Arthropoda > Arachnida > Pseudoscorpiones > Chernetidae > Cordylochernes > Cordylochernes scorpioides. The sequence continues at coordinate 99,942,635 of CP092870.1, read as the reverse complement.
TACAAAATTTCAAAGTTTTTAAAGATCCACACTTTTTTTTTCTAGCCAACAATGAATATTTGCATAAATAAATATTTAGATAATAAAAAGGCATATATTGGATTGAATAAAATGTAATGCCTTGATAAAAGTTGGAGTTCAGCCAACCAAAATATTGGCAAATAAATATTTTATTCAATTCAATATATGCCTTTTTATTAAAACAAGGTAATAAAACCAAATCCTAATAAATAAATAGCGTGTGACGTTTTGGTAACAGCATTGTTACCATCTTCAGACAAAAGTACTGAATTCAGTCTGAATTTTGTCTGAAGATGGTAGCAACGCTGTTACTGAAACATCACACACTATTTATTTATTTGGATTTGGTCTTATTACCTTGTGTTTATAATCTATAATCCAAATCGTGCCTTATCACCTTTTTATTATCTAAAGATTTAAATATAGATTGCTCTATTTTCAGAAAAATAAATATTTGAGTATGGAACTATAGAGTTGCTGCTTCACATCCAAAGAGCAGTATGTGACTCGCAAGCTACAGGTTGCTGATGTCATGACCCAGTCATTTTGGATGTCAAACACATTATTGACTCATCCATTGATGAGCTCTACTCATCCCCAGTTTATAGACACCATCAACAAGCTTTACAAGCTTGATACCCTTCTTCTTTCTTATCTCCACTCAGTCATATTAAGATATCAACCTTGTAAAGCTTGAGACTTTTGATGGTGTCTGCCGGGGAAGAGTAGAGCTCATCAATGGATGAGTCAATACAGTCAATAATGTGTTTTGGGGTTGCAGGTTGAGAATTGCACTTAGTACATAGTGGGAAAACCTTGCAACCATTCTGGAAAGTTATTGTCCGTAGATGACCAGACTCAAGTCTGGAAATCAAAGACTGTTTTATGATTGAGTAGAGATAAGAAAGAAGAAGAAAGTTGCCGACCCCTGATATAGGAATGTATAAGCAGTGATGATCCACTTGCCGCAGGGTAGATGGTAAGAAGAAAGTTCTTAGTGGAGTTGACAGGCAAGGTGAAAGAGATGTTGGGGAAGTGGACAAAAGGGTCGGAGTCCTGCTGCCAGCACTGACCCCTCGTCTTGTCCCAGAAGTCTGCTGTGAAATGTAACCTGTGCTGTAACCACAGCAGATTACACTAGAACCTTCTAAACACCAGGTAATAAGTTCAAATAAATAATTAGTGTGTGACGTTTCGGTAACAGCATTGTTATCATCTTCAGACAAAAAGTACTGAATACATTCAGTATTTCATTCAGTACTTTTGTCTGAAGATGGTAACAACGCTGTTACCGAAATGTCACACACTAATTATTTATTTGGATTTGGTCTTATTATTACCTGGTGTTTATATTCTATAATCCAAATTGTGTCCTTATCACTAGAACCTTCTGATAAGGTCTACAATTTGTATAATAGATTATAAACACAAGGTAACAATACAAAATCCTAATAAATAGTAGGCAAAGTTTCAGTAACAGAATTGTTACCATTATCAGACAAAAGTACTGAATAAAAGTACTTTTGTCTGATGATGGTAACAACACTGTTACTAAAACATACACACAATTTTTTATTTGGATTAGTCTTATTACCTTGCGTCACACACAATTTATTTGAATTTGATGTTAAAACCTTGTGTTAGTAGAACCTTCTATGAGAAAACATAAAAAATAT